>CANNZV010000088.1:0-501935 GCA_947561585.1 Caprella mutica | reverse complement strand
GAAAAGGTAACTGATATCGAAGTCTTTGAAGGATTTCAGTGCAATGCCTCCGAATCTTTGGATTCCGTTTTCGAAAAGGTCGGTGAGAGCGGTGGAAGGCATTCTATGTAGAAAAAGAAATGGTGATTTGTCCCTATAATGCATGCACATGCATCAAACATACTGAAATCATCTGGTACATTATCAAGTCTATATTTTCTGTACTCAGTTCTGAATGGATGGAGTTGTGTAGGTAAGACTATCCGCAGAGATCACAAGTTACCAAAAATAAGTATCTTAGTCAACCGATAGAGGCATCAACATCATCAAGTTATTTTCTAATGCACCCAAATCGTTTTCTCGTTTCTAGATCTTTAACAATTAATTTAATATCTTAAACAAGATTCTTATGCGACCCCATCTGGGTTTAAAGTTATTTTACGACTATTGAAATCGTACTGCCAGAATTGCTTGGGGTTTCAGTGTAATGAAATTTTTGCATTGCCAGTTGCCAGCATATATAGAGCTGGTAATTTCAAGTTATATTTTACAGTCTGTTAGAGATTGGTGATTTGCGTACAGCAAGCGTCACTCGCATCAAACCTTAAAATGAACTTTGATGAGTTAGCATTGATTACATTTTTTCGTCATTGTAAAGAAGATGGCAACAATACAATATCGAAAGATATATTAATTCTTGTTCCAAATACCTATGTTTCTAAATGTTCGAGGTAAAACTAATTCAAAACTTTTTTATCCCCATTGTGCCTTTACTTTTTGAGTAAAAAGTTACCGAGATAATGGAGTAAACAAAAAAAGTTAAAAATTATAAAAATACCAAAAGAAATCTAAAATGAAAGGAAAAAAGGGAGCTTTTCGTCCCTGCCAAAGAACTTAAAGGTCTCCCAAGGCAACAACGAAGCATTCTACTAAAGCATTTCTACCACACTGACTTATATTATTTTAGTAGGGTTTTAACGTCTGCTTCGGAACCAAAGGCCATATCGCTGACGTCAAAAGGAAATTAAATACAAGGGACTGGAAGAAGCAGTCAGAGAGGAAAGTGGCTCCATGAACAAAGCCACTTACCACCGTCGGTGACAATGCTCATGGATGCAGAAAAGCTACTCCGTGAATGCAGTCACTTACCAAGGAATGTGATGAAACGGGACACAAGCACCGGTGGCTGCACTCACGGATGGAAGAGGAAAAGGAAGAGGTGATAGTAAATGAAGCCTACGAGCCTACCTAACACAAAATCTAAGACCTCGTAGTTGAAGAACATAACCCTAGCGCTATCCTCTAAAACTGCAAGTAGCGTTAAAAAAATGATAAACATGGTAAAAATGAAAAAAGACAATCCATAATCCAAATTACAATAGTTCGGGGTCCAAGGGACGCCACCCCCCTTCTCTTCCATTCACCACAGACAGCTTCAGGATAGAGCCTTTGGGGGCACACTGAAATGAAACTTTTCGTACATTTTCTTTGGAATGTTTACTAGGGAGATAAAGAAAAAAAAATCGGTAAAAATTGCAAAAAACACTAGATTTCTAACCCCCTAATTTCGGGCTTGCATTAATTCCTTCATCTCATATATTATAATGAATCGAATACTAATTAATGTATGTGTAACGGAAAGCGTGTCACTCCCATACCACCTGCCTTGTAATTATGAAATCATGAAGTATGCAGCACAACAAACTTGCGGACTAACAAACTTCATAACATCCATATATTTTCAGAGCTTCACAGTAATTGTCATTTATTTCTTGTAATCTTTGACCAGGAGTCGCTTCTAAATCTTCGGATTCCATTTTCGAAAAGGTCAGTGAGAGCGGTGGAACGCATTCTAGAAACAGGAAATGGTGTGAATTGTTAGTGAAATTCATGCACCAAAAGCAAAATTACCGAATTCATCTAATATATTTATCAATTATTTCTTCTTTACTCACTTGTGAGAAAATGGAGTCGGGTTGGTAAAATTATCCTCAGAGATCACAAGTTACCGAACGCAAGTCTCGTAATCAACTGATACAAACGCTGACCGTAGGTAGTTTATTTCCGAAAGAGGCCGCAAATACCGTTGAAGGCACTCTATATGAACAAAAAATGGTGAATTGTAAGTAAAATTCAGTCGCAAAAAGCAAACACATCAAATTCATCTGATAAATTAGTAAATCTTTACTTTTCACAATTATTGTTATTGGATCTTCAGAGATCAAAAGTTACCAAATAGAAGTCTCGTAGTCAACTGATACAAAAGTTTATTTCAGGTTAGTTTTATTGAAGATTTCAAGCAAGGTTGTCGATAACTTGGGGAATTTGGCGAACTTCATTGAACTGGTTTGCAAAAAGTAAATGTAAGGTCAGTGGCTGGTTCTTTACTTCCGTCTGTGCTATTACTATAGAAGTAAAAAAAAGTTACATTCAAGAGCAAAATCCTCTGAACAATGTTGATACACTATAGCAGTTATTCGAAAAATGTTATTAATTTTAATAATCGATATAATTTAATTTATTAAATTATAATTTATTATCTATAATCATTCACCAATTTTCCATTTCGCTTATCTTCATCTGAGTTGTAGTACTCAGAAGTCTTCTACTTTGAACTTCGACGTTTTCAAACATTTCGTGCATTGGCACATGCATAGGCGTGAAGCACTCAAATCTACACTGCGAAAAATAAACAACTCCAACTGTTGCACCCAGGTGTTTTGAATTCACCCTATTGCTTTGTATCTAAAGCGGGACACTTTATTGCGTCAAACTATAGTTTGGATGCACTAAAGCGTATCAGTTTGATGTACTTTAGTGTCTTAGCTATAAATTTGTTAAAAGAAATTATTCTTTTCTCATTTTACGGCTATCTTTACTGTAATGATAGCTTTAGTTTGATGCACTAAATTGTCTCGCTTTAGAGACAAAGTCATAGTATGAGCACGAAATACCTGGGTAAGCTTATTCTTATTCAATGTTCTGTGATTCTGACACCTTGGACAAACTAGCTCGTACCTCCTTAAATCAGTGGTCACTCTACGTAGTTTGGTCATTCCAAGACTCGCCTGAAGCCGCACTCAAAACAGACAACCTGTCACGCAGTTTTGAAAACAAAGTTTCAAACTAACGAGGTGTAAACCACTGGGATCATCACAGCCCACTTGTAAAAATATCTCATAAGATACGTGAAAAATAGAAACATAGTTTCTCATAACTACATTTATGTAGTTATGTCTATTACATTAAGGAAACACGTTAGTTTAGAATATTTTTTATTAAACAACGAGTAATGTTTGAAAAAAAGTATCCCCTGATCATTTTCATCTGGCTGACGTCACGCACCTTTGATTTGATTGGTTCGCGCGCTCTATTTTTTCTCAAATTAGTGTAGGATGATGTCCATGTAGCATTGTAACATCTTCAACTTCACTGATCTGTTTTAATTTTCTATTTGAAATTCCTCGCATAATTTCTACTAACACTTCAATTTATGTGAAAAGATATGCAATTTACCTTTAACTTTATGAGAATCTAATTTTTCAATTTTGAGATCAAAATAATAGGTAGATACCTACTACTTATTGTTTTGTTACCGAGACTTTCAATAATCCACCAGCCTTGCATATTTTTGAACTCAAATTTTCAGTTGCCTGTACTTGACATGTTAACTATACATGGACAATTATTACCAACCTTACAATATAGTCACCCTAATAATTATTATCAGGCTTCTTAACTTGAAAATAGTGTTTAAATAAATAAATGCAATAAATAAAGTATTTTCTTTATAAATTAAATATTTCCGTATTAACTAAATTAATTTTAATATTAACTTCAAGCAAAATCTAAATACACTATTCAACATTTCACCTAAGGCTAGTTCGATAGTTACAAAATGTATACGTTACTGAATGGAATAATTAAGGAGGCAATTGTCTGGTGGTGACAATTGTCCTACCACCATATTGTGATTACGCCTGACAATGAAGCCTAATGAAACTGTATTGGGAAAGAGTCCAATACAGTTTCATTAGGAGAGGGAAGGTTGGAAAAGTTGGTGTTTATTTTACTTACATATCTAACTGTCTATATATATAAATATGATGGATATAATTTATTTAGGTAAAAATATTTTGTCACTTCGATCGATCATTGATACCAAAATAGTTATGGTGGTTAAACAGGTTAATTAATAATATATTTATCAATGTTTAACCCCCGACAGCCTGGGAGGTTCTATGACGTCCGTGATTTACCATTTAGTTCCAAAGCAGACGTTGAACCCCTTTTAAATAATTGTTTACTGTGTATCACTCTCCTTTTCATTAGCTTTTAAGTCATAGCTGTATGTACTGCGTAGCTATCACTCTTCCTCTCTTTAGCTTTTTTACCGTATATATTTTATAAATATCATGATTTCATTCAGTATAATTTTTTTGCACTGATGTGCTGTGTAAATGAAAATTTCGAGAGATTCCTTATTTAGTCATAGAGGTAGACTACCCATTAGTAGAGTACAAGTTAATGATTTCTCAACCCATGCTTTCTCTGTAAATGCACCTACCTAGGTAGGTGCAACAGCGTATTTTCCAGACCGATCACCTTGACCCTAACTGCTACAACTCAATATTCTCTGGAAATACCTTGCGTAGCAAATGCGTCTTATTAAATTTCATAACATCTTACGGGTAAAAATTGATAACAATTTTAAGGAATTTATCGCAATATGTTTAATTTGTGTAATATATAGAGATAAAAACAGAGTAACATGCACGTATCTTTTTAACTTTCTTTTTTACTTAAATATGTTAATTGATAATTCATTTGACAACGGAATATGCTTAAAATTGCATTCATGTATCGGAAAAGAGTACAGAATATACGTAAAATGAATACTTTCACGCTTTAAAGATAAATGAAAATCTTAGCACAAAATAAGAATAAAATGGATTATTATTGTTACTTTTTCTCTAACTTCAACTTAACTACAAGCATTAATACTGAGTATATCAATTAGACGACATCATCGTATAAATTGGATTGCCCGCCTGCAGAAAAACTAAAAATTTGAAATTATCAAAAAAAATTATTCCTACAGACGTGTAGAATTTACAGGGTAAATATTATAGTCATTTCTTGTGAAGTTGTCTGTATCGCGTACAGTGGGGGTGAAAGGTGGGGGGTTTGTGTGATTAATTATAATTAAAAGAATTAGAAAAATATGCAAATTATAGGGATGTCAAAAAAATATTTCTTTCAAATATAACTTTTAAACAAAACCCTTGATTTCAAATACCTCTACGTTATGTGGTAGAGAAATTCTTCCTCTTTCAAATGATTCCTCTCTTTTCCCTCTAAAATTCTAAAGTCTAGTCTAAGTGAAAATTTGAAACTGTTCCATCAACTTTTTTAAATTTACCTCTAAGATATTAGATACAATTTGTAGAAAATTCGTTTATTATTGGCTGTCCTGGTACGTTATGTTGTGAAACAATGCAAAGGCTAGACACTATTTTTATTTTTGTAATTCATAGTTTGAAATCTTTGCAATGACATAACAAAATGTGAATACAGTCGGGTCAGAAAATATTCGTACCGTACGATAAATGTAACATTTTCCTTTATAACTTCTAAAATATCAATTCCTGAATTCCAAATTTCTGTTCACTTTTAGATCTGACATCGATAATGATACACAAAAAATTTCAAATTAAATTTCAATCAATAACAAAAGTTACAGAGATTTAATTAGAAAATGGGGGGACAGAAAGTATTCATACGGCACGATAAAAAAAATATATTTAATTGAAATTCAATATTTTTAAGACCCTACGAAGGCGATAGGGGTTATATTCATGAACTACAGTGTAGAACCGAGCCTTTTTTATACAAACATTGTTATTCTCCCATATGTTGCAACCGTTGGCTTTGTTTAATAATTTGTCTTTTTATAAATCTAAAATCATGCCAAAAGCTAAGGAACACAGTATGGAGGTGAAGAAGATAGTCTTAGCTATGCACAATGACGGAAAGGGGTATGGCAAGATATCCAAGGAGCTAAAACTACCAAAATCCACGGTCCAATCCATTATTAAGAAGGTAAAGGATGTTGGTCACCAGGAAAATCTCACTCGGAGTGGACGTCCGGTAAAGGTTTCCCCCACAGGTATCCGAAGAGTTGTTCGAGAGGTCAACAAGAACCCCCGTGTGACCAGGGATGAAGTAAGGTCAATCTTGGAACAATCTGGAACAAGTGTCAGTCGATCAACGGAAAGTAACATTCTTCACAAGGATAACTTGAGAGGCTGCCGTCCTAGGAAAGCTCCTCTACTGCGTTCTATGCATTTGAAGGCTCGTGTCAAGTTTGCAAATGAATACTCCTCTAAAGAATCCACTTATTGGAACAGTGTTTTGTGGTCAGACGAAACGAAAGTAGAGCTTTTCAGTCATTCTAGTTTTCAGTTTGTTTGGAGGAAAAAGAATGAAGCCTTCAAAGCAAAGAATACCATTCCTACAGTGAAGCATGGTGGATGCTCACTGATGTTTTGGGGTTGCTTTTTGACTAAAGGTGTTGGTGCGTTGGTTCGAGTGAATGGTATAATGAAGAAAGAGGATTATCGCGATATATTGGAGGAAAACCTGAAGGAGAGTGCGAGGAATCTTGGAATGGGACGTCCCTGGATCTTCCAACAGGACAATGATCCAAAGCACACCTCGAAATTTGTTTCCAAATGGTTAGCAGATGAACGTGTTAATGTCCTCCCATGGCCATCTCAATCACCAGACCTCAATCCCATCGAAAATATGTGGGCTGAATTGAAAAAGAGAGTAAGGAAAAGGCAATCAAGTAATCTGGCAGAACTTGAGATCATTACAAAAGAAGAATGGAGTAAATAGACAAGGAAACCTGTCAGAAATATGTGGGAGACTATTCTGACGCCTCCAGAAAGTTATCGAGAACAGAGGATTCACAATTGACTATTAAAACAATATTATATACATTTTCTTGTTACAGTATGAATACTTTCTGTCCCCCCATTTCTAATTAAATCTCTGTAACTTTTGTTATTGATGAAAATTTGCTTTGAAATTTTTTGTGTATCATTATTGATGTCAGATCTAAAAGTGTACAAAAATTTGGAATTCAGGAATTGATATTTTAGAAGTTATAAAGGAAAATGTTACATTTATCGTACGGTACGAATATTTTCTGACCCGACTGTATATCTGGAAAGTACATAAACATAAGAACAATAAATAAGACTAGTGTTTACAGATTGATGAGAACACATACAGATAGCACCTACAGGGAAATGATAACACCTACAGGGAGATGATAACACCTACAGGGAGATGATAACACCTACAGAGAGATGATAACACCTACAGGGAGATGATAACACCTACAGGGAGATGATAACATCTACAGGGAGATGATAACACCTACAGGGAGATGATAACACCTACATGGAAATGATAACACATACAGGGAAATCAAAACACCTACAGAGAACAGCTACAGGGAACTGATAACACCTACAAAGAACACCTACAGGGAAACAATAACATCTACAGGGAACACTTAATAGAACAAAGACAACTCTTATATAACACCTACATAATTAAACTACACAATATAAATTCTACCACTAAAATATGACACTACGTGACTGCACTACTATTGACAATGAATGAATAGAATGGGTTTGAGATATGCTAGCTAGTGTTGCCGATTCGGATTACTAAAGAAAATAATGCGAAATTATGGCAAATGGTTCTATAGTGAAATTTAATGTTTAATTGATTGAGAAATGAGAATAAAATATGGAATTCATTGCTGTACGACTAGCACATTGGCTGAATGAAAAAAACATTTTCTTTGTTCTGTTCTACATGTATACCGAATTTCAAAACACTACGATCATAAATGAAAAAAATCTGAAGCAGGTGATCCCCTTAAATAATGTATGTATATATTAACATATTGCTATTTTTTAATAAACAATATTAAGAATTGACAATATAACTATTTAGTGTTTAAGTAAAAGTATAAATAATTAGGCATTATTTTGCGAATTACTTCGCACCTATTCATAAATATGCACACGAACAATTGGGCCTGTTCCCGCTGAAGAGATGGTGCCCCAGACCACCATGCTGTCGTCTTTAAGTTTCACAGTTTGCTTAACGAACTCGAGGTACAGGTCTTCACCGACATTACCTCGAACGTGCTTTCTGCTGTTACTTCCGATCACAGATTCGTTGCTGAAATCAATCATGGACCACTGCTCTTTCGACAAAACGACATGCTCCTTGGCAAACTGCAGCCTTACAGTTTGGTTCTTTTTCGATATCACAGGCTTCGATACAACATCCAGGCTTTTAATCCTACTCTGTTCAAACTTCTTTAAACTTTGAATCTGGACACATTGAGATCATGTGTTTCACTCATTTTGCGAAAAATACCTGCAGTAGTCTTGAAACAGTCCTTTATGCACAGTCTCACCATGGGACGATCCTTTCTGGGGGTAGTTTTTGATGGTCTTCCTGATTCTCGTTTTGTAATAATTGAAGCACACTCTTTAAAAGGATTAACATTGTGATGCACAACACTCTTAGATCTTTATATGATGCTTGCAATTTCAGAAAGTGACTTTTCATCCTTGTGATGGTAAAAAATAGGGGTTTTTCACAGAGAGATACTTTTTTCCGAGTAGCAGGTGTAATGGCGGCGATAGTTTTGTTCCAAAAATTTGATGACCTTTAGTAAGAATTTAATATATTGAAACAGTCTTTCAAACAAAGATTATTCAGTTTATACCCGTTTATTATTAACTGTCCCTTAACTTTTGCTCGGTGTCTTTTTCGTCCTCTGATGGCAATAGTTAAATATTTTGGTAAATGTTTGTTTGATTTTGCTAATATTTCTACCACATACCCACAGTATGTGTACCTTTATTGTTGTTAATTTTCACGTATTTTCATTGTCTAGTTCTTTTGCAATAAACGAAAATGTTGAACTTTTTTTACTGTCCCTTAACTTATGCTCGCTACTGTATGATGAAATTAAAAAAATCACGGTATAGTGGGTGGCTATGATAACTTTATTTAATTCTTTTTTTGATGCATTCCTAACTGATGTAATAGTTATTCCTATAATGAATTCAAATCGCTTTGAGGGAACGTCCTCTTCTCCCATAAATCAGAAAAAAAAATCATTTTTTGCATAAAATGATGTAAAATTAGAGTCTCCCGGATAAGGTGTTCAAATATTAGAGCTTGAAACAATCTAGAAGTGATTCAATAACAGATTTGCAATATTGTAAATTACACCTGTCAGGTCTGTCAAAAGAGCTGTCAGCACAGATACTGAGGGTTTATTTGAATCTCACATCTAATAATTTGTTGACTAGATGCATTAAAAAGAGGACACAACACCCAAACAAGAGTCTTCAAGCTAATTTAAGGAACAAGAACTATTTGAGTAAGACAATTTTTTTCCAAAAATTTCAATAAATTGGCTCTCATGAGAAGTACATTTTTTCGACTTCAAAAGGCATCAACTCCTACAGTTTTTGAGCTAGAGACATGGGGTTTGTTTCATTTTCTTCGTAAATGAATTGATCACAAATTAACAGACTTTTTTTCAATTTTTTAATGTGCGAGAGAGTATAATGAGATATATGAAAAATCATTTTTTCTTAAATTGGAAAAAAATTCTTTTAAAATTTTTCTTAGACGCAATTGAAAAAATAGCTCTGTAACTTTGTAGACAACTAAATTCTGAATAAGATGAAAACAAACCCAAGTATCTAGCTCGAAAATTGTATGAGTTGATGCAACACGAGTGGCCTACAACAATCTCCTACAACACGATTTATTCATATGTTTTATAACGAAAAAGCTAATGATAATAGCATAATATCTATGGGTACAAGCAATCCTTGTATGGGACGTATAAAATGCATGTTCATGATTACGATCAATTAAGAAAATATCCTTAGACTGAATAGCCACATTTTATGATCATTTAGAATTTTAGATTATTTGATATTATATGTAATTAACTATTTATTATAGTTAGAAATTGAAAGACTTGATTGTAACAGTAAATCATGAATTCTATTTGTTACAAGGCGGGTGTCTGGAACCCGGGTAAAATACAAGCACTGACATATACATTTTTTGTTACAGGAGCAAAATCACTTGCAGTCAACTTAGCTTTTGACAGCTCACTGATTCTTAGATCAGTTTCTTCCCGGTCATGTTATTCAGCAGAAAATACAAACAAGAGGAATAGATGTTACTTATACCCTCCTAAGAAAGATAGAGAATCTAAAATGTACTTTAACGACTGTCAGAAGATCATTTGTAGCTAGAACAGTGTAAATCTATGCAATCAGTTTTGAAAATAAAATAAAATTGCAATATTTGGAAAATTTAACATTTAAGGAGCTCTAAAATTATGAGTGGAGCCCATGAGGCCCAACTGGTCTCAAATGCTACTATAAATTTTGGTTGACCTTTCCAGGGTTGAAGTGTTCAACAGAAAATTGAATGTATAAATACATCACTGAATTTAAATCGAGCCTCACTTATAAATGGGATTCAAATTTGCTAAAGTTATTTCAGAATTTTTGTATAAAATATTTGTTTACATGAGGGATAAAAATACATTTAGTTAATAACAATATAAATTTGAATAAATATTATAATAAATAATATAATGCATTATAATTTAATTGGAGAAGGTGAAGGATCTGTCTGTTGCTAATCTTTGGTGTGAATCGGAATCCTTTCCCCATTTTTGAACAGCTGAAGAAAGTGAATCCAAAACTTCAGTCAGAGGTTCCAGAGATCTGAAAAAAAAATTATCGTGTTGTCATTTGAAGGTTATTGCTTCAAAATTATATAGAGAAAATACATCATATCATTTAATCTATTGTCATTTGACGTACCTGGCTCTTGCGTAAGGATCGTAGACGTCTCCGAGGTAGTTCTGGTGTCGGTTGTTCCAAGCATCGGAAGCCATGACTGCAAGACTCCTGCTGTAAGGAGTATATTACACAGCATTTCCTTCGTAAGCCGCGTACAAATAACCGATGAGATCAACAACAAGAATGGCAAGAAGAATACCAGCACCACCAATAAAAAGGTAACTGATATCGAAGTCTTTGAAGGATTTCAGTGCGTCGCCTCCGAATCTTCGGATTCCGTTTTCGAAAAGGTTGGTGAGAGCGGTGGAAGGCATTCTGGAATCAAAAAATGGTGAATTTTCAGAAAAATTCATACACCAAAGCAAATATAATGAATTTACCTAATATTGTAATATGTTTTTATTTTCTGTACTCACTTGTGAGTAGATTGAATTGTGTAGGTAAGATTATCCGCAGAGATCACAAGTTACCAAAGAGAAGTCTCGTAGTCAACTGATACATACGTTGACTCGAGGTTAGTTTTATTGAAGATCTCAAGCAAGGTCACCGATAACTGGGAAATTTGGATGAGCTTCACGGAACTAGTACGAAGAAAGTAAATTCAAGGTCAGGGGTTGGCTCTTGTGTCCGGTTTGTGTTGTTACTGAGGTAATAAAGTACAAATGTTGTATTATGAGAGCGTAATTAATTCAACATACCAGAGAATAATCTTACTATAACGAGGTTGATATATTATTATTTATTTAAATAGTTTTTAAATTTATATGTGTAAATTTTAAACATTAACTGTTCTCCGGTAGAGTTATTCCACAATTTTTCCTTTACATTATGCTTAAAGGTTCCCTCCACTCTATATTTTATTTCTCTATTCATTAGAACTAAGGTTACATAACTTACATGATTATAAAACTGCAAACCATTTCAGATTTGGTTCTATATTTTTGTTATAATATGTAATTCAGATTTTTTCCGCTCTTCTTCTAAACCCTCTGAATTCCAAGCAAAGAAAATGTCCGATTATCAAATAGGCTAACTAGATCCAACAAATTCAAACTAATTCTAGATTTTTTTTCTAATTTACAGTGGAGAGGAGGCCTTTAATCATGATTACCTATAATATTTAAAGTTTAGGGTAATTTCAGCAAAGTGTATCAATTTTTCTCCAAATAATATTTTACTGAATTGTTTTTTCATTTGCAGCTTATTTCTACTCCAATTTTTTTTAATTAGTTGATTGCCCGGACTCAAAAATCGATGAATTTTATATGAATTGAATGGTTTTATAACAAACTATTAACTAACTATAGATCCAGATTTCTTTAGCTCAAATTAAACCAAAATAATTTAAATAACAGTAAAGTAATGGAATCATTCAAACTGTGCTTTTTTCGGATAGAATCTTATTCAATGTTGGGAATTTCAATAATTATTTCGTGATATTCTCAGAAAGCAATGGTTCCTTCACTACTTCATTGCTGTCACTCGATTAAATTGTCTTTTTGAAGGTATGAAGGTACTCAATTAAATTTTTATATTTAGTGTGGTAACATTTTAAAATTTTAACTATTTAGTCCACAGCCAAAAGTTGCATGGATTCATAACTGGCAATCTGGAGAGTGAAACATCTTTGTCTGCAGTACGCGCAAAAATTATATTGAGGTACGCCAGTATATTTCATGATTCGTGAGTTGTGTAGAATCATGAAATAACATTATTCAAATGATGTAATAATTTAACATCTTCACATCAAAGACTTTTGCTAAATTTTCAGATATTTACTAAGTTCTTTCGATTTTCAAATCACCATCAATGTATTAGTGTTATATCAGACGTTCTTCAATAGCCATTGTCTAGCTAGAAAAATAAATGTTGTTATTTTAAAATGCATCACCAATGGTATTGATTTCAAGGGTAATTTCCATATAACCTTTTTTTTTCAAGTGAAAAGATGTTAAACAATAAATTGAATATCTTATAAAAGTAAAACTACAATCATCTTCATCTGTTCTTAAGATAAATTTCTATGGAAATCTTACTGCTAGAATCGCTTTGGATTTCAGTGAAACTAATTCGTGCACTGCCAACATCGTGACCGGTAATATGACTCATGGAAATTTGAACCACTGGTAATTTGAATCCCTGGTAAGTTGAATCGCAGGAAATTAGAGTAATTTCACCCCTGTTGTTTGATTCTTGGTTGATTAACCTAATCAAATAATGACAAAATATTATGTAACCATGCTGCAAGAGTTTAGGTTAAATTCATTAGTTCAGAGCTAAATATCTTCTTGTGGACTCTTCAAATCGCTTCAAAAGACAACTGCTGCCTCCTCTTCTAAATCAGAAATGCCAAATTATAATCACAATCGTGTATTGAATATTATATTTTAATATACTTTTTTGTTTTAATATAATGGTAGTAAAATTACAACACTGGGGTCAAATTACGGGAGTCAAATTACCTAGCACTGCCAACATATATGTAATAATTTCAAGTTTTATTTCACTTCCTTTTGATATTTGTAATCCATTAAAACAAAATGACACTGTCAACAAACTTTACCATGAGCTCTATATATTTTTTTCATACTTTACAATAACTTTTTTACAGTGATTTGTTTGATTTATATTCCCTCTAATATTTAGTCAAGTTAGTTTTGCCAAAGTTTGGTAAAATAACAAATATAGTGACATTACTTTGATGAGAATCCTCTACAACATTTCCTTTACCTCAGCTATAAATGATGAGAATTAATGATTAAATTCTCAAAGGAGATTATGAGCAAATTAAAAAAAAATCGGTGAATCTCATAAAAAAAATAACATTTGAGTCAAATTTATAAGAGTGTATAGCGATTCCACTCGTAAAAGTTTCACTAGCTTTTCGCTTTCATATGAGCTTCATATTAAAACATATCGATAAGTTTAATATGGAATATCTTATCTGAAGAAGAAAATACGTTCTTTTTAATAACAATAAAATTTAATAAATAAATCTTTGATAAATAACATAATACGTTTTAAGTTAATTAGAGAACACAAAGGATCTGTCTGCTGGTATTCTTTGGTGTGAATCGGAATCATTTCCCCATTTTTGAACAGCTGAAGAAAGTGAATCTAAAACTTCAGTCAGAGGTTCCAGAGATCTGAAAAGAATGAGAAATTTCGTTATATCATTTGAATGTTATATCCTCCTATAGAGAGAAAATGAATCATCAAACATCTAAGTATATTGAAATTGGACGTACCTAGCTCTTGCGTAAGGATCATAGACGTCTCCGAGGTAGTTCTGGTGTCGGTTGTTCCAAGCATCGGAAGCCATGACTGCAAGACTCCTGCTGTAAGGAGTATATTGCACAGCATTTCCTTCGTAAGCCGCGTACAAATAACCGATGAGATCAACAACAAGAATGGCAAGAAGAATACCAGCGCCACCAATGAAAAGATAACTGATATCGAAGTCTTTGAAGGATTTCAGTGCATCGCCTCCGAATCTTCGGATTCCATTGTCGAAAAGATCTGTGAGAGCTGTGGAAGGCATCCTGGAAACAGAAAAGGGTGAATTGTCAGAAAAATTCTTGCACAAAATGTAATCATACTGAATTCATCAAATATATTAATCAGTTTTTAGTTTCTGTACTCACTTGTGATTAGATTGAATTGTGTAGGTAAGATTATCCTCAGAGATCACAAGTTACCAAAGAGAAGTCTCGTAGTCAACTGATACATATACGTTGACTCGAGGTTAGTTTTATTGAAGATCTCAAGAAAGGTCACCGATAACTGGGAAATTTTTGGTGAGCTTCACGGAACTAGTTGGAAGAAAGTAAATTCAAGGTCAGGGGTTGGCTCTTGTGTCCGGTTTGTTTTGTTACTGAGTTAACAAAGTGCAAATGCTTTACTTTGATTATTTCAAGATACATTAGAATAATCTTAGTAACAATGTTGATATAATATTACTTATTTAAAAAGTATTTCAATTTTAAATTTATAATCTTAAACTGATCTCTGGAAGAGTTATTCACAATTTTTCCCTCACAATATCATTTATCATGATCTCCTGTAGCATTTTACGTTTATGACAATTTCAACCAATCTCATGATTTTTTCTCTATATTTACAATATCAGAAAACATTTTATTTATGGACTGATTGTTCTAAAATTTGCAAAGTTTATGTAACCTCGCAAACAAAACACATTTTGTTCATGTAATTTTTTCGATTTTGGCATTACATTTTGAAAAAATTTGTCATTTCTTAGTTAATTTTTTCGTAAATTTCTATAGAACAGAAGTGTATGGCCATTAGTGTACTCGCTAGAAAAAAAACTAAGACTGTTTTATAATCCTTGCATCATTCCTAATGAAAGTAGGGACCTATATTTTCCGTTTTCCTTCTCGTTACACGAGATCGTAAAAATTGAAAAAAAAACGTCCTCAAAGGTCTTCTCCAGGCTCCGGGAAAAAAATGAGTTTATCCCATAATATTATAGAACTAAGGTCTACGATCATTATTCCGCAAACCACATACAATTCGGTTCAGTATATATTTTATTATTTGCTTTTTATAGTTTTTTAATACTCTGTGAGCAACAATCGCGCGAATCTCCAACCTGACGCTGAGAAAGAAGATTGTACACTCTTTGTTTTGATTTCAAATTTATATTTTAAAACAAACAATGCGTTTTTGGCCTTCTTTTAAGATATTAATTTGTTTCTAAAAGTATATAAACGTTTCTATAATAAGTTTATCCAGATTTAAACCTTTGAACGAATAATAAATAGATTTATTAAACCAAATACCTAGTTGAAAATCAAAACAAATGGTGTATATTCTTCTTCTTCAGACTGAAAATTAGAAAGTCGGAAGTAAAGTAGGTTTTGTAGAGTTTGGATTATAAAAATCTTTAAAAGCATATAAAATTAAAAATATGTTATTAAATTCTGTGGGGTTTGCAGTAAAATGATAAGAAACATTAACCTCGTTGATTTTAGTAATAAAAAAATTTGCTTGGAGGGGACCTTTAAGTTTGTTAAAAATCGTACAAAGATTCAAAAATTGCCTTTCGTTTTCTTGTAGTGTGGAAACTCATCGACTTATAATCATTGCTAGATGAAAAAAGTATCATTTCACATAAGAGCCAAAAACGAATATATATGACTAAAAATGTAAATAAAAGACAAAACCGTAATAATCCCCCTTGCTTCCAATGGGACCTGCATTTTGTGGGTTGTAGTTCCTCTAGCCCAAAAAAGTTGGGACATGAAAGTACACTGTCTAACATATCTTTTGAAACCAAATAACTTGATTCTTGACCTTCACCCCCCCCCCCACTCCTTCGGACTCCTCCTGAGGGAGGTTCTAGTGCTCGTAGCCCCAAAAACATTAGGGAAATGAAAGCCCACTTGCCTAAACCCTTTTTTTCAGGAAAAAGGAGAGATGTTACTTTGTCCCAAATTTGATGGGTTCATTCCCTTAATGGAATTTATTTTTATTAGCAGCTTATGTCTACTCCAAAAAGATTTTGTAATTCAATTAATCAACCTGACTATAAAATCATTGAGTCTTGTATAAAATATACTGTTTTATAACAAACGGTTACCTAACTAGAAACTGATATCTTTAGCCCAAATTTAAAACCAAAACAATTTAAATTACAGTGAAGTATTTGATTCTAGCCATTTTTTTCGGAAAGAAACTAATTCAATGTTTCAAAACTCAATAATTCCTTGCGTAATGTTTTCAGAAAGCTGAGTAGCTTTCACTACGTCATTCCTCTAACTAGATAAAAAGGTACTGGATTAAACTTTTATATTCAGTATGGTAAAATTTTAAACTTTATCTATTTAACATTTTTGATGCAAAATTGATCATTTTTTTACGTGGAAAGATCTTAAACAACCAATTAATGTCTTAATAAGCAAGACTCTATATATCACCTCATCTGTTATGAAGATAATTAGTTAATGGAAATTGTTCTGTTAAAATTTCAACTTTTATTTCGCTATCTCTTGATATTGGTAATCTGCAAACAGTAAGCGTTACTGCTTACTGGTAACAAACTTTATAACATCAATAATTCTAGTGGCACTATCTTGATGAGTATTTTCAATAGTATTTTCCATTAATAAAAGTATAAATGATGAGAATTATAAATGGAATTACAAGCGAATTAAAGTTTTATAGTGATTCCACTAGTAAAAGTTCAAAATTAAATTTCACTTTCATATGAGCTAATTTTTTACCAAATTGAGAAGTTTAATATGAAATACCTAATTGTCTGAAGAAGAAAATACGTTTTTTCATAACAATAAATTTTAATAAATAAATCTTTGATAAATAACATAATGCATTATAATTTAATTGGAGAAAGTGAAGGATCTGTCTGTTGCTAATCTTTGGTGTGAATCGGAATCATTTCCCCATTTTTGAACAGCTGAAGAAAGAGAATCCAAAACTTCAGTCAGAGGTTCTAGAGATCTGAAAAAAATAGAGAATGATTATTATCTTATTGAAATGTTACATCTTCTTGGTAAGAAAATTCAACATCAAACATTCTAATCTATTGTTGATTGCCGTACCTGGCCCTTGCGTAAGGATCGTAGACGTCTCCGAGGTAGTTCTGGTGTCGGTTGTTCCAAGCATCGGAAGCCATGACTGCAAGACTCCTGCTGTAAGGAGTATATTGCACAGCATTTCCTTCGTAAGCCGCGTACAAATAACCGATGAGATCAACAACAAGAATGGCAAGAAGAATACCAGCACCACCAATGAAAAGGTAACTGATATCGAAGTCTTTGAAGGACTTCAGTGCGTCGCCTCCGAATCTTCGAATTCCATTTTCGAAAAGGTCGGTGAGTGCGGTGGAAGGCATTCTAGAAACAAAAAATGGTGATTATCATAATATGATATGTCCAAATATTTCATACATCAAAATCAAACATACCGAATTCATCTAATATATCAATTAGTTTTTATTTCCTATAGATACTTACTTGTGAGGTAGGAATATATGCAGAGATCACAAGTTACCAAAGAGAAGTCTCGTAGTCAACTGATACATACGTTGACTCGAGCTTAGTTTTATTGAAGATCTCAAGCAAGGTCACCGATAACTGGGAAATTTGGATGAGCTTCACGGAACTAGTACGAAGAAAGTAAATTCAAGGTCAGGGGTTGGCTCTTGTGTCCGGTTTGTGTTGTTACTGAGGTAATGAAGTACAAATGTTGTATTATGAGAGCGTAATTATTTCAACATACCAGAGAATATTCTTACTAATGAGGTCAATATGTTATACTCTATTTAAATAGTATTTCCAATATATACTTTTAAATTTATTAACGTAAAATGTAAGAGTTGTTCACACTTTTTTCCTTACATCATGTTTAATCATCATCACCTGTAGTATTTTAAGTTTATAACAAATTTTTTGATTGAAAATCATTTAATTAATCTGACTCAAAATCACTGAATTTTATATATGCTATACTATTTTGAAACACACGGTTATTTAATGAAATCCGGATTTCTTTCGCACAAATTGAAACCAAAATAGGTATGGTATCAGAATTAGAAAAAAAATTGTGAAAGAATCTTGTTCAATCTTGGAAATTTGCCTCCGCTACGTCATTCCTAGAACAAGATAAATCAAAATAGCTGCAATTAAACTGCATTATTAAGTGTGATATTTTAAATTTTATCAATTATACAGACTAGAGACAAAAGTTGCACGGATTTATAGCTGGGAATCTGGAAAGTGAAACATCTTTTCCTACATTACGAGCAAAAATAAATTCATGATCACTTGCATATTTCTTGATTTGTGAGCTGTGCTTAAACATGAAATAACATTATTCAAATGATGTAATAATAAATTTTACATTAAATCATCGAACATTTTTACTAAATTTAAGATATTTACAAAGTTGTTTCGATTTTCAATTTAGCATCAATGTATTTGTGTGATATCAGACCTTCTTCAATTGCCATTATCTAGCTCGAAAACTAATATTTAACGATGTTGATATGAAATTATATCTTGAAAGGAGTTGACTACAAGGATCATTTTATTTTCGCCTTTGCTGATTTTATCTCGCGTGAGATCTTCAACAACAAATTTAAGTTCTTAATAAGCATTACTCAATATATCTCCTCATCTGTTATTAAAATAGTTTGCAATGGAAATCGTATACTGATAAAATCGCGTTGGATTTTAGTGTAACAAAATTTGTGCATATCCAACAAATATAGCTTAATAATTTCAAGTTTTATTTCACTATTTTTTGTTATAGGTAATCTGCTAATAACAAGCGTCATTGGTGACAAACTCACCAAGAATTAGGATAAATAAGCATTGCATAAATTCATTTTCATCTTTTACAATAACTTCTTTATCGTGATTTGTGGAATTATATTTCCTCTACTCTTTAGTCAAGTTAGTTTCTTCAAAGTCTGGTATAATAGCAAATCTAGTTACTTTATATATACTTTGATGAGAATCTTATATAAAATTTTCCATTAACTCATGTATAAATAATGAGAAATATATATTGAATTCTCAAACTTGGGATTCTGAGCGATATTGAGAGGATCGATCCACTTTTCGGAAACCTTTTTCATTTGTGAACCGATTGTTCTAAAATTTGCAAGGTATATATAACTTCGCAAAGAAAAGAAATTTTGTTCGTGTAACTTTTTTGATTTTGGCATTATTTCTTTTGAGAAAATGAGGATTTTATATATAAAATCGCAAATTTCAAAAGAATAAAATTCTATAAGGATATATTGTAGTTTTAGACTCATTGTAGCATTTCTAACAAAAGTATGGACTGTGTTTTTCATTTTCCTTCCCCTTTTCTTTTGATAAGCGATTTTGATTCCTAACCAAAATTTTCAAAACAAGCCCTGGATTTTCGGTTTTGAACTGTGATGAAAAGCAAGAGATTATGAAAATTGAAAAAGAAAACATTCAAACTTTTGTTAGAAATCGTCTAAGGATTCTAAAATGTCTTTTGGTTTTCTTTTAGCTTGAAAACTTAAACTTCTATTTGTTCTAGATGGAAAATTCACATATTTTACAGAAAATACGTAAATAATACTCAAAAACATCTATAACCCCTTGGCTCCTGTATTGGGTGGGTTGCTCTAGCCGCCAAAAAGATTGGGACATAAAGGTTCACTGCCAAATATACCTTTCGAAATTGAAAAAATCATGATTGAAAAATATAACAAGTGGTGTTCTAGTGCTTGTAGCCCCAAAAAATATGGGACATTGAAAAAAAAATCACCAAATTTGATTGGTCAATCCCCTTAAAGAATTTCTGGTATCTCACGACAAAATTAGCTATCATTTAGTTTCACTTTCATATGTGCATCATATTTACTACATATATTGATTAGTTTATTATAAAATACCTAATTTTCTGAAGAAGAAAATACGTTTTTTCATAACAATAAATTTTAATAAATAAATCTTTGATGAATAACAAATGCATTGGAATTTAATTTGAGAACACAAATGATCTGTCGGCTGCTAATCTTTGGTGTGAATCGGAATCATTTCCCCATTTTTGAACAGCCGAAGAAAGTGAATCCAAAACTTCAGTCAGAGGTTCCAGAGATCTGAAAAAAAAAGATAATCATCATGTCATTTTAATGTCATATCTCTATAGTAAGAAAATGCAGCAGGAAACATACTAATCTACTGACAATTGACGTACCTGGCCCTTGCGTAAGGATCGTAGACGTCTCCGAGGTAGTTCTGGTGTCGGTTGTTCCAAGCATCGGAAGCCATGACTGCAAGACTCCTGCTGTAAGGAGTATATTGCACAGCATTTCCTTCGTAAGCCGCGTACAAATAACCAATGAGATCAACAACAAGAATGGCAAGAAGAATACCAGCACCACCAATGAAAAGATAACTGATATCGAAGTCTTTGAAGGATTTCAGTGCGTCGCCTCCGAATCTTCGGATTCCGTTTTCGAAAAGGTCGGTGAGAGCGGTGGAAGGCATTCTAGAAACAAAAAATGGTGATCATGATATATCCAATGAAATTCTTGCACCAAAGCAAACATACCGAATTCATCTAATATATTAATAAGTTTTATTTTCTTTACTCACTTGTGAGTAGATAGAGTTGTTTACAGCAGAGGTCACAAGTTACCAATGAGAAGTCTCGTAGTCAACTGATACAAACGATGACTCGAGGTTAGTTTTATTGAAGATCTCAAGCAAGGTCACCGATAACAGGGAAATTTTGGCGATCTTCACGTAACTAGTTCGGAGAAAATAAATTCTAGGTTAAGTGTTGACTCTTGAATCCAGTTTGTGTTGTTAGCTACTTGTTACTGGGTATCGATTGCCTAAACAATAAGCAGGAAATTAAGTTACGGTTTTCTTTCTCTCAATTTCCTTTCTCTCAATTCTCTACAATAAATAAATGTTAATTACATATACTATCGACTCAACGTCATTGAAATGATTATAAAATAAGTCTCTTAACGTTTAAGAATTATTAGTAATACCTACCTCAATTTCCTATGAGAGCTACTTCTTAATTTTTTCGAACTGGTGATTAAAATTTTAGCTCTGGTTCCTTTTTCTCCTGATACAGTGATACTATACATTTTAATTCTCTCACATGTATTGTTAGTTACTCTGTGACACTGGTAAGTATTTGTGCAATGATTTGTAATGTTTTCTTAGTATGTTATAGGTAACCATTGTCTTTTAACTTTTGATTTTATTAGTTTCAATAATCTTCATCTACTTAGCTATCTCCTTTGCCTCATTTACGGATATTTTATCTTCTTGTTAAATGCTCTTAACTAGTTTAATATGAAATGCCCTTAAACAATTTAATCAAAAAGATTTCTATATTGTTACACATTCAACACATTCAAGAGCCCCCCCGGTCAAGAGCCCCCCCCCCCCGGTCACGAGCCCCCCCCCCCCTCCATGTTTTTTAATCCTTATTTACCTAGTTAAACAAATGAAGAACTACTTAGATAGAAATAACTGAGAGTTGCTAATGTAGTTTGTTGTATCCGCTAGATTTTTGTACTGCACACTTCATGATTGTTTAATGACCTGGCAGGGGGGTTCGGGGGCGGCACGCCCCCCGATATACATATATTTTATGTCTAATCAGTAATGAACTACAAAAGTGTCAATAAGGATTAAATAATATAGGTAAATAAGGATTTAAAAACAGGGGGGCTCGTGACCGGGGGGGCTTATGACCTACACCCGTTTCAAAATCGGTCAAAATTTAATTACCAAGAGCAAACGGTTGAGAAATCTATTATTTAAGTACCTATGTATTAAATTCATTATTCACTCTTTAAAAGTAAATTTAACATTTTTTATTTAAGTAATTTCAATACAATACGAATAACTTGAAAACATTTTTGAAGACGTACTTATTCAAATAATATTTCAGTTAAGAATGCATCTTAAGATTAATTGAATATAATTATTGAAGCTACTGTCGTTATTTCTATTTTTAATTTCATTTTATGAAATTTCTGTATAGAACCACAGTTTGAGCAAAATTCATTGTCTTATATTTTTTTTTATAATGTTATAATGTTGAATACTAAATTAACATGATCCATATAAATATAAGAAATATTTTTTTAATATGCGTACTTCTTACTCTGTGTTCAGATTTACTTCTTATGTTTTCTAATAGTAGTGTTAATACCAATTATACAGAGTAAAATATATACAGGCATACCCCGATTTTATTATGTCTCATACAGACACAGTCATAGGTACTAACAATTGAATAAGTGTGTGGCATGTCTTTCTTTTATTTCTCATGGTATAGAAAATATTTTAGGAGTGACTGTGCTAATTTGGTTGGTTGTTTTCAGTTAAGCTATTTATATCGTAATGTATGCAGGTGGGATGTATTATAAATAATTTTATGTCAAAAAACAATGTCACTAACCATAAAATTTTAATCTATCCCACCTTCAAAAGTTATGGCGAAGACAGCATAACTGAAAACGTTCAACCAAATTACTAATGTTACTCCTAAAATGTTTTCTTTACCTAGAGACATAAAAGCGTAACATATTCCACACTACCTAGACATAATAAGAGCGGGGTATGCGGTCCCGTATGCCTGTCATATCATCAACCTAATAAATATCAACTACTGTCTGCATCTTCCAGCTCAACCTAACCCTTTCGATATTGGAAAACTTTATAGTGAATACAGTCCAACCACTAATAACTTTCCATATTTTCTTATGCACAAATTTCCATTTTCGACAATATGTACCTTAAAACTAATTCAAATTGTGACCCGTAAGATGTTATGATAATTAATAAGACGCATTTCCTCTCATTCAACTACGCAAGGTATTTCCAGAAAATATTATTTGTATCAGTTAGGGTCAAGGTGTTCGGTATGGAAAATACGCTGTTGCACCTACCTACCTAGCTAGGTGCATTTCCAGAGAAAGCAAGGGTGGAAGAATTGTTAACTTCTACCCTACTAATTGTACTCTACACCTCAAGTAAATGAGAAATTTCACGAAATTCTCATTCAACCAGCACATATTTGCAACAAAAAACTATGCTGAATCGAAATCATGATATGTATTGTGTATAAGATACCTAGTAGCTACGGCTAAATAGATAATTAATAAATTAAAGGATGAGTAATAGTCAGAGATGGGCGAAAAGTACATCGAAAGTACTTAAGTACTAAGTACAAGTACTCGTAAATCAATGTACTTGAAGTAGTTGCCCAAGTACGCAAATAAAAAAGTACTTTCAAAGTACAAGTACCAAGTACTTTTTAAAGTACTTTCAAGTACCAAGTACATTTACTTTACAATTTAAAAACTAATAATTTATACTGTTAACTCTGATAGTACATCATCACAGTGACTCTTTTCTCTGATAGTACATCATCACAGTGACTCTTTTCTCAGATAGTACATCATCACAGTGACTCTTTTCTCTGATAGTACATCATCACAGTGACTCTTTTATCTGATAGTACATCATCACAGTGACTCTTTTCTCTGATAGTACATCATCACACTGACTTTTTTCTCTGATAGTACATCATCACAGTGACTCTTTTCTCTGATAGTACATCATCACAGTGACTCTTTTATCTGATAGTACATCATCACAATGACTCTTTTCTCTGATAGTACATCATCACAGTGACTTTTTTCTCTGATAGTACATCTTCTCAGTGACTCTTTTCTCTGATAGTACATCATCACAGTGACTCTTTTCTCTGATAGTACATCATCACAGTGACTCTTTTCTCTGATAGTACATCATCGCAGTGACTCTTTTCTCTGATAGTACATCATCACAGCGATTCTTTTCTCTGATAGTACATCATCACAGTGACTCTTTTCTCTGATAGTACATCATCACAGTGACTTTTCTCTGATAGTACATCATCACAGTGACTCTTTTCTCTGATAGTACATCATCACAGTGACTTTTCTCTGATAGTACATCATCACAGTGACTCTTTTCTCTGATAGTACATCATCATAGTGACTCTTTTCTCTGATAGTACATCATCACAGTGACTTTTCTCTGATAGTACATCATCACAGTGACTCTTTTCTCTGATAGCTCATCATCACAGTGACTCTTTTCTCTGATAGTATATCATCACAGTGACTCTTTTCTCTGATAGTACATCATCACAATGACTCTTTTCTCTGATAGTATATCATCACAATGATTCTTTTCTCTGATATTACATCTTCACAGTGACTCTTTACTCTGATAGTACATCATCACAGATTCACAGTGACTCACTGTACACGTCCTCACGCTTATAATTTTTTCAATGTGTTTGGTAAATATTGGTTGTGATATCTAGGTATCACAAAATAATTATGTTCAATGTACTTAAATTGGTCAATATAACTCATAGTCTCTATACATGATTCTATGTCAGAATATATAAATATTCACCGTCACATAAAAGTATACAATGTCTTACAGTCTTAGTTTTCGATTCTACTGTTTGACAAAGTTTTCAAATTTACTGCTTGACAAACAATTTTCCAACATGTTGGACCTCTTCAAACTCTAGTTTTTATCCAGTTGCTGTAAATACAGTTTTGATGTGAAAAAGAATTAATTTTGTGAAGATTTTAGAACTAATCTTTTAAAATCTCTTGACTGAAAGGAAAAAATGTACTTTGCAAAGAACTTTTTACTTGGAAAGTAACAAGTACTTGTAAAAAGTACTTCTAAGTAATAATTCAAAGTACTTTTTAAAAAGTACTTCAAGTAGTACTTGAAGTACTTACTTGTTACTTAGTACTTTTACTTGGTACTTGGGAAGTACTTTCCCGCCCATCTCTGGTAATAGTTATACAGTACCTAGTAACGACTAAAAAGTTAATTAGCAACAATTATCAGTGACAAAATGCTCATGGATACAGAAAGTATACTCAGTGAATGCTGTCACTTACTAAGAAATGTGATTAAAATGACACAAGCAGCGATGACTGCACTCACGGATAGAATGTGATTTCAAATTTTTTCTCGAGCCTACCTAAAACCAAGTCTATATGGAAAATGGAGAAGTAATACCTAACATAAAATTTAAGACTTTGTAGTTGAAGAGCATAACCCGAGCGCTATCGTCTAAAACTACAAGTAACATTAGAAAAATGATAAACATGATATAAATGAAAAAATACAATACATGATCAAATTACAACAATTTGGGGCCCTAGAACACCATTCCTCTTCTCTTCCATTCATGACAAACAGTTTCATGATAGAGCCCCATGGGCTAATGAAAATAAGAGTGACTGTTATACAGTACCTACTGTCTACTGACGACTAAAAAGATAATAAAAGGAAGAATGATGGTTACACGTACAGTACCTATAGCTAGTAACTAGTAAAAAGCTAATGAAATGGAGAATGACGGCTGTACAATACCTACTGACGACTAGAAAGCTAATTATCGGGAAAGTGATGGTTACACGTGTGACGTACAGTACCTAGTAACTATTAAAAACCTAACGAAAGGGAGAGTGATGGCTGTACAATACCTGCTGACGACTGAAAAGCTAATGAAATGGAGAGTAATGGTTACACGTACAGTACCTAGTAACTATTAAAAATCTAATAAAAGGGAGAGTGATGGTTGTACAATACCTGCTGACGACTAAAAAGCTAATGAAAAGGAGAGTGATGGTTACACGTACAGTACATAGTAACTATTAAAAAGCTAATGAAAGGGAGAGTGATGGCTGCACAGTACCTACTGACGACTAAAAAGCTAATGAAAGGGAGAGTGATGGTACTACAGTACCTAGTAACAATTAAAACATCTGATTAAAGTCATTAGACAAATAAAAATATTGACCAAGAAACCAGAGAGAGAGAGTAAAAGTAAATAGGTTTTTATAGCAAAGACACAAGTTTCCTCCTTAGTTCCTATGCCTTCATCACCAAGCAATGACCCCACCTGTCACACTCTCAGACGTACTTCCCGATCGTTGACCTTTCTGCGAATTATTCTGTAGTCGGAGGTGACACGGTGATGCAACTGGTAAAAGTTACGGTGTACAAATAGGAAGAAAGAGGCTAAATACTGAACAGATATTGAAAAAGAGGCTAAATACGAAATAAAGATTTAAAAAGAGTCTAAATACAGAACAGAGATTGAAAAAAGAATCTAAATACTGAACAGAGATTGAATAAGAGGCTAAATACTGAACAGATATTGAAAAAGAGGCTAAATACTGAACAGATATTGAAAAAGAGGCTAAATACTGAACAGATATTGAAAAAGAGGCTAAATACTGAACAGATATTGAAAAAGAGGCTAAATACAGAACAGAGATTGAAAAAGTGTCTAAATACGAAACAAAGATTTAAAAAGAGTCCAAATACGAAACAAATATTCAAAAAGAGTCTAAATACAGAACAGAGATTGAAAAAGAGTCTAAATACAGAACAGAGATTTAAATAGAGTCTAAATACAGAACAGAGATTTAAAAAGAGGCTAAATACAGAACAGAGATTTAAAAAGAGGCTAAATACAGAACAGAGATTGAAAAAGAGTCTAAATACGAAACAAAGATTTAAAAAGAGTCTAAATACGAAACAAAGATTTAAAAAGAGTCTAAATACGAAACAAAGATTTAAAAAGAGTCTAAATACAGAACAGAGATTTAAAAAGAGTCTAAATACGAAACAAAGATTTAAAAAGAGTCTAAATACGAAACAAAGATTTAAAAAGAGTCTAAATACAGAACAGAGATTTAAAAAGAGGCTAAATACAGAACAGAGATTTAAAAAGAGGCTAAATACAGAACAGAGATTTAAAAAGAGGCTAAATACGAAACAAAGATTTAAAAAGAGTCTAAATACAGAACAGAGATTGAAAAAGAGTCTAAATACAGAACAGAGATTTAAAAAGAGTCTAAATACAGAACAAAGATTTAAAAAGAGTCTAAATACAGAACAGAGATTTAAAAAGAGTCTAAATACAGAACAGAGATTGAAAAAAAGTATAAATACAGAACAGAGATTTAAAAAGAGTCTAAATACTGAACAGAGATTTAAAAAGAGTCTAAATACAGAACAGAGATTGAAAAAAAGTATAAATACAGAACAGAGATTTAAAAAGAGTCTAAATACTGAACAGAGATTTAAAAAGAGTCTAAATACAGAACAGAGATTTAAAAAGAGTATAAATACAGAACAGAGATTTAAAAGGAGTCTAAATACTGAACAGAGATTGAAAAAGAGTCTAAATACAGAACAGAGATTTAAAAAGAGTATAAATACAGAACAGAGATTTAAAAAGAGTCTAAATACTGAACAGAGATTGAAAAAGAGGCTAAGCTAAATACTAAGCACATATAATTGTAAATACAATTAAATTTATTAGATGGTGGTTTACCTAATTAAACTTTGAGTATTCTTTTATATTCCTCTACTGAAAATATTTAAAAAAAATGCAATATATATAGGTACTTATAACCGTTCAATCTACAATAGTATACAGAAGATAAATTATTTTAAATAAATTTTTATATTTCTACTTCTATCTTTCAAAGAAATAAAAAAATGTGTTAATGTATGTATATTGTATATTACTATCAAAATAATCGATGAAAATTGGAAATTTCCTAGCATTTTAAAATTAACAGCATATAATTTAAAGTAACTCCTCTGCATAAGAGGATAACTACTTGGCATTCGTTGAAACTACCTATAAAGGATGGTACATGGTAACTGATGGTAATGACATTCATTATCTGTAGTAGTTTGGTAACTGCTCTTTAATGTTTATATATACAATATACATGCATTAAAAATTGCAAGTTATTAAACATAGATAGAAGTGAATCTGCCTCTATGATCTATTTTAAGGTAGTAATTAATTCAGTACATATTTCATTAAGTAATTATATCATGAGAGTGTGCTTTATAGATATACGAATTTTATGAATAATATTTCAATCGGTAAAATTCTATTCTTTCATTTTGTTACTGATGTTTTCACGTTTCTGGTGACACATGCCACCCACACAGAAAGAAAACCGTGACACACCTCTATACCTTTCACATTATATTTTACGTGTCTTTGTTTGTAATTTATTTATATTTATATGTGCCTTTTTAATTACTTTATATTGAAACATATTCTCCATATACGAAATACTTATTTAATTATTGTGAGTAAAGATATAGAAACTCATTAGTTATGGTTATAGTACCTATTTAATGTATTTATTTTTCATTCATACACTAACCACCTATGGTAACGTCTCGGTACTCTAAAAGTTGGTATTACCACATATCAGGTCAATCAGAATTTACTGAAGTTCAGATTAGGGCAAGACCTATGTTAAACCTACTTTCCGATTACTGTGAGTGTCTCAGTTTCCCCTAAGTTGCTAGTACCATCAAATAGAGAGGTAAAGTTCTTCAGTGAGTGTCTGTACGCGAGTTACTCTCCGTGTGAGAGTCGAAAGAGTGAAAGGGAGCGTATCCGGGAGAGTGGAGAGTACAGTGAGTGATGCACTTGAGGAAATGTGGTGCAATAACAACTTATCATGTACAGGAAATTATAGAACTAATGTTGGTAGTTAATTGGTTGAATTGTCATCTAAGCCATGAGGGTATGTTACGAATTGTTGGTCGGTTCCACATCTTCGGTCATATAAAAAAAATTAAATGATAAAAAAAATTATTATTATATATGTTTCCCTTATATGCCCGAAGATGTGAAACCGACTAATAATTCATAACTTAACCTATTAGAATGGATAGATGGAGATAAATAATTATTGCAAGGTGTTTTTTATACTTTTCTAATAGAATCAATTTATGATAAAAATCATATTTTATAAACTTGAACAAATTTTAAATTTCCATTCAAGTGTGAATCGATCAAATGAAAATAAAATTAATAAAATTTCTTAAATCTTATATCTACATTTTTCTTCATTATTTTCCATTATTGACTTAATAGTAAGAGATGACCCTACATAATCTCCTATGGCCCACCATAGCACTGTGTACGTTGTTTTATTGCTATGAGAGAGTAGGAAAGTTCAGTGCTCTGACCTTGGAATGACTATCACATAGGCATCACCGGGCGGTTGACAGAAGAACCTGTTATTCTATTTAAAGCACTGCTACTTACGTTATTTCGTAGTTTGTACAACAAGAAAGAATAGTTAGTGAAAGAACAGTTTAATTTATACACTAAAATTCTTTATTTGAAAAAAAAATCCATAAAAAAGTAGTCTGATTTCCTAAAAAAAATTCAATAAAATTGTCATTGTCAAATAGGTTTCAGGTATATTAAAAATAAAGAAGTTACAGTTTTGAAAGGAATACAGAGTTGGAAAAATATATTTCGTTCATTTCAATCATTGGGAACCTAATCTACTATATTTTCCACATTACAAGATGTATATATGAATGTGTTATAATAGTTTGGTCGTATTACCAATTAATAATTTTTATTCAAAAATATCAATCATAACCAATATCCGAAATTGAAGTTACTTATACTTTTAATAAGAAGAACCTATGAAACTACAAGTCACTCTTAACCAGAAAATCCAAAAGAGCTTTGCTCTTTAGTTTAAAAATAAAGTGAAGTGAATCGATCAAGTGTTGATGAAGTTGCAAGCAAATATTGAGATATTAATCTCTAGGAGTTTAGAACAACAATCAGACCCACTGTACAGATTGTGTCTCAACATACTTTACGTGTAAAGATCAATCTGAACTCTGATCTATCATGTATGTCTGCAAGCAACATATACTGCGCAATGTAAACCTATTTCTCTTTTTCTATGTCTGAGTCAAAAAAGTCTTCAATTATATTTCACACTAGACTAAATTTATGACTACTTTTAGAGAATTAAATATTGGCTTGTTAACTATCCGTTTAGTACGAAAATTATATTTGAGCTTAAAGGATTTTGTCAATCTTGCTACCGATAGCAAATGCGGTAATACCTACAACAGTACCTATTAAGATTCGAGTTTCTTAAACTGTGTACCTACCTACAACTTTGCTTGCCACTACTACGCTTCCGTCCTGTGAATGAAATTACTTTTACTTTCTGATGAACCTGACTGAGGAGGAGTTAGTCATCTAGAGTCAACCGAGTGACCTGGAATCAGTTCCGTGATGTCTAGAAGTTTCCTGACCTGAGACCAATATAACCGGTGCGTGCTCAGTCTTTTCATCAGTTCCAACAGCGACTTCTCAGTAGCAACCAACCTGCTCTTCCAGAACATCTAACTAACCTGTTCAGTGATTTGATATCAACGAATAAAACTAAAAGTGAGTACATAATTTTATTGACTTTTATCTAATATAATAATAATGGCATCTGAACATTAAAATGTTAGGAAAAGAGTTAGGTAGAAACTTATTTACAACTGTTCATTCTTCAATACAGATCTTTATAGTTTAAGAATTTGAAATCTCTTACTTAGTTTAGAATGAATATTCAAGATATAATACTTAATTTTCATAATTTTTCATCATTGTTTATTATTTAAATTAACAGATGTTTATTATTTAAATTAGCAGAATGACTGTCCTACCTACCAACACTTCCATCATGGACATTTTCGAAACCGGTATCCGTAGACTGGGAGATGACGCTCTCAAATCCTTCAAGACATTCGACATAAGCTACATTTTCCTTGCTGGTGGTGGAATACTGCTTGCTCTGCTCCTCATTGATTTCGTCGGCTACCTCGTTTCTGCTTACGAAGGAACAAGCAATCAGTTCGTTCCTTTCAGCAGAAACATCGTAGTGTCAGCCGCTGATGCTTGGGACAACCGAGAGAGCAACTACATCGGAGATTTCTACGACCCTTATGCACGTGCAAGGTAATTAAAATTGAAAGTCTTTTTGAGAAAAATCATTGATTAGAAAGAATTTAGTTTCAAATGTTAATATTATTATAGTGCATACTATGTTATATTTGAATATGTTATGGTAGATACAATCACTCTAACCATATCAAATTTGACTATTATTTAACTTTATTATTTAATCAATAATATAATTTAGAAAAATAATAATTATCACATTACCTACTTCAATTAGTGAGCATATTGACAAATATTCCCTCTTTTTCTAGATCTCTGGATTCACTCACATCAGTTCTGGATTCGATTTCCACTTCCATCAAAAAGTGGGACAGCGACTCGAACGCTACCGAGGAAACTCTTCAGAGACTTCCAAAAGACAGAGAATTCGTCTTTAGTCAATAATTATTAGTTTGTTTGAAATTGTTACTGTTTTCTGTTGATTATATTGTTATATCATGATAATTTATTAAAGTACTTTATATATACATGCTGCATTAATTTAAACCTGTAAGTACATTATTTACGCATGGATAGGTCAATGATATGCTATATACCGTCTGAACCAAACTATCCCAAAGAAAATTATTAAGGTTTTTTAGGGAATCGAGAAAGTGATAGGAAATTACCACTGTTCTATCTGATAGTTCGTAGGGTAGTAGGTCATGATTGCTGACTCGACATATTTCAGATGCTGACACTTGAACTCAATTATTAGGAAACTCTGATGTAATAATTGTAACCAGAAGGAATAGAATATACATGCATTGATAAAATTATGATCAGGTGAATCGAGGTGATAAGTTAGGCGTAAAATTAAAAAAATAGAAATATATATAATGAAAGGTGGGTGCTAGGACAATTGCCCCCCGGACAATTTCCACCAAAATGATTATTATTAGAGTTGTGATAATATGCTTTAAGTCATATAGATATGAAGATTATCATAGACGAGAAAAAATTGAACTCTATATATTGGTGGTTTAAAACGATTCAATAGTGTTCAATCCTCTCCGCTTATAATATTTTTAGGATCTATGATTATGAAAGCATATTGTAACAACCCTAATTATTATTTTCAGGGTTCTTTGCTTGAAAATTTTCTTAATTAAGTAATAGTAATATAAATACTTATTATTATTATAAATATTATTTTGAAAAATTGTATACACTTTGGAAGAAGCTCTAAAAATGTAGTTACATCTTTAAATAACACCTATATTTCGTTGTAGAACTTGTGAAGATGTGAGTAACATTTGTATCTTAGTATATCTAAATTATTAATATATCTAAATATTTTAGTTATAAAAAAGATGTTCAACCATCAGTAGACTTTGGTAGCACATGGTGTTAGGAAAATAGGTATATACTAATCATATTATTTCAAGACATACTAAATAGTAATTAACGAAAATAGTCACCTACTAAAGAAAATTACTTCTTCGAAACCTTTACACTCTCCAAGAATGGAATGATATATGACGCCTTCGGTGAGAAAAGCCTAAACACTTGAAAAATGGAATTTTCATTGAAAAAGTTATCCTTATAACTAAAATAAAAGTCTAATTATTTTCATTGTTCCATCAGCATTTTATTCAAAGATAGGTAAAACGTAAAAATAACTTAACCGTCAGTTATATCTCTGACAAACTCTAAAAATCTATCTACAAACTTTGGATGGTTCTCCTGAACAATTTCAAAATGTGGCTTGGACCCTTCCTCCAATAAACGCGTCATTTAATTACCAAATTTTGATACACATTAACAGTACAGCTACAATCGAATAACAGTGAAACATATTTGGAAATTCTGACTGGAATTTTGCCTATAAATGCAAGTACCTGATGAATTATAACAGCAAGATGAAGTTACAGCCAACTTCCATAATAAACTATGGCCTGGTTGAAGGTCCGATCTCAACGGTTAATTTTAAATAGGTCGAATTTGTTGTCTTCCAGGAGCACGTCATATCAACTCATTTGACACTCTTGACATTCTTCTCTGTGAGTTTCAGTAGGTATTTCGAACTGAACCATATAATATCATACAATTGAAAAACTATAGGTTCGAGAAGTTATTCCGTTCACCGGTGTCAATACTCAGTGTTGAAGCTAATTTGATTTGCATATTAAGTTCCTATTGATTACTATACTAAGTTAATTCGAATAATAATCATGAAATTAAAGACCCTGCGACGCTATAAAGGTCGCGTACTTTTGGTAAATTGCAATAAGGTGTTATATATTTTAAAGGGGCAGTTCAGTCAATTTTTGTTTTCATAATATTAATGTTGAACGATCACTTAGTAAGAATAAAGCATTCTTGTAGAATTAAACGGTTGAAAAAGATATATTAAACGATATATACCATATTTTATAAATTCGATTTAGTTCCTGTGTCCTCCTACAGATGGCGCCACCACTCTGTACTATTTGTTTACATTTTACAGCTGATAATATGTAAACAATTTTTCTATCAACAGTATTAACAGGTAATTTATGAAGAGATGGTTTTCTTTTCAAAACTAAATCTAATTGTCTCGAAGGACAGTTTTCAATTTCACAAATTCTTTTCACCATTTTCAAACATATAATGTCAGATTTAAAATTCAAGTCTGGGACTGGTTATCATTTTGTTTACGTACTACAATGACTAGTACGTCGGTCCACCACAGTCCACAGATGGCGCCACTAATTTACAATATACTTTTTATATAAACATTTCTAAAATCAACGAATATTCTAATGTTATATAAATATATATATACTAAATCGATTTAGGACCAATTTGGCGATAGTTTGATTTTGACTGAGCTGCCCCTTTAAAGCGTCAAATTGCGCTGTTTTCAACGTTTTCGATCTAGGAAACTCATTGGCGAAATCAAAATCAAAATTGTGTTCGTAAACTAAAAGCTATGGTGAAAATATAATAATGGTTTTCTTCAATTTCAACATCACTTGAAGTGTTAATTTCTTGGTTAATCATTGAAACAGCAGCAAACTCACGTTCTCTTCAAAACGGAGTACTGATATCGTCTTCTTCTATATTGAAGATGGGGTGGGGTTGTGTTGGAATTGGATTTTGGAAAACATCTCATGGTGGATGGTCGGGTAAGAATTTTCGGGTGGTGCTGGATTATGTTCTCCTACATTGGTTCGTGAAGGTAATGGTGAACATTTTCGAAAAAACTTCATAATTGGAACAAGTTTTCCTCTATAAGTCTATGTTCATCACAAACAGGCAATTATTGAGATAATTATTATTATCTCATCAACCACTCAATATTCGCCAAATCAGAAAATGACCTCGAGTTTATTGTTGTGAATTATAGACCATTTAGAAAAGAATTAGTAAAATTCTTTGTAACACTATTTCATTAATATTCCAAGATTTTTACCTAAATATTCACGGCGATAAATAGTAAATAGTATTATTTATTTCCCTTTTCGGTATATTTCAAATTGGATCTAGAATGTAAATAAATTTTGTACTAGTATTTACTATTTATAATATTTATATAGTATTTATACTTCCCAGATCTGGAATTAATATATTCAAAACTAGAGATAGATATATATTATATCAGTCACGTTAATAAAATTTTGCTTTGGTAAGTTATATTATTAACTCTCTCAGAACCCAATATTTGCACTTGTACTTTATTACCTCAGTAACAACACAAACCGGACACAAGAGCCAACCCCTGACCTTGAATTTACTTTCTTCCAACTAGTTCCGTGAAGCTCACCAAAATTTCCCAGTTATCGGTGACCTTGCTTGAGATCTTCAATAAAACTAACCTCGAGTCAACTTTTGTATCAGTTGAGTACGAGACTTCTCTTTGGTAACTTGTGATCTCTGAGGATAATCTTACCTACACAATTCAATCTAATCACAAGTGAGTACAGAAAATAAAACCTGATTAATATATTAGATGATTTCAGTATGTTTTTTATGCATGAATTGTACAGACAATTTACCATTTTTTGTTTCTAGAATGCCTTCTACCGCTCTCACTGACCTTTTCGAAAACGGAATCCAAAGATTCGGAGGCGACGCACTGAAGTCCTTCAAAGACTTCGATATCAGTTATCTTTTCATTGGTGGCGCTGGTATTCTTCTTGCCATTCTTGTTGTTGATCTCATCGGTTATTTGTACGCGGCTTACGAAGGAAATGCTGTGCAATATACTCCTTACAGCAGGAGTCTTGCAGTCATGGCTTCCGATGCTTGGAACAACCGACACCAGAACTACCTCGGAGACGTCTACGATCCTTACGCAAGAGCCAGGTACGTCAATCAACAATAGATTAAAATGTTTAGTGTTGCATTTTCTCATTATAGAGATATAACATTCAAATGACATCACGATAATTCTTTACTTTTTTCAGATCTCTGGAACCTCTGACTGAAGTTTTGGATTCACTTTCTTCAGCTGTTCAAAAATGGGGAAAGGATTCCGATTCACACCAAAGAATAGCAGCAGACAGATCATTTGTGTTCTCTAATTAATTTACAATGCATTATGTTATTTATCAAAGATATATTTATTAAATTTTATTATAATTAAAAAGAACGTATTTTCTTGTTCAGATAAGATATTTCATACTAAATTTTCGATATGTTTAAATATGAAGCTCATATGAAAGCGAAAAGCTATTGAAACTTTTACGAGTTGAATCACTATACACTCTTATAAATTTGACTAATTTATTTGTGAGATTTTCCGGAAATTTTCTAATTCGCTCATAATCTCATTTGAGAATTTAATCATTAATTCACATCATTTATAGCTGTGGTAAAGGAAATGTTGCAGAGGATTATCATCAAAGTAGTGTCACTATATTTGCTATTTTACCAGACTTTGGCAAAACTAACTTGACTAATTAGATATTAAAGATAATATAAATCCAACAAATCATGGTAAAAAAGTTATTGTAAAGTATGAAAAAGAATTGCCATCGGTGATAGAAGTCTGGATGCCCTGATTCAGGAGACTAATAGAACTCTAAGTTTACTCCATACCTGGACCTTCAATAATAGACTTTCTCTGAATGCTTGTAAAACTACCGCGTTATTCATATCGAACAGGGCAACCAGGCTGAATTTGTCATCTTCTTTAAGCATTGGTGATGTACCAATTCAATATAGTGATGTTATTAAGTTTATCGGTGTACAATTGGACTCTAGATTGAATTTTTCACACCATATACATCATGTATGTTCTAAAGTATCAAAAGTGGCTGGTGTCCTCAGTAGGAGTAATCATTTTGCACCTATCGATATTTTGATTAGGTTATATTATAGTATTGTATATCCCTATTTGTCATATATGGTATTCTTGCCTGGGGCGGAGCAGCTGACGTACATCTAAATCCTCTTGTAGTTATTCAAAAGCGCATAATCAGATCAATAACCTGTTCTGATTATTTGGCTCCTTCGCAACCCTTATTTGCAAAAACTGAAATTCTCTGCATTGATGATGTTTATAAACTTGCTATCGGCACTCACATGTACAAGCTTACCTCCTCAGGCAATATTACTCTTCCCACTCATCATTATAGCACTAGATCTCGCACCAGAGCAGTTCCTACTTTTCAAAGATTTTCTCAATGCCAAAGATCCCTAACTTTTATTGGTCCAGAAATTTGGAATAGCATTCCAGCAGAAATACAAAACTGTCCAACCATTAAATTTTTTAAAAAGAAATATAAGCATTATTTAATCAGTTTGTATGAGCAGTGAATTGATAAATTTTGTTAATCTCTTCCCTTTGTAAAGTCCTTATGACTATCTTTTTGTTGCCCAAAAAGTTCACAACGAACTTCGAATGGGCTTGAATTTATTTATTTTCCTCTCTACATTTTTTATTATTTTTTCACTATACTCTTTGTTAAATACTCTGATATAATGTACTGTACTGTTTATAATTCAATAAAAAAAAAAATATTATTATTACCCCATCCGTAACTCAGGATAAAGAAAATAATATAGAGCTCATGGTAAAGTTTGTTGACAGTGTCATTTTGTTTTAATGGATTACAAATATCAAAAGGGAGTAAAATAAAACTTGAAATTAATAAAACATATATGTTGGCGGTATTAGGTAATTTGACTCCCGTAATTTGACCCCAGTGTTGTAATTTTAGTACCATTATATTAAAACAAAAAAAGTATATTGAAATATACTATTCAATACACGATTGCCCTTATAATTTGGCATTTCAGATTTAGAAGAGGAGGCAGCAGTTGTCTTTTGAAGCGATTTGAAGAGTCCACAAGAAGATATTTTTAAAGCTCTGAACTAATGAATTTAATCTATAAACTTTTGCAGCATGGTTAGACAATATTAACATAATATTTTGACATTATTTGATTAGGTGAATCAACCAAGAATCAAACAACGGGGGTGAGATTACCGGGGAGTCTAATTTCCAGGGATTCAAATTACCAGTGGTTCAAATTTCCATGAGTCATATTACCGGTCAAGATGTTGGCAATGCACGAATTTAGTTACTCTGAAATCCAAAGCGATTCTAGCAGTAAGATTTCCATAGAAATTTATCTTAAGAACAGATGAAGATGATTGTAGTTTTGCTTTTATAAGATATTCAATTTATTGTTTAACATCTTTTCACTTAAAAAAACAAAGATGAAATGAAAATTACCCTTGAAATCAATACCTATCTTGATGCATTTAAAAATAACAACGTTAAAGAATATTTTTCCTGCTAGACAATGGCAAGTGAAGAACTTCTTGTATAATAACTAGATTACGAGCACTCGGTAGAGCGCATACCTTCGCAGCCGCTTTGGCCCGTTCTCTCCTAAAATCTAATAAACTAGTAACTGGATGATGATCAATTGTCCCACCAAGTTTTATGCAATTTGGTTCAATACTTTTAGAGTTATTGAGTTATAAATGACCTTGACCTTGGTTTTTGACCTTTAACCCGATTGTTCCCAAAATCTAACAAAATGGTTCCTGTTTATTGACCAATCGTCCCACCAAGTTTCATGCAATATGGTTCAATACTTTTTGAGTTATAAATGACTATGACCTTGACCTTTGACCTGGTCACTCCCAAAATTCTACCAGCAGGTCACTGGACATTGACCACTCATTTCATCAAATTTCAGGCAATTTGGTTGAACATTTTATCAGTAACGCGAATAACAAGATGATAAATAAATAAATGCCGGGTAAAATAATATGACCTTACGCAAATTTACGAAGGTAATAATACATTGATGGCGAATTGAACATCGAAAGAAATTAGTAAATATCTGAACATTTAGCAGACGTCTTTGATGTTAAAATAATTATTACATCATTTGAATAATGTTATTTTATGATTCTACACAACTCACGAATCATGAAATAAGCAGGCGTACCTCAATACAATTTTTGCGCGTACTGCTGACAAAGATGTTTCACTCTCCAGATTCCCAGCTATGAGTCCATGCAACTTTTGGCTGTGGACTAAATAGTTAAAATTTTAAAATGTTACCACACTAAATATAAAAATTTAATTGAGTACCGCCATACCTTCAAAAAGACAATTTTATCGAGTGACAGGAATGAAGTAGTGAAGGAACCATTGCTTTCTGAGAATATCACGAAATAATTATTGAAATTCCCAACATTGAATAAGATTCTAAACGAAAAAAGCACAGTTTGAATGATTCCATTACTTTACTGTTATTTAAATTATTTTGGTTTAATTTGAGCTAAAGAAATATGGATCTACAGTTAGTTAATAGTTTGTTATAAAACCATTCATTTCATATAAAATTCATCGATTTTTGAGTCAGACCAATCAACTGATTAAAAAATATTGGAGTAGAAATAAGCTGCAAATAAAAAAAAATACGTAAAATATCTTTGGAGAAAAAATGAAGCAGCTTGCTGAAATTGTTATAAACTTTAAATACTATAGGGCCTAGAATGTTCGATGCTGCATTTTCTTACTAGAGATATAACATAAAAATGACATGATGATTAGCTATCTTTTTTTCAGGTCTCTGGAACCTCTGACTGAAGTTTTGGATTCACTCTCTTCAGCTGTTCAAAAATGGGGAAAAGATTCCGATTCACCCCAAAGAATAGCAACAGACAGATCCTTTGTGTTCTCTAATTAAATTATAATGCATTACGTACGTTATTTTGAGATTTTTATGTATTGATAAAATTTTATAAAAGAATATTTACTGTTTTTTATTACTTTCTTTTATAACAATTTATTGAACAATTAAAACTTTATTTACTATATCCCCTTCGTTTTCCTCTTCCATTCGTGAGTTCAGTCAGGGATGTTTGTGTTCCTTTTCGTCATAGTTCTTGGTAAGTGACTGCATTCAAGAAGAAGCTTTTCTGCATCCATATGAACATTGTCACCGACTGGGGGTGGGTGACTTTGTTCATGCAGCTACTTTCCTTTCCTACTGTTTCTTCGAGTCTCTTGTATTTACTTTCTGTTTGACGTCAGCATTATGACCTTATGTTCTCTAACTAAATTAATTAAGTGTATAACATGGGCTAATTCTATTTTATTAAATCTGACATCTCTATACAGGGTGGGTCAAAAAAAAATGAAACCCAACTTTGAATCAATATATCTCAGGAACTACAAACATTTTGATCTTTCTAAAAGTATTATTTTGTTCGTCTACTTTTTTTACATAAATTATGAGAAATTCAAAACTATTCATTCGTCTATATTGTTGTCATAGTGATCATAGTAAACGATGTCAAAAGTATGCTTGCGCACAAACATGAAATTACGAAAAAAAAATTTAATCAAAGAAAAACACGATAATCCTTTATATTTATAACATATCATTAACAATCCATTTTATCTATATTTCTTCCTTAATTTAAACCGAATCCTTCCACATGTCCTCCATTTCTTCCCGAATATAATTCAATTTTTGTTCTCATTACTCCCATAAAGATCGCTGTGCGACATTTGCTAACTGATGTGTTCAACAATCGCATTATTGCACTAAACTATGCAAATGAGTGGCCACCAAGATCCCTGGACATGACACCAGGTCATTTTTCTTAAGGGGTCATTAGAAGAATTTAGTATTATACTCAGCCTGCAAACTCAGACGACTTGAAAGAATGAATAACGAGTGAAGTGAATTTACTTAAAGAAAATATAACATAAGTAAAAAAGAGTTATGGCAGCAATGACTCCGCCAATGAGAACATGGATTAAATTATGTCAGGTAATAGAGGACATTTGGAGGGAATTGGTAAATAGAAAGAGAGGAATTGAGACTTAATATTTATTTAATAATGGTTTGTTAATGACAAATTATAGAGGATTATTGTGTCAAGTTTTTCTGCAATAAAATTAATTTTCTTAATTTTTTGTTTGTGCGCAAGCATACTTTTTACACCGTTTACAAAAAGCACAGTTGCATCAATATAGATGGATAATTTTTTTTGAATTTTTCACCATTTATGTAAAAACAGTAGACAAACACAATGGTAATTCTAAAAAAATCATAACTTTGGTAGTTTTCTAGATATTTCGATTCAATGTTACGTTTCATTTTTTTTAACAAACCCTGTATGTATAGTAAAGACTAATGTGAATATACAGTATGGGCCACAAAAATGTTTCCGCTTTTTCAAATACTTTAAATCGTTAACCAATGGACGAAAAAACTGTATCTTGTTTTTTTTTCGCCTCTTATTGTACTATTAACTGGTAAAAACAATTTTGAACTGATGGACATAGTTTAAGAGCAGGTAAGCAAAGAGTGAGGGTGATTATTTTTGTCATTGTGCGAAGGTTATTCTTAGAGCTAACTCTGTAATTTTACTTACTAAAAGGCAGTAAATAAAAGGGAAAAAATTATAATGGTAGACATAATAATGCAGGATGCTCACATTTCGTACTTGGAAACTATTTGGAAATTGAAAACTTCAGTGACATTTTGATATCATTGAAGTTTTCACTCTGAATATTCGTTCTTCGCTTGAATTTTTAACAACGCGGAAAAAAGGCTCTTCTTAAAATATGTTTACACTTGCGTTTCTTTTATCGCTGATGGAAAAATCACATTAAATTTTTACTTCTGCGATAAAAAAAGACGCAAGTGTGAACACATTTTAAGAAGAGCCTTTTTTCTGCGCTGTTAAAAATGCAAGTGTGAAGCGGGCCTTAACCGTGCAATTAACAAGCGAAGAACGATATCCAGAAAAGCTGGATAACAGAAAAATATAGAAAATATAAAAGCTGGAAAACAGAAAAATCGGAAAGACTAAAACTCGGTAATAAACGAAGATCCAGAAAACAGAAAATCCGAAAATACCGTAAAAGATGAAAAGACCGGAAAACAATAATCCAGAAAAACTGAAAATCCGGAAAAAGGAAAATCGGCAAAACCAAGAATCTACAAAACTGAAAATCCGGAAATAAAGAAAGTTCTGAAAACATAAAACTATCGTTTAAAGCAAGTTGAAAAATATATACTGAACCGAATTGTATGTGGTTTGCAAATTAATAATCCTAGAACTTAGCTCTATAATATTATGAAATAAACTCATTTTTTACAAGGGGTTGGAGAGAACCTTCAATATAGTTTACTTGTCAAATATATGACGGGCAATAATATTTTTTTCTGTTAAAAAAAATTATATATTCTGTCTGCAACAATTGTACGAAAATGATTTGTTTGTACTCTTTGTTTTGATTTCTAATTTGAATTCTTCAAACCAACAATGTATGTCCGGCTATCACATAAAATTTAAATTATATTCCGATGTAACTAGACGTATCCAATATAAATTTCCTTTATTTTAAACTTTTACATTTTTATTTAATATTGTATTTATAATACCTAGTTGACATTCAAAACAAACGGTGTACAACTTTTTCTTTGTACTGAAAAATAGCATGACGGAAGAAAGGTACAGCTATTGTAGAGTTTTAATTAAAAAATTATTCAAAACCCTATCTATATTTTTATACATATAATTAAAAAAAGGCTATACTGTATTATGAGGTCAGAAGCAAAATGATAAGAAACATAAAGCGAGCCCTCAAGGAATTCCTTCAGGCGCTGAATTAGGACGTCCACTAACGATCAGTCTTTCCATCAGTGCATGTCACTGCATGATAGACTACCGTGCTGTTCAAGATGGGGTATGGTCATAAGCCCCCAGACACGAATCCTCCCTCTTTTTTAATCTTTATATACTATGAATAAATTAAAATTGCTTTGAATCTCTTAGAATAAATGGTAATGCACACTTCGTGATTATTTCACGAACAGGAGGAGGGGCTTCTGTCCTACATCTGTTAAGGCCATAGAAATAGCATCCTCTATTTTTGATAATTAATTGTGGTTAATCGGATTAGGGCTTGTTACGGCGCATTCTTCTCCAAAGAAACTCAGAACGACTAAATCAAAGTCTTCCAATGCTAAATCAGTGTCAACACGCGACTATACTGATCACTGACCTGATCGCTCACCATTCACGGTCAGTTTTCCCTTCAGAACACTTAAACCTCGCCTCAAAATCAAGCATCACCTGATTTCATCCGGCAAACTGACAGTCGGACTGACAGGCCTCAATTACCCCCATTCACGATCAGTTTTACCAAACTTCAAGGATATCCTTGAGGTGAAACTGATCGTGAATGGCCCGCTTAAGCCTCATGGATTAAAACAATACCAAAAGTTGCGTGGAGAGTACATTTAAAAGAAAATCTACATAATATTAGCCAAATTGAATTGATCATTCCTAGGTAGAAGTTAGAACCATGAACTTAATATTTAGATCTTCTATAATAAATATACTGAAAAGAATTGCGAAAACTTTACCATCTACATTGTTCTAAGTTTAAATTGTTTATTTTGTAAGTGAATAACTATTGAATTACGCAAAATTTGATATAGATCGTTCTACAACGTCGCTAAAAATAATATGCAAAAAAATTGTTTTTATCCGGTAATTATAAGTATATCATCACGCTACTTCTCCCTTACGAATAACACAGTTTAGGACACTTTAGGTAGATAGGATGCAACTGGCAGTGATTGGCAACGGAGGATGAATGTACTAGGTGTGTGACTCCATTGGTTTACAGCCACTTTCCTTTTTGACTGCTTCTTAGAAGTCCCTTGCATATAGTTTCTATTTCATGCCAGGGATTTGACTTAGAGTGGTCAAACGCAGAGAGGAGCTGCGTTAAAAATGTGACTCGTGAACGTCTCAGATTTAAACAACAATTTATTGAATACAGACAGGCCTCGCTTTCATTGCACTTCACTTAATAAAAGTGGTACTTATTTCGAGTCATGTCTCGAAATAAGTACCGTTCGTAGACATAGAAAAAGGACACATTTTTTGTGATTAATTCACGGTAACTATCAAAGACATCAAAATTATAATTCAGATGAGGTTATTAGAAGCAATTGGTTCAGAAATTCAACAATTTCCCATTTTAGGCTAATTTCCGTGTTATCGCATGGTTTCATATTTCCGAACACGTAAAAATCTCTATATAATAATCATAATTTAACTTTCAATTCAATTGGTATTCATGATATCATTTTGAATTGAAGTTGAATAATAATTATAATTATTATATTTACTTTTCGGACGTGTACGAAAATGCAGAACGTTCCAATAACTTGAAACTTAGTAACCTTCTTCCAAAAATATTTTGGCAAATTTCTAGTTCACGTCCCAAAATGAAATAGGGACGTGAACTAGGAATTTTCCAATATTTCATAGAGCATAAAATTGCTGTTAGTTCAATGTATCACAATAATTATAGATATTTAGGTATCTATTAATTACTCACCTATACTGAGTGAGAGTTAAGCTATGGTTGGATATTAAAACCTTTGATAAATTCACTCCTTTAAACTTTCATCACAGTCACAAACACTGAAACACTGTTTGATAATAGGCTTATACATATAGTACTCTAACCACAGTTTATAGAATAGGGACTATAAACTGTGACTAATTCTAAAACAAATTTTCTTTCATTATAACTCATAGAAAATGAGATATATAATATAGGAGTGACAATTATAAATTTCTTTTTACTTTACCTCGCTTCAGTTACCGTTTGGTAATTAAACTGAGTTGTGATTTGGTAACTAAAGCGGGGGATGCCTGTACCTACTTCCATATTCCCTAAAATAAACTTCATTAAAGTTTTCAAAAGTAAATAGTACATTTTATTTCTCTATTTTTATTTATAAATGAACCGGTTTAGTCAATACAAAAGTTAAACCCAAAGAATGTTTTCTACATCATTTCTCGTAGAAAATCAATAGCGATATTATGTACGGATAACTATCTCAAAATAAATACACGAAGTTATGAAATGCATAGTAGTAAAATTCTCAAGTAGCTAATTGCTTAATTTTCAGTAGCTATCAAGAATTGAAGAATATGCATTCATTTCGTAACTTACGTATTTTAATGTTAATTACGTTTGAATAGAATACATGAGTTATCCATATGAAATATCGTCATTGATTTTCTATGAGTACTGCAATAGAAAAAATTCTCGAAGTCTAACTAGTGTAATCTAATTTGGTTTGAAATAACCATACAATTATTAAAGATGAACTATTTCTTTCTCTTAATTGAAAACATCTTTAATAGTTCAATAATAATATAAGTTTATTTTACGAAATATTTGAGAGAACGTTTGATAAATCGTGGTTTGTAGCAGAGATGTTTTTGAGTGATAACCTTACATGACCTCGCCATAGACCATGTTTTGTGGTACGTATTTTGTTATGTTTCCACTTTTTAGTAAACTGCTAAACCACACTAAAATTGTATACGTAGTTTGATTTATTATTAGAGTGGTAGATGAAAAAAAAATTTGCCACTATAACATATATATTCACAAGATTATATATAAATTTACAAGAATTAAAATGGTGAATGTTAGTGGTTGAGTAAGGCTACGGACTACGGTTACTATGGATTCATTATTTTTCACTCTGACGACTTCGGATGAAAATCAAACTCATTCTTTCAAATTAGAGTGGTTACAGTAGCAGCGACTTAGTCGTCAAAATACGTAGGTACGAAGTCGTCAGAAACACTTTTGCGTTCAATCAAGTTTGATTTTTTCATGCGACTAGCGACTGCTCTCGCTATTTTCGTGTTTCTCTTACTTTCGATTGATGTTACTGTTTAGTACAGTTATTATTTGTTTATTATGGTTTATGAAAACATTCTCACTATTTTTATAATTAGGTATTTAAATTTTTTGGATCAGTGAAAATGATAACCAAAGAAGCGTTGCGTCTATTATTTCAGAGACACCCAGGTAGGTGTGTAATTATTCCTCCCGAAAATTACCTTAAAAACACAGTTTAGACCCAATATTAATTGAGTTAATTACATACTGAAGATCAGAAAATGTGTACAGTGTAAACACCTTTCTCTGACGATGAGTTCTGACGATATCGTCAGTGCGAAAAATCGCTCGAATACGCATCAGTAGGTATATATGTCACGCGCGTTTGAGTGATCTGCAATATCGACCGATTTCGCTGCGCAATCTGTTGATCAATAGTTTGCGCAGCCATCGATCGATAGTGCAACCATCGATCGATTCCTGCGCGTTCGAATGATATGATTTTTTTTTAGTTTGTACATCAAATTGGCACATTTGATTGCGTATATCAATCGATAGCGCAACCATCGATCGATTTCTGCGCGTTCGAAAGATACAGGTTTTCTATGTTTATGCATTTAATTAGAGTAAGAATCGAATCGCCGACCGAACCGATATTTCGACCAAATTGTGTTTAACTTTAAAATTATAAGTATTTACTCAGAATTAGTGATGAAGTGAATTGTAATCTTATTTGCTGGTTATTTACGAACATTTTGATCTATTCAGCGAGGTGAACGCATCACCAGAACTTTAAAAATATAGAATTATGTTTATAATTTGATGAAACGTGAAAAAATGAACCCTGTGACTGCTTAATGGGTCAATTGGTCGAAGCCAATCTTACTCCGTTATCGTTTGCCGACCGCAATTCTAATTATTTATATTAGGTAGTTAACAATGAGTGTTACCAGAAATTGGTTTCTTTATTAGGTGAAGAAAATGTTAGTAACATATTTTTTTTCAATGGTCGGTAAATCGTTACCCTACCTATGCAAATCGAATCATCGACCAACTGGTCGGAAATTTGTGATCGAGAGTCATAATGTCGACCAAGCTAATTCGCTTTGTCGACCAATACAAAAAAGTGTAATTATAATAATTATACCTACATATAGATTAATCATAATAATAATGTCAAAATTCAAATAATAAATCACACACACTAAAAATGTTTTGTTAGAAGAAATATCAGAATAATTAATAAAAACACACATTGTGAGATATTAATTATGAAATTCCTAAAACATCACAAGTTGACAGGTTGATGTTTTTATTGTTATGGAAGTTGGTACGAATTTCTATTAATTTTAGTGTGTTGAAACTTTTTCTTATATATAAGGTAAAATAAAAATATAGAAACTAATAACATAATCTATTAATCATATCCTACTTAAAGTTCATCTCCAGTCTCCGAGAAATGTGAGTTTGTTTCTTAATGCTGAAAATATTACTCTGATAATCGCATAACATTTTATATTGTACATATATATTTTTTATATGATTTAAAAGTTTTTAATATTTTTGTATTAAAGTACGAAGTACTGATATGATGCTATATAAAAAATATTGTACGCTTTATTTTATTTTATTTTCGATTAGAATTTTAAAGAAAGTCGCATGTATAATTGTATATGTTCGGTGCTCGTCATTCAAGTACTTTTGTTATGCGCCATCAGCCGATCTGATCATCGATCGATGGTTGTTCTAATGATGGATCCATAGATGGCACAGCGCGATCGATCGATAGTGTAGATCTTTCATTTTAACAATTTTCATTCGTTCAAAATATGATTTAATATGTGTATTACATCTTGTTAGAAAATGTGAAAAATTGCACCATATGACAAGAAGGCAAAGAAAATTGTGTACAATATTTTTCTTTTGACTTGTACTTAAAGGAATTGGAACGTATATTATATCTTATTTATTATATAAAATTAAATCCATATATAAGTATCGAGTAATCGGTACTCTTAGGTTTACAATAGTTTCAGTGATAATTTGATGAGTTTCCTCAATTCTCATGACTTTGTAAGTTTGACTGTTAACTGCGCCTCCTTTAAAAAAAATCGTGTGACAATTCGTACTTGTTTAATAGTTTTTTGTTATATCACAGAATAATAGAAATTAGAAAACTGAGTGTCTCAAGTTTCATTATCATATTGATAATTCAGAGTAAATACCTTACCCTTACTTCAACTATATCTTGTTAATTTCATGGTAGATAGAGATTATAAGTATTACATTTTCACCATTAGAATTATTTTGTTGATACCATTTAGTATATCTAAACTTGAAGTACATCATCTTAACCCCTTCTCCATCAGTTCCTCCACTCAAATTCTATTTGAATTTGTATCATATTCTATAATCTATATCAATAAAGATTGCATTAATAAATTTGATGGGGACTAATACTGAAACTTATTTTAGTAATATTTCTTTTGAATTTAATTTATGTAGGAATTTAACCTCTGCTTCGGAACCGAAGGCCATATCGCTGACATAAAAATGAAATTAAATACAAGGGACTGGAAGAAGCAGTCAGAAAGGAAAGTGGCTTCATGAGCTAAGTACGTCATCTAACTTCAACGGTGACAATGCTCATGGATGCACAAAAGCTACTCCATGAATGAAGTCACCGATGAAGGAATGTGACGAAAAGGGACACAAGCAACAGTGGCTGTACTCACGGATAGAAGAGAAAAATGAAGAATTGATAGTAAATGAAGTCTACGAGTCTACCTAACACAAAATCTAGGCACAAAATCTAAGACCTCGTAGTTGAAGAGCATAACCCTAGCGCTATCCTCTAAAATTCCAAGTAGCGTTAACAAAATTATAAATAAGGTAAAAAAAAGAATGAAAAAGACAATGCATAATCGAAATTACAACATTTCGGGGCCCAAGTGACGCCACCTCTCTTTTCTTCCATTCACCAGACAGCTTCGGAATATCAATCCAAACTTCCAAAGTATAAGAATGTCCCTGTAAACATTTCCACATGGCATACACATGGATGCCATGTGGTTGGATAGTTTTAATATGGCAATACGTTTTTAAGATGTATTATCCACATTGAAACAACCTAAACACTAAAATAACATATGTTAACCATGTGTAAAATACCACATCGAAACCACATGCCAATGACCATTTCAATAACAGATGTTAACCATGTGTAATTTAACACATTAAAACCACATGTCAATGACCATTTCAATAACAGATGATAACCATGTGTAATTTAACACATTGAAACCACATGCCAATTACCATTTCAATAACAGATGTTAACCATGTGTAATTTAACACATTAAAACCACATGTCAATGACCATTTCAATAACAGATGATAACCATGTGTAATTTAACACATTAAAACCACATGTCAATTACCATTTCAATAACAGATGTTAACCATGTGTAATTTACAACATTAAAACCACATGTCAATTACCATTTCAATAACAGATGTTAACCATGTGTAATTTAACACATTAAAACCACATGTCAATTACCATTTCAATAACAGATGTTAACCATGTGTAATTTACAACATTAAAACCACATGTCAATTACCATTTCAATAACAGATGTTAACCATGTGTAATTTACCACATTAAAACCACATGTCAATTACCATTTCAATAACAGATGTTAACCATGTGATTACGCAATATCATAACCACATGTTTAAAACCATACTGAAACCATATGTTATAGATATTTGATTATAAACATAAAACATGGTAATTGGCATGTAGTTGTAATGTGGTAAATTACACATGGTTAACATCTGTTATTGAAATGGTCATTGACATGTGGTTTCAATGTTGTAAATTACACATGGTTAACATCTGTCATTGAAATGGTATTTGACATGTGGTTTCAATGTGGTAAATTACACATGGTTAGCATCTGTTATTTTAAAACTCTAAATACAATTATGTGAAAGAGGACGATCAATCTATTTATTGTATAATTACAGTAGAGCTCCACTATAGTGAACTCCTGTACAGTGAACCATCCTGTTTAGTAGAACCCTGTTTAGCGAACTAACTTTTATAGTGAAAATATTTAGTTTAGTTCACCACATATTACTTTGTTTTCTATGAATATCTATATAGTAAATTAGTTGTAATTTATGAAAGTTCTTCCAGTACAAAATTTCTTTAATGAAGTCATGTGTAGTGATCCGTTCTGATATTTAGAGTTCTGAGAAATTAAATACACTGAATAATGAATATATTTGAAAAAGAAAGAAAATATTTTATGTAGTCTGCCATGATAATGCTAGTTTTCTATACAACTCTTATATCATCTACACTCTACAGCAAGGGTGGGCAAATGCAGCACTCATTGCTATTTTGGCACTCAGAGCAGCACTCGTGCCCACCAGAGAAAGGGTACTTTGTTTTCTACCAATGAAAATTTAGAATATTTAGCCCTGACTGCTTTATAAATTACAAGGATATATAATATAAAAGTGGATGGTAAAATAATTGAAGAACAGAACATTTTTAATTACCTTGATACTTTGATAGTCAATTTTATACGTTAATAAGGTATTTTTAGTTTATTGTTAAAGTAGTGCCGGTGTTTAAAAAAATTACTTCCGACTCTTTTTTTTATCCGACTCTCTCTTTCTTATACTGGTAAGAATTTGTGCAATTATTTTTAATTCCTTTTTTTAATAAGTTGGGATTTTATGAATAAGTTACTAAATTTTTATTACTCAAAACAACTTATTTTTGTTTTTATTATAAAGAAAGAAAAGTATAATTATATATCATTTTTTAATTGCTTTTAACTCAAATAATAAATATACTACTAATATTTATGTTCCAAATATGTACGATTGTACGTACCCCAATAAAATCTATCCCCGCCCTCTCATTTTAATTACTCAGTATCCCCTGCAATTTAAAAAAAACGGAAAGAAAATAGTAAAGGCACTGTTACTCTATATTTCGGCACTGAAAAACACAATAAGTGCCCATCCCAGCTCTAAAGTGAAGTAAATCATCTAAAGTAAATATAAATTTATTAATAATAACTTTAAAAAGCTACTTCTATCATGTACAGGATGGCTCATTGGATATGTCGCAGACTCAAAACAACAGCAAACTACAGGGACCCCAGTTCGATTCCGGAAGCACCACTTCATTTCTTTCCCCATTTCTTTCAATTTAATTTGTATATAACAATATGTAATATTAAACTAAATAATATACAGGCAAATTAAATATACACTATATACAGTAAAGTAAGAAATGGCAATAAAATTAGTATGATCTTTTTGATTTATTGACACATGGTACTGATGTGTGTTACACATGGTACTGATGTGTGTTACACATGGTACTGATATGTGTTACACATGGTATTGATATGGGAAACATATTGTATTGATATGGGTAACATATGGTATAGATATGGGTAACATATGGTACATATATGGGTAACATATGGTACTGATATGGGTAACATATGGTAAAGATATGGGTAACATATGGTATTGATATGGGTAACATATGGTACAGATATGGGAAACATATGGTACAGATATGGGTAACATATGGTACAGATATGGGTAACATATGGTATTGATATGGGTAACATATGGTTTTGATATGGGTAACATATGGTTTTGATATGGGTAACATATGGTACAGATATGGGTAACATATGGTATTGATATGGTTAACATATGGTACAGATATGTGTTACACATGGTACTGATATGTGGTTTTGTTATGGTTAACATGTGTATTCCATATGTTATACATGTGGCAAAACCACATGTATAACATATCGTCCAAGGTTCCAAAAATCAACATTGTAACCACATTGTTATAATATGGACATAACCACATGGTATACATGTGGAAATGTTTGCAGGGGCACACCATATGTTTTGAATTTCATCTAGGAAGGTACACTTAATCCAATACAAATCTTCGTGTATTAAGGTATGAAATATGATAAACTATAGAAAGGTTTATAAACTGGACGAAGTAACTTACAGCTTAAACTAGGACTGAACATGCAATTTTTGTTAATAGAATTCAAATTGAAAATCAAAAGAATGAATGTAGTGTACAATCAATCTATTTCTACGGCATTTTATTTATTTATAACAACTCTAAAAGCATGTAAATTGTCTTATACTGCACTGAATTTTATGCGTTTTTGCAGAGAAATAATCCTAGACGACTAGACCTTAGTTCTATAATATGCAATAAACTCATATTTTTTCCGGAACCTTGAAAGAACCTTTGAAGGTCATGAAAATCTGGAACAAAATTGCATGGAGCCAATATATTTAAAACTAGATTACATGCACTCAGAAGAGCGCATACCTTCGCCGCCGCTTTGACCCGATCCCTCCCAAAAACTAATCAACTAGTAACTGGATAATGACCAATCGTCCCACCAAGTTTCATATTACATGGTTGAATAGTTTTTGAGTTATTGAGTTATAAATGACCTTGATCTTTGTCCAGATCGCTCCCAAATTTCTACCAGATGGTTTCTGGACATTGACCATTCGTCTTATTGAGTTATAAATGGCCTTGACCTTGATCTTTGACCTTTGATCAGATCTCTGCCAAAATCTGACAAAATGGTTCATGGATATTCAAGCAATATGGTTCAACAATACTTTTTGAGTTATAATTGACCATGACCTTGACCTTTGACCGGGTCGCTCCAAAATTTTTACCAGAAAGGCACTGGACATTGACCAATTGTTTCACCAAATTTCAGGCAGTTTAGTTGAATACTTTTTCAGTTATGCGAATAACAAGATGATAAATAAATAAATGCCGATTAAAATAAGACCTTCCTCAAATTTGCGAGGATAAAAATTGATATATATTTATTCTTTTGAATTCATTAATTTATAAATAGCAATAGTGCAATACAATTTTAAGGAATCCACGAAACCTCAATTTCTAGATTTAGAAAAATAATTATGAAAGTAAAAAAATATTTTCATCATATTTTTCATTCAGAAACGTCTAATTTACAATTTTAAAATAGCCTATTTTTGCCTAATGCGTTGCATTTCTGAATAGTAACCATTATGAGTAGTTAAAATGAATGTTTTAGTAGATATTAATTCAAGTATTATTAACTTTTTGTGCATACATTTCACATAACAGCCTGGTCGAATAATAGATTTAATGGTCGGTAAACGATACCTGGTCGAAATATTGAACTTATAAATGAACCTTGGTCGATAAATCGATATACTTAAAAAAATACATGATCTCAAAAACTGATGTTTAGTTCAAAAACCAATATAGCTAGAAACTTCCTGTTTGCAAATAAACTAAGTATAAATCAATGGCAACACTCGAGTACATCTATTATTGTAATTTGTAGTGAGAGTACGTGTTTTCAAATAAATTGGAAATTAGGAGAAGGTGTGTTATTTGGTCGGTGATGCGATTCTTACCCTATATGCAGTATGCACTATATATACAATATACATAACTAAGGCCAATGTCAGCATGTTTATAAGAATGTCATTATATATTCCATATATGATATATTTTATATATTCTCACATGCCAAAAGTTTAATTCGACAAATAATAACCTATATCAGGGTAAATAATTACCTAATAGCTTATAAATTGAAAACATTATATGCAATGGTAGTTTAGTATGCTTATAATTTATCTTTATAAATCATTTTATCTATAATCAAGCATCAGCACTTTGATATTTATGGGAATTATTTAAGAATGCCTCCTGTAACTACGATTCTCAGTCATATGTACGCATGGAAGTACTATTAGAACCTACATGATCGAAGTGTGAGTCTGATGAGAGCTGTGTCAGTTCATTCAGTTAGAAGAAACAGAAAAACTGTATTCTGATAAAGCCTGATATCAACATTGTCAGCCTTCACTATTGCTTTGATCTTCTATAAGTGTTACTCTAAAATATTTTAATGGTTCACTCTGACAAATGAGAAATAAAAAAGTGCATAAAAATCATTGGTGAATCAGAACTATTCATGTTTTTTTTTATCATATAACCCGAAAAAAAAATTCAGATTAATTTATTACTAGCCTATCCTTATGTGAAATAACTCAATAGGTGAAATAACTCAAAGTTATGTCAGAGTTTTAATAAATCTACTAATTTTTTCGGGTTTTATGATAAAAAAAAACATGAATAGTAGTGATTCACCAAATGATTCCAATTCACATGTTACATACGAGATGACACAAACGATCTAAAAAAAGATTATGCAGAATGAGTAATAATTAAAATCATTTATAGAATGATTAATGATCAATTACTAAAATGAAACAAGGACGGTTAGGTGCAGCTCCACTTCATGAATTACTGACTTTTATAAAATCGAAAACTTTGCAATTTTATAATTGGAGCAATTTTGTTTATTCGAGCAATTTATAATTCGAGCAACTGTTCATTCGATCAATTGTTCGTTCGAGCAATTGTTTTTCGAGCAATTGTCTTTCGAGCAATTGTTCTTTCGAGCAATTGTTCATTCGAGCAATTGTTTTTCGAGCAATTGTCTTCGAGCAATTGTCTTTCGAGCAATTGTTTTCGAGCAATTTACCGGCTACCGTGAGTCACAGATGTCCATCATGCTGCATTGAGTTACAGATACATATACCTATTAGAAAATCACAATAAGGTTTGGTGCCCCGGGTGGTACCAATTTATCAAAATCAGGTGACTGGCTCACGGACTAACTGGCAGGTTGGAATCTTGTATAAATTTTTGTGTTTGTAACACAGGAACTCCAACATTGTCTCTTGTGCTGGTGTTGTTCTTCTTCATCACCAAAGGACAAGCCTTGGTTCTCCAGCGGACATGATACTTCTGGATCTGCTTGCAATGCTTCGTGCCGGTTCTAGGTATATTCCACCACGGTATATTCCACCCCGGTAAATTCCACCCTGTGATATTCAACCCTAGGTATATATTCCACCCCAGTGAGAATGATTATTAAGGTAACAATAAAAAGTCAAACGATTTTTTTTCAGATGGCCATTTGTTAAATACTTCGCACCCATGAAGAAATAACTCTGACAATATCCTGAGACAATTGGACAATATTTAGAAGAAGCTCAAGTTAAATTTTGAAACTTTATCCTAATAGACAAAAATGCAAATATTCTAATACAAATTTGACCATCTTATGTACAATTTGTAATAAGAATGAGTTGTGATTTTGGCTATAAAAGCGGTGTTTGTCTATATAGTAATATTTACTTAAAAGTATCTCAAAGTATCAAAATATTTCTTGAAAAATGCATCCACGGTGGCACAGTGCCAAGGTACATGTATCTGACCACAGGATATCTGCATGGATGCAGGTTCGATACCCGGACATGTCACTTTATTTTTTCCCATTTAACTTGTATGTAACATTATTTGAATTGATATATACTCAACCTAAGTAATCTATATGCAATAAAGTAAAAGATTCAATTTTAATTTTTGAATTTATTTGCTTATTGGATATCGAGTGGATATCGTTTCGAAGCATATTAGATATATAATCGGACGTCGGTTCGATACAGATTCCCTATGGTAGTAGCAAAGATTTGCTTCTTTTTATTAACGTCTATTCGACGTATAATTGGTGACTTTTCATCTCGAAATATACGTATTGTCGATGCCGTGTAGTGGTGCACGGAATCGAAGCTAAAATGATGTCAGAGTGCGGATTCTAGCTCTATTTTCGAATTCATTTCGAAAAAAGCCTTGTATCCAGATGATGTCATTTCGATGCCGCATTGTTTACTGGGAATGTCGTTTTCATTGCATTGGCCCAGTGTGTAATAGCACTGGCGTTTCAATGCCCGATCGTGCTTTTACTTTGTCAACGCAATGTTATCAGGGGGATTAATGGCGCAGATGAAGAGGAATTATCGATGAAAATGGCACTATTCAAGAAAACACCGGACTGACTGACATAAGTTCCCCAGTATCGCTTTAACATTAACTATTGATTCCATTTTAAATACCATAAATTGACCAAAGCACATTTTCAACATCAAAGCCTGAACTGATCATTCATTTTTACGCTCATTCATCCACTCGGGAACAGGACAAAATCCCCCTTCGGACAAAAGCCCCCTCCGGAAAAAAGCCCCCTCTGGACAAAATCCCTCTCGGATGCAGACAGACAGATTTTAATAAGTTTAAAAGACATGTTGTTTACAAACAAAGTATCAAAGTATCCTAACGATATTGAAACTGTGTTTTACACGTTATCTGATCTAATGCCAGAAGGAGGAGTTCAGATATTGAATTATTTTGAGGATATTTATAATGGGAGGTAATATCGTAAAACACGTTGGCCTCCAACATTCAAAGTATCTTTGTGGAACCCCCACTATAGAACTAGAGACCATCTTCCTCGAACTAATAACATAGTCGAAGCTTGGCACAGACTGTTTTCCTCATTATGTGGTTGTTCACATCCACATATTTGGAAGTTCTTTGACTTACTTAAAACAACAGAAATTAAATATCAAGACTGCCGGTTGGCTTAACATAGTTCTGGTCATGAGCCTCAACCACACAGAAAAATGCAAATAAAGAAGATTACTGCCCAATATGAAAAATATTCTCATGAAGATTTATTGTGGAACATTGCAAGGAACTTAATTTAGATTTTAAAAGCCTTTCCTGTATTTTAAGTTTGACTCAGTGATGGGATTCAAGGGTTCGCACCGGTTCGCGCGAACCGGTTCCTAAAAATATAAAAGTTAGCAGAACCGCCTGAACCAAATCTTGGAATATCTTTTCCGAATGAAACATACATAAATTTCTGTATAAAAAAACATTATTTTTTAAATCGTTCAATGAACATGTTACAGACAGTACAATGTGCATATTTTGTTCTCAAAGAGCTTATTTAACGTATATAGAATTGATGTAGAATGAAGTACTACACAGGACAGCGTAGTTCTGATGGAACTACACTGTGTTCCATCAGAAGAGTCATTTTTAAATTGCCAATTGGGAGAACTTGAAATACTTCAAGTCGGACTTTATTTGCGCCATTTTGTTCATAAAGAGTGTTTTTTCACTCTATAATAATTTGCAGTGATTTTCAACCATATTTCACCTGAAAAATGTTTTCTGAAATTGGAAATTGATCGTTCTGCAGTTTGCCAAAACACCTGTTACTTCAACAGTATGCCGAGAATTAATTCTTAACTTCAAGGACTGTTAAATCTTACCACCTGAAAAAGTTTGCTACAGTTCTTTACTTTTCAATGAAACTAAATCCATTCACAAGAAACAGCAAATGAAAATAAAATCAAAAAGAACAGGAGTAGTGATTTAGGAGGTGAAGAGTTTCTTTGAAGAAACCCCCAGTTGATCTCTCAGAAAAGCTTCTCAGCAGATTTCACCCACCAAACCCACGTTGAGGTGGATCGTCACGCATGAACTTCGTTTACGTTTCTATCATTACACTTCAGTTCAACCATTAATTGATGTCTACTAAACAGAGAGAAGACAGTTTTCTCATTGGATTTTGCAGAAACCATCTAACATTACCGATAGAATCGTTTGGACTAACGAGAAGTTCTTTTGTCTCCATCAAAAACTACATCGAAAAAACGAAATAGTGTGTGGACAAATAAAAACCCTCGAAATGTCTGCGAACATACTGTCAGGTATGATCTTCGCTGCCATCCAATCGTTCATGCATTCCTTGACGATGATGGCTACTTGTAATCGGTTAAGGGTATGCATGTTTGTAAGAATAATCTGTCTTCTGGCTGGAGGGGGGTAATTTTCAATAACTTTTGTAGGGCCTCAGGAGATGTGCCTCATACGATATAGAACAATAATTGTTTAATAATCATAGAAATCCATTATTTCCCTTTAAAGTTATGATTTTATCATAAGAAGCATTTTAAGTGGTTCTAATTTGGAATTTAATAATGACGTTTCTAATGGAAGACAGTGTATATGTTCTGCGCAACTTGCCGATTTTGCACAATCTCGAGAATGCGCTGCGCGTTTTTAGGATCTTGAAAATGTGCTCCAATCTCGTGATTATCGCACATTTTCAAGATCCTAAAAAATGCAGCGCGTTCTCGCTATAATAACATTAATTTTATGGAAAATTTCACTTGATTTTTTTTATTTAATACAAAAGACGATATTTTTACATTAACCCTAGTAACCTAGGGACTGGTCCATGCGCGCCAGTCCTCATGAAAAATATTAATAATTTTATTTTCAAACCGATTTGGAAGCTGTCTCATCATGACTTTTACTTTTCAACATAGTTACATACGATTATATCAAAATGAATGTGATAAAAAGTCAAGATACTCATATTATGAGCATTTATTCAAATAAACAGGATATCTCAAGAACCCGAAATACAACTTTAAGTTACTATATTTCAGAAACTATTAGAAGTACATGTTTCTTTCTGGCATCATTTTCATTGCTAAATCCTTCTCCATCAACACTTAAATTTTCATCAAGTTTTATTCATTTTTGTTGATGTTATAAGGATTCTATTGATGAGTAATGAAAATGGCTTTCAAGCAAATAGATAGAAAATCTAAGATATAGTTATTTTTCATCTTTGCTTGTTAATTTTATTTTAAATGGATAACTATTCTTTTGCTTATACCAATGGATGTGTAAATATCAGATGAAGGTTTTTATGAAGACTAAATATCGAAAAGTCAATTTGTTGAGATTTTATAACAGTTTTAGTGAGGACTGGCGCGCCTGGACCAGTCCCTAGGTTAGTGAGCAAACTTTTAATGGCTAGGTTACTAGGGTTAAAAAGAAGGAAAACTAATAAGGTTAATTCCAAACGTTTGGTAGAATGTTTGATATCTCAGTAAAATGAAAATACCGGTTTAGTTAAAGTTTTCTGTATGTACTAACTCAAGCTTAACTACCAATATATTACCAAGTTATTATGTATAGCTTTCATATTTTGATGAAATGGACCAATTAAATGCATAAATAATTTATTATCTACTCCATTACTGTTGGTCCTGCTTCATACCCTTCACCTGCATTGCACACTGTTGATATTGTCGCGCATTTTCAATATCCTAAAAAACCCGCAGCGCATTCTCGAGATTGTGCAAAACGGCAAATAGCGCGAAACATGAAAATGTGGCTTTTTTTTATAGCTATGAATAGTAAATTAACCATTTTGAATCTGCTGAGGCTAATTATGTCCCAATAGACATATTTGTCTCTATATCAGTACTCAGTAGTAGGATTTACGGAGTTCGTACTGCTCGGGCGAACCGGTTGCTAGACAGTTTGTGTCCCACCACTGGCTTTGACTGAATCAAATATTTTATCATTGAATCTTAAAGGTTTTGATTTTTAACTCCAGATACTCAACTATATTATTTGAATTTGATTGCAGCACTGTACCTACAAGTAAAGGAGGTATTAATGATATAATTATTTAGAGAAAAGTTGTTGTAAATACTTATCTGTACAATAGGCACTTTAATTATTGTTATATTGTAATAATACAAGGCAAATTATATATTACACATTTGGTAAGGTTTTGTATGTAGACTCAGCGTTGAAAATATTTTATCAAACTCAAGCTTTCAAATTGATTATCCAATTCATCATCAGGAGAACATAAAATAAAAAGAAAAACCAATGCCTAATATGATCACCTAAAGTAAATATGATACCAACCTTACTATAACAAAATTCAATTTTCATTTTAAATAAATTACACATTCTAAAATAAAATGGAAATAAAAAATATTACATGCTATATATGAAATCAATAGAAGTTAATTTAAAAACTCCTAAAAATTGCATTAAAAAGTTAAAATAAAGAGAGGAAGATTCGTACTCCACCAAAGTTCAAATGTCTGGTATCGCAGATGACTTGAATCTTTTTACACCATCAACCACCCTAATTCTATCAATAGAGCAATTATGATGTTACACCGACTTTGATTCCTATAGTTAACCGGGGTCTGCAAATGATGATTTTAGGCTTTACTTGTTATATTATCATATATAATTACATTCGCATGATAATATAATAGGTTGAGTTATTTCATTTTGGTTTACAGATGTTGAGTGTGGGAATTATAACTGGTGTAATATCATTAATTAAATTAAGAATGGATGTAACTGTAAAAATATTCAGATCATCTACTTGACTGTTTTCTCTGTGTCACTTCTTTGTTCATCTTTCCTCTCTTTATTTTAACTTTTTAATGCGATACATTAATTTCTATTGATTTCATATCTAGCATGTAACATTTTTTAATTCCATTTTATTTTAGAATGTGTAATTTATTTTAAATGAAAATAGAGTTTTGTTATAGTAAGGTTGGTATCATATTTACTTTAGGTGATCATATTAGGCATTGGTTTTTCTTTTTTATTTATGTACTTCTCCTGATGATGAATTGGATAATCAATTTGAAAGCTTGAGTTAAATAAAATATTTTTAACGAAACCTTACCAGATGAACAATCCGTTGAGTTTGAACCTTTTCCCTCAAATATTACACATTGCCAAATTACATTTGTATTTCCTTATGTTAGACATTGGCATGAATTAATTAACTATATTACTAACGGTTGGTGGAAAATTAACTTTACACTTTTAAATGTTTATTGCAAGGTAACAAATTCTACTACAAATATCAAATAAATATGAGTTTATATTCAAAATTTCTAAGTTTTTTTTACAATATGTTTGATGCAGATAAAAAAAACTCCCGCCAGATAAACCATGGCAATATTAAGAAAAGCAATTAAAATTCGCTTAATTCCACATTGCAGTGAATTCTCATGGCCTGCTCGATCTCCTTATTCAACCTCTCTTGACTTCTTTCTTTGGGGGTATGTTCAAAATCGAAAGCTTACAAAAATAGGCCTGAAAATCTCCAAAAGTTGAAACTCAACACAATTAAAGAAATTACCTTAATAACGAGAGACACACTAGAAAATGTTTTGCAAAATACCGTGCGAAGAGTCTGCTCTTGACTGAACAATAACGAAGAACGTCAGAAGGACATCATTGAAAAAAATCTGTTGTCTATATATACATGAAGAAAATTTATGCCACACTCTCATTAGGAATTTGTAAACCTTCACTCCTCTGGCAAAGATTGGGTACACTTAACCCTTTGCTAATCTAATGCTCTCTATATTTCATACTCCGCCATTGAGACTTCATCATCGATTCATCACCTTACTTCATCATCGATTCATCACCTTACTTCATCATCGATTCATCACCTTACTTCATCATCGATTATCACCTTACTTAATCACCATTGAGATTTCATCATCACACCATTTACACCTTGGAAGCTCTGCGGTCTCTTACAAGGTGATGCAGGATGCTAAACAACAAGGGCTGTGTAAAGTGATGATGCACTACTCTGCAAACCCAAACTTCAAAATTTACAAGCCTCCTACCTAATACAATTGGCTTTTAAAGGTCCTCTCCAAGCAATATTTTTTATTGCTTAAATCAATGAGGCTAATGTTTCTAATCATTTTACTGCAAACCCCATAAAATTTGATAGCATATTTTTAATTTTATATGCTTTTAAAGATTTTTATAATCCAAACTCTACAAAACCTACTCTACTTCCGACTTTCTAATTTTCAGTCTGAAGAAGAAGAATGTACACCATTTGTTTTGATTGTCAACTAGGTATTTGGTTTATAAAATTTATTTATTATTCGTTTTAAGGTTTAAATTTGAATAAACTTATTATAGAAACGTTTATATACTTTTAGAAACAATTTATATCTTAAAAGAAGGCCAAAAACGCATTGTTTGTTTAAAAATCTAAATTTGAAATCAAAACAAAGAGTGTACAATCTTCTTTCTCAGCGTCAGGTTGGAGATTCGCTTGATTGTTGCTCACAGAGTACTAAAAAACTTTAAAAGCAAATAATAAAATATATACTAAACCGAATTGTATGCGGTTTGCGGAATAATGATCGTAGACCTTAGTTCTATAATATTATGTAATAAACTCATTTTTTTCCTGGAGCCTGGAGAGGACCTTTAAGCTCCACCGTAAACCATATAACTGTTGGAAGCTTCCTCTATTCAAAACGTTAAATTAATGAACTCCATTTACTTTAATATACTGCAGTATAAAATGATTAGCATTTAAAAGGCCTACTAATTTTTCAAATTGTTCATGTATAAATTTAGGAATTAATTTGAGAACAACTGATGTCGCCCAACATAATGTAAGAGAGTGTGGTTATTCTTTTATTAAAAATTATTATCTTTAAATTTCTTTCAACTTTTATTTTCCATTGAGTAGTTCCCTCAAAGAATTACTTTATACATACTGCAAAAAAATATTTGAGATTTAGTCAAATTCATATATATTTGATATCGATAGTAGAGTAGGTTTTCTTTCAATAAACAATTAAAAGTGTAAAGTTACTTTTCCGCCACCCTGTATATCTTTGTTAACCTGAAAAATCAATGAGACAGTTTAAAAAAACTATGATTCTTCATTAGTAAATTATAAAAATTAAATTATTAAACGGTTTATATAACAATTCATGACTTTAAAATTATGAGATTATCTTTAATTGATATAAAGACCTAAGGGGGAGTTTGTCCGATGGGGGCTTTTGTCCGGAGGGGGCTTTTGTTTGGAGGGGGATTTTTTCCGGAGGGGGATTTTGTCCTAGGGTAAAGAATTTCTATGAAAATTACATATTTTAAAACTTTTAATCAATAGGTGAGTCGGTACGGAGACGCGTATAGTCTAATCATAAATATGACATTCTAGGTTCTAGCATAAATAATTTATTAGAAATGATCCGGTCTTTAGGAAATATGACACAAACAAAATAGAAGATGGATATAGATGAAAGGAAGGAATTATTTGATTTGTCAGATCATTGCATGATTAGAATTGATTTTAAAATTGGTATGAAGGGTAGTGAAGAGGTGATGCAGAAAAATATAGAGTACTATAGAGTGAAGGATGATATGAAAGAGAGATTTTTGCAATGGATGGAAGATAGACTAACAAGAGTGAATGTGGGTGAACAGGACTGTGTGTTTCATGAGGCTGTGACTGAAGTGTGTGAGGAACTGTTGAAGAGAACCAGAGTGATTAGAGGTAATTTGAATGTGAATGAATGGGAGAGTGTGTGGATGAATGAGGAGATAAGAAGAGAAGTAGGTGTGCGTAAGCAGTTGAACAGAGTTAGAAGGAATCTACAGGAAGGTGCAGAAAGGAATGAGGCATGGGTAAGGTATAGGGAGCAAAAGAGGAAAGTTGCAGATATGGTGAGAGAGAGTATAAGAGAGTATGAAAGAAACAAGACGGATGAGATAAGAGGCAATAGAGACTCTGGTAGGAAAATGTGGCACAACATTAGTGTACTGAGAGGAGTGAGAAAGAATGGTGTTGTGAAAGTTTATGATGAATTTGGGAATGAGATGAATGCGGAGGATTTGAAGAATAAGATGTGTAATTTTTGGAAACAAATTTACCAGATGCATGATAATGATGTGATAGAGGTATGGAATGACAGGACTAGAGAACAGTATGTGCAGGGTGACTATAGAGATGAAGATAGGGTAAATGTGGTGTATGAGAATGTTTTGGAGCATGGTAGGGGAGTGTTTAGAATGGTAGATATTAGAGTGGATGTGCCTTTGAATCTTATAGAGCATTATAGTATGACAAGAGGAAGAGTGGAAGATGTAATTAGGAGAAGGATGGATGAGGTTGTGGTGAGCAGTGTGGATGTCAGGAAAGCGTTAAAGAGAATGAAAGTTGGAAAGCAACCTGGAATAGATGGTATTAAACCAGAAGTGTATAAGTGGATGCTAGAGAGTGAAAAATGTATGGATGAAATGTGTAGATATTTTAACAGTGTGTTGGATAGTGGTGTGCCTGTGAATGAATGGAGTATGTCAAAGACTTGTATGATTCCGAAAGTAAATAAACCTAGTGTGAAAGATTTGAGACCAATTGCCTTGTTGAATGTTGAGTATAAGATTTTTATGAGTGTAATGAAAGAGAAGTTGATTGAGCATGTGAGAGTGAATGGGCTGATGAATGAGTTGCAGATTGGTTTTACGAGTGGGAGAAGGATAGAAGATAATTTATTTATGCTGAGTTATGTGATAGAGTCATGTAGGAGGGACAAGAAGGAATTGATTGCTGTGTTTGTGGATTTTGCTAAGGCGTTTGATAGTATTAGGAGAGGAAGTCTGATTGAATGCATGAAAAGGTGTAAGTGTGATCCCAGAATGATTGATGTATTTGCGAGAGTGTATGAGAATGATAGTACTGAGTTTAGTGTGAATGGAGAGAAAATGGGAAGAATGAATGTGTGGAATGGTATTAGGCAGGGGTGTACTTGTTCACCCCAGTTATTTATAATGGCAGTGAATGAGATAATTAGTGGTTTGCAAAGGAGTGGTTTAGGTTTTAAGAACGAGTGTGTGTATGTGCCAGCTTTGTTCTTTGCGGATGATGGTGTGATTTTTGGGAACAGTGTGAGAGAGGTTGAAAGAATGATTGATGTGCTTGTAAGTAAGACTGCAGAGATAGGAATGACTGTGAACAAGAGTAAATGTAATGTGCTTGTGTTTAATAGGAAGATGGATGTTAGAAGTATAAGAGGAATGGATGTAGTGAAGGATGTGAAATATTTAGGAGTGAGAGTGTCAAGTGGGAAGGATGTTTTTAAAGTGCACAGGGAGAATGTTATGATGAAAGCTAGAAGGATGAGTAACATGACGTACTCTGTTATACACAAGTCGTGTAACAGAGTACTGATTGGGAAGACGTATTGGAAGAGTGTGGTAATGCCGAGTTTGTTGTATGGAAGTAGTGTGTTTTGTTGGAATGTGAGTGATATTGAGAGACTGCAAAAATGTGAGAATGCTGTATGGAGGTGTGTGTTGGGGGCCCCATCATATGCACCTCTGGTAACTCTCCAGGGTGAGGTGGGGTCTTCAAGTATGAGAGCAAGAGATATGAAGGCAAAGTTGAATTATGAGAAGCATGTGAGGAATGGTGAGAATGAATTGTTGAAAATGATGTATGAGGATATGTGTGAATGGACCAAGTGTAAATGGTTAGAGACTGTGAAAGTGTATAGAGAGAGAGTGGGAGTGCGAGTGAATGAATTGGATGATATGAGTAATGAATGTATAAAGAGAAAGGTGTATGCATGGGAAAGTGATAGGTGGAATGAGGAGAGAATGCAAAAAAGTACAATTAGTTTGTATAATGAATGTAAGAGTGAGATCAGAGATGAAGGATTGTATGAGAATGACTGGGGATCTGTTTTGCTGTATAGATGTAGGAGTAATAGTCTGAGGCTGAAGTGGAGAGAGAGATATGTGAATGGAAATGTTGATTGTGTTGCATGTGACTTTGGAGTGGTAGAGAGTTTGGAGCACTTTTTGTGTGCGTGTGAGTGGTATGAGTGTGTGAGAAGAGAATTTGGAATGAGTGGTGTTAGTGTGAAAGATCAGTTGTTTGGGAGTGGTTTAGTGTGGGCAAGGAAGTGTAGAAGATACCTGGAGTGTATGTGGAGAAGAAGAAATTTGAGAATGGATGAATGAATGTGTATATATTGTAAATAATGAGTTTTGATTTTTTTTGATTTTAGAATCTTTTTAATAAAGATATTTTAATGGAAACTTAGTGCTGATATTAAAGCAATACTGGGGGACCAACAACCTGTAACCTGTAACCTGTAACCAATAACCGGTAGGAGTGGATGGATCTAGGGTGGAAGAGAACCTGGTAGTTGTCTGTCCCAGTACACTCTTCATCTTGCTGTCAGTAGGGTGAAGATGTGGAAGAGAGTCTGGTAGTTGTGTCTGTCCCAGTACACTCTTCATCTTGCAGTCAGTAGGGTGAAGATGTGGAAGAGAACCTGGTAGTTGCGTCTGTCCCAGTACAGTCTACACTCTTCATCTTGCTGTCAGCAGGGTGAAGATGTGGAAGAGAACCTGGTAGTTGTGTCTGTCCCAGTACACTCTTCATCTTGCTGTCAGTAGGGTGAAGATGTGGAAGAGAATCTGGTAGTTGTGTCTGTCCCAGTACACTCTTCATCTTGCTGTCAGTAGGGCCAGTCTGCAGAATGTGTCTTTTCTCCCACAGAGATTTAAATTTGAGAGACGGTTATTCTCTGACTCTCAGCAGCAGATTCAGAATCTCCTGCAGCTAAATTATTGGTAACATAGGAATTAAATCAAGATCTCCCGCAGCTAAATTAATGGTAACATAGAAATTAATTCAAGATCTCCCGCAGAGATCTCAAATTTCTAAAATCCAATCAAATGTTGAAATTTTAGTTTAAATGTATTACACACTCTTTATATGTTTAATGTTAACTTCCTGTTAGACTAGCTCGGCTATATTAAATTACCTATTGTTTAAATAACAATGTATTACTTTTATGAGAAACGGACTTAAGGTCTAAATTACATTACAGTTCCGGCGCGTGTTAAATAACACTGCTTGTAAATTCTTTAGTCAGTCTGTCTTTTACATTACTCAGAGAGAGATGTGATTCCCTCGTCTCTCTAATAGAGTAAATAGACTTCTAACTGTATAACATATAACTCTTTAAATAAACTCTATGTCTTAATGTTGTTAACCCACTGTAATTTAACCTAATTCTAACAGGTTATGGGCCCAGTGAACGATAAGAGTTTATAAATCAAATTATATTTGAACAAGTTAGAAGTTTATAACAGTAATCAATAAAAACTAAGTACAGTGAAAAAGTGTTAAACTAAATGAAACATATACGCACGAACGCTTGTATAAGCATATCGTGTTAACGCGCTAATGAGGTCAATTATATTGACTGCTCTAGCGAAAAATGTACTTGTTTTTATAGTATAATTTATTTAATATTTGTGCGGAAGAGGTGTCAAGAGAGGTCACAAATTACCTTTAAATCTGTGACCTTATCCTTTGGTATACAGTCTTTCAACAAAAGGTTCTTGCGAACTAAGACTTGTGTTGCTGTTCCAATTGAATATTAATAATTATATTCAGTGAAGTTATTCTTATGAATTAGAATAATTTTAAAACATCAATTCAGTTAAACAGTAAATCAATTTAACTGCTTTGTTTGTTTATGTTTGTTAAGTATTGAAAGATAATAAATACTTTGAAAACATGTCTTCAACTAAGTTACCGGGGATTGTTTCCCTAGACGGAAATAATTACCCCACATGGAGGGTACAGATGAAGATGTATCTCTTAAGAGAGAAACTGATGGATTTTGCTGATGGAACTAAACCAGTTCCAATAGATTCCGCTTCAACTGATATTAAATCCTCCTATGCGAATAACAAGAATAAAGCTCTGGCAGATATAGTACTATCTATTTCACCGGATCAATTGTACTTAGTTGGACAACCCACGGATCCACAAGCTGTCTGGACCACCCTTCAAGAAACGTTTCAGAAAAACACATGGGCTAACAAATTTCGTCTGAAGAAGAAGCTTTACAACTTAAAATTGAAGTCTCCCGAACTACTCAACTCCCACTTGAAAGAACTAACTGAAGTTTTTCAAGAGCTTGCCTTGTTAAATCAAGTGATCAGTGAAGAGGATAAAGTTATTTGTCTCCTATCATCACTACCAGAGCCGTTTGAAGTGCTTGTTACCGCATTTGAAGCACAGACAGACATACCTACCTGGATTACCGTAGCTGACACACTCCTGAGAGAAGCTGAAAAGTTGAGTATTAAATCCAATGATGCATTGGCATTATCAAATACTCAGATTGAAGCTGCAGTGAATAAACAGTCAATCAAGTGCCATTTTTGCAAAAAATTGAGACACCTGAAGAAAGACTGCTTTAAATTTAAACGGTATTCTCAAACTAACAGAACTTAAAACCAGCCAAATGGTGTAAATGTAAGTCATATAGAACTTAATCACACAATGTATGCTAATGATATCGCTCTTTGTAATAAATATGCCGACAGTAATATTTGGATAATAGATTCAGGCTCTTCATCACACATGAGTGGTGATAAAAATTTATGTAAAGATTTTGCAAATATTAGCAAACCTATCAATGTTAAAGTAGGCAATGGAGATGTTTTGCAAGCTATTTCACTAGGAAATGTTTCTGTTATAGTGAATATACCAGGTGGTGGAAGTAGAAAATGTACAATAAATGATGTACTATATGTGCCAAATCTAGCTTTTAATCTACTATCAGTGTCAAAAATGACAAATAATAATAAATCTATTATTTTTGAAAATGATAAATGTAAAATATTGAACGAAAATAAAGAGTTAATTGCTGAGGCTCACTGTGCTGGTCAACTCTATTATCTAAATACTTTAGTACATAAAGCTGCAGTAACTGTTGATCAAAATGAAGTAAATCTTCTATGGCATAGAAGGCTCGGTCATATAGGTAACGATAACTTGACCAAAATGATCCGAACTAAATCAGTAAATGGTCTGGATAGTAAATTAAAAGCTATAGAAGGTGTGTGTGAACACTGCTGTAATGGGAAAATGCATAAAATACCTTTTTCTACAAGCATTAAGAAAAATTGTAAACCTCTTGATTTAATCCACACAGATGTCTGTGGGAAAATTACTCCCACTTCCAGGGGTAATAATTCATATTTTCTGACCTTTAGTGATCATGCTACTCGATACTCCTGGATATATGTTATTGCCCATAAGAGTGATGTGTTTCAGAAGTTTTTGGAATGGAAAGCAATGGTTGAAAATATTTACGAAAGGAAAATTAAAACCTTGCAGTCAGATAATGGAGGAGAATATACCTCAAATAAGTTTGAATCATATTTACGAAATGAAGGTATAATTCACCAGAAATCTATTCCTAAAACTCCTTAACAAAATGGGTTAGCTGAAAGATTTAATAGAACTATTATGGATAAAGTTAGATGTATGTTATCTGATTCAGGAATTGATAAGGAATTCTGGGGTGAAGCACTATATACTGCAAATTATCTAAATAATAGATGCATTAATTCATTTTTAGTAAATAAAACTCCATATGAAGCTTTAAATCTTAGAAAACCTAATGTCAGTCACGTAAAAGTTTTTGGATGCACTGGGTATGCGCATATCTCTCGAGATGAACGATCAAAATTAGAAAATAAAGCTACCAAATGTCTGTTTCTTGGCTATGGCACAGTTACTAAAGGGTATAAGATGTATGATGTTGAATCTAAAAGAATCTTCTTTTCCAGGAATGTAACCTTTGATGAATCAATTTCATCTAAGATTGAGAACCCTCAACTGATCGAGACTCCTACCTCTCCACTGGTGTTCCCTTCAGAAGATTCAGAACCTGCTGGGCCTGAGAACCAAACTCCTGAAAATAATCCTCCCTGATGCGCAACCTGTACCAGCTATCAGTCCTGATGAGGATCTTAGACGATCTTCTAGAATTCGTCGAGCTCCTATTAGATATGGTAGTTGGGAGTATGATCAGTTTGAGGAGGAGGAGGGTTTATTAGTAAATGGGAATATCAATATCGAGCCTAGGTCAGTATCTGAGGCTCTTAATAGCGGTTCTGAATCCTCTAAATGGAAACATGCCATGGAGAGGGAATTAAATGCTTTTGAGAAACATAAAGTTTTTGAACTCATAAAACCTACCTCAGATTTAAACATAATTAAATCTAAATGGGTGTTTAAAAGAAAAAAGGGATCTGATGGTAGAGTGGTTTCATATAAAGCTAGATTAGTCGCTCAGGGTTTCTTACAGAGACCTGGAATCGACTATGATGAAATTTTTGCTCCTGTAGTGAGATTTGAATCAGTGCGAACCATGTTATCTTTAGCAGCTAACCAAAAATTATTTGTACATCACTTGGATGTCAATTCTGCTTTTTTGAATGGGGATCTTAAAGAAAATGTTTATATTAGACAGCCTCCTGGCTATGCTATTTCAGGAAAAGAAGATTTAGTATGTAAACTAAATAAATCTATGTATGGTTTAAAACAATCACCCAAATGTTGGAATGATGCTTTGGATGCATATCTTAAATCCTTAGGATTTATTCAGTCCTCTTGTGACTCATGTATTTATGTTAAAGTAATCAATAACTCTCCATGCTTCATTTCTGTGTATGTAGATGATATTATTGTAGCATGTAAGAACTATGATGACCTGACTAAAATCAAGACTGATTTAAGTGCTAAATTTGAGATGAAAGACTTAGGAAAATTATCCTATTTCTTAGGCATAAAAGTCGTACAAGACGAAAATAAAATAGCCCTAAATCAATCTTCATTTGTCAACGAGTTATTAGATAGATTTGAATTCAATAATTGCAAACCTGTTTCAACCCCTGCTGATGTTAATTCTCATTTGGAACCAACTACTGATGATTGTGAACTAGTAGATAAAACTAAATATCAGTCAGTTGTAGGTGCCTTACTGTATCTATCTACTAAAACTAGACCGGACATAACTTATGCAGTTGGAAATGTCTCTAAATTTTGTTCCAATCCAAACACTAAGCACTGGTCTGCAATTAAGAGAATATTTAGATACCTAAAGGGCACACCTGATCTTGGCATTACCTATGGCAATGAAGATTCTGAGTTGATAGGTTATTCTGATGCCGACTGGGCAGGTAACAGAGTTGATAGGAAAAGTACTTCTGGCCAATGCTTTATGTTAAATAATTCCATTATTTCTTGGCGCTCTGTGAAACAGTCATGTGTTGCTTTATCAACGGCTGAAGCTGAATATGTTTCCCTCTCTGGTGCCTCCCAAGAAGCTGTATTTCTAAATAAATTACTATTAGATCTTAAAGTACCTAATAAGAATCCTATAGTTTTGTTTGAGGATAATCAGTCAGCTATTTGTATTGCTAAAAATGCTAAAAATCATCCTAGATTGAAACACATTGATATTAAATTTCATAACAATGTATTACTTTTATGAGAAACGGACTTAAGGTCTAAAGTACATTACAGTTCCGGCGCGTGTTAAATAACATCGCATGTAAATTCTTTAAGTCAGTCTGTCTTTTACATTACTCAGAGAGAGATGTGATTCCCTCATCTCTCTAATAGACTTCTAACTGTATAACATATAACTCTTTAAATAAACTCTGTCTTAACGTTGTTAACCCACTGTAATTTAACCTAATTCTTACATCAAAGACTCCTGCAGAGAGTCTTGGAAAAATGTTTCATATTCTGCAGACTGGCAGTAGGGTCACAGGGTGAAGATGTGGAAGAGAACCTGGTTGTTGTCCAGTCTGCAGAATGCGTCTCTTCTCCCGCAGAGACTTTTATTTGAGAGAGAGCTACTCTCTGACTCTCAGCAGCAGATTCAGAATCTCCCGCAGCTGAATTAATGGTAACATAGGAATTAATTCAAAATCTCCCGCAGCTAAATTAATGGTAACATAAGAGATTAATTCAAGATCTCCCGCAGAGATCTCCAATTTCTAAAATTCAACCAAAAACTCCCGCAGAGAGTCTTGGAAAAATGTTCCATATTCTGCAGACTGGGTAGTTGTGTCTGTCCCAGTACACTCTTCATCTTGCTGTCAGTAGGGTGAAGATGTGGAAGAGAACCTGGCCAGTCTGCAGAATAAGGAACATTTTTCCAAGACTCTGCGGGAGTTTTTGATTGAATTTGTAGAAATTGGAGATCTTGAATTAATTCCTATGTTACCATTAATTTAGCTGCGGGAGATTCTGAATCTGCTACTGAGAGTCAGAGAGTAACTGTCTCACAAATTAAAATCTCTGCGGGAGAAGAGACATATTCTGCAGACTGGGAACCAGGTAGTTATGTCTGTCCCAGTACACTCTTCATCTTGCTGTCAGTAGGGTGAAGATGTGGAAGAGAAACTGGTAGTTGACAGCTGTGTCTGTATATATTGTTAAAATATGTTATCTCTTGTTTTGTTTTATTTAGACTTTTATATTTTTTGTTTCCTATATTATATTTTTGTTTCCTATATCTATCTTACCACTTTTGATTGAATTCTGCATACCTTTTAATATTGTTTTAAACCTAGAAGTTTCCAGGCAGAACGGAATAAGACGAATAACCATCCTGGTTATCCACAGCTTTAGCGCCTTTAGGTGGTCTTTAGACTCTGGTTTAAAGCCACCAAAATTGTGAAGATGGGTCTAGGACAAAATCCCCCTCCAATTCCATAGTCTGTACACAATCCCTAAATTAAAATTTCTACTTCATTTGGATGATTCGCAGGACCGCTTGCATCATGCAAGCCACTCTGGAAAAAGTGGTCTTTTCTGATGGATTAATCTCTCTATTGGAGTCTCAGTTTACTGTTTAGCAAACCTTTAAATACAGTAATAAATTAATGACCCGTATAATCCGCAACATTTAGCCTCTAAAATTCACCTGTTCGCAGTTAGCCTAGGGTATTTTCAAGAGTGGCATGCAAGCGGTCCTGCGAATCATCCAAATGAAGTGAATCATCCAACACATGCAAGTTGCATGTGTGCAGAGCTGGGCGCGCGAACCTTTTTTTAGGTTCCAAATCCGAACCCAAATCTTTGTCGATTTTGGGTTCTGAACCTCCGTATAGCGAACCCAATTTGGAAAAGTTTGGTCCGAACCAAGCATTTAGTCCGAACATTTGTAGGCTAACCTCTGATTTTTAGGCTATTAGGGCAACCTATATAAAAAAAGTTTTTTAAACAAGATACTAACTATTTGTCAGAAACAAATTACAACGAGAAGGTTTCACTCTGTCTTAAAAAAACACATGTCTTATTTATAAACCTACATTACTGTATTTTTACAAGTTGTTAGTTTTTGTACTAAACTAATGTGTACCAAATTTCAAGTAAAAATATTGAATATATAAGGAGAAATGAATACATAGCTATATAAGAGATTGGCAACTGAGTGAGCTGAACTGTTTTTGGATGGAGTGTGAACAAATCACAGCTGCGTGGACACATTCTTGCGTATTGGGTAACCAATCTGTATTTCTACGTTGCCACACGTTACTAAGGTACAATTAATTCCATAATTTACGCTGATTTACGTCGATACGTAATTGTTTCACTCTTGAATTAAAAAATATAGTTGGTATTTATGTAGGAACAAAGTCAAGAAAGGCCAGTAAATTTAAAGAAATGACATGAAATATATAAAGTAATTTAGGGTTAATATAATAAATTTATAATAATAATTATACTGTGACTGGTAGAACTGCTATTTCATGAAATACAACTAATTTAGAGAATTTACTAAATAGGAATAAGAGATTCATAGAAAACTTACGAATATTTGTATAGACTAACCTAAATATGTTCACTATAGTCTTATAGAGGTAAGTTCGCTATACCGGATTTTACTATTCAGCGTGATTCACTATACAGGAGTTCACTATAAGGGAGTTCCACTGTACTAACTATACTTAATAAGTTATTATCATTGAATATGACTGAATGAGCATTAAGTATATTTAAAGTTCCCCTCCAGTCTCCACTCCAATACGTAGTTTAAGTTGTTATTCTGAATTTTCTTCTGACCTCCGAATTTCATGCAAAGAAAAATTAAGACCAACTCTGTTGTCATAACAATGCAATACAATGTATCCATATTGAAGTATCCAATTATCTAATTTAATAATTTTTAAGTTTTTACTATTAGTTTTCAAATTTTCATTTATATTACAACATTTTTGATTAATTTAATTCTATCTAGAGAACTGATGATATAAAAACTTTTTGCATTTTGTTTGAATATGAAAGTACTATAGATACAATACGTTGTTGGGGGGGCCGTGTCCCCAAACATTAATAACAGTAAAGGTATTTACTGCAGATTCAATCTTGATTTTATTATCCTTAGTAGTGGTAAAATGATGATGCAACGGGGTTTATTGATATATTTGCACTATTGGTTTATGGACATTTGAAGTTTGAACAGTTTGGTTTCAGAGTTTTAAGTAGAGACTGACAGCCAGTCTGTAAACAAATAAACTATTGTAAGAAATGGTTACATTTAACTGAACTCCTAAATAATACATATATTACAAATAACTCTTACCTATGCTGGCTTCAATATCTTTCTTAATTTCCACAAACACTCACTTAATTTTAATACATATAACTTCTCAAATAACCTCTGAAATTACAAGAGAAATGTCAATTATCACTTGGATACAAGTCACAGAAGAGAACATCACACCACAGCAGCTGAACATGAACTGACTTCACAAAGCCACTTCTCTCCTGAGCACAACTTTACAAAAACAAATGACAATCTACCTACATGACAATACTCCTAATTTATTAGCTATCACCCATTACAACGTTGTACGGTATTCCAATACTCTATTTACTTAACATTTTCTTCTATTCAATATATTAGAAAGGTCAAACAGTGAAGATTATTGTGAATATTTCTCTAAGTTATATTATAACTTATATACATATAATATTATAATACCTATATATAAATTATAATCAATTCAATTTTAAAGCGAATAGCCAAATACTTGATCTTAAATTATCTGTTCAGCCAACCTACTTACCCGTCAAAAAATTGCTTATTTGAGCCATTTCAATATATTCTCTTTTAAAAACCTTCATTTGATATTTACTAATACATTAGTAAAAGCAAAAGAAAAAATTATCATTCAAAATAAAAGTAACAAGCTAAGACAAGAAACAAATATTTATAAGATGTTATTGTACGAAGCTTGGTGTGCGCAATTATTCTCGCACATATTTGATCTCGCTAAGCCGCTATAAGAGTTACAGTTAACTGATTATATTGAAATATTCACCCTTATGTACTGAAACACACTCTTGCATCTAATGCCTGGAAAGATCTCTGGTATATTCCTAATATTATTATGGATTTGAATAAATGCTCATAATATGAGTATATTACCATTTATCACCTTCGTTTTTGTCTAATCGTACGTATTTATGCGAAAAATTAAACCCTTGAAAAGACAGCTTTAAAATCAGTCTTGAATTTAAGTTATTATTTTTCCATAAGGACTGGTTAGCCAACGGCTAAGGTACTAGGATAGGGTGTTATGTAATGTTACCTAATATATACGTTTATAACCTTACCTATAGTTCTACATATTTCAAGCAATTTTAATCGAGATTTGAGGGAACATAATCCGTTATTAAAGAATTAACTTGTTAAGATTATTATAAAACTTACCGCTATTCAAGAAAGAATGAATAATGTAATGGAGGAAGAGTGGGGAAAGACGCATGTTCTTCGCTTCAGTGTTAAGCAGAAACCTATGTATATAATAGTAGCCGAGAGGTACAGTATATACATGTTCAGAACGTAAAATAATTAAAATGAACAGGTCAGTTTTCCCCGGGTACGGAGGTTCGGACTAGCGAAAAAGACGTTCCGAACACTGAAGTCCGAACCCATTTTCCAGTCCGAACCGGTTCGCGAACATTCTTGCGGAACGCCCAGCTCTGCATGTGTGTCATACTGGTGCGCCTGCTGCTTTCAGTTTTTTTGAAAAAGTCAGTGGAATTTTGTGCACCAAATACAGACTGGACTCCAGGCTGCAGTCTGTATTTGGTGTACAAAATTCCACTGACTTTTTGACAAAGGTGGAAAAATCTGAAATCCAACATAAATTTCCAGTATTTTTGCTGATCCACCAACATTTTCCCAATTTATCCACCGAAAATTAATGGTAACATAGGAATAATAAATAGCTATAGATCCACCGACTTTGCCAGAATGTTATATTCAAAGGTGAAAAAATTCCATCGACATGTCGGTGGAATTTACCACGAAATACAGACTGGTATCCACCGAAAATTAATGGTAACATAGGAATAAATACCTAGCTATAAATCTACCGACTTAGCCAGAATATAATTTTTGAAGAGGGAAAAATTCCATCAACATGTCGGTGGAATTTAGATTTACCACGAAATACAGACTGGTATAATTGTTAGAATTAGGTTAAATAACAGTGGGTTAACAACGTTAAGACATAGAGTTTATTTAAAGAGTAAATATGTTATACAATTAGAAGTCTATGGAGAGATGAGTGGAACTCATCTCTCACTGAGTAATGTTCAAGACAGACTGATATCAGAAACTACAAGACAGGGTATTTAACCCTCGACGGAAGTGAGATCGACTTTAGACCTTATGTCCGTTTCTCATTAAAAGTAATACATGGTTATTGAAACAATAGGTAATTTAATATAGCTGAGCTAGTCTAACAGGAAGTTAACATTAAATATATAACTAGTGTGTAATACATTTAACTAAAATTTCAACACTCCTCCTCACACGACATTATATATTTTTCATACCTATTAATTTAACAAATTTGGTAAATCTATCAATAGGCAACGATTTAGAGAATATGTCAGACGATCCATTAAAAAAAAAACAATGAACAACAATTTACATAGGAAATGAATTATTCTAAATTTAAAGACATAAATCTCATTTTAATCAATCCTAAAATTCAAAACATTAAAACTCAAATTGAAAAATTCTGAAATTCAAATTGAACAATCATAACTGCAAGAATTTTAAACATTTATTAATGGTTTAATTCTATTTCAAATAATTCCTTTCTTCCCCTCTTTTTATTGCTGAATGTCGATATAAAATAGAGTCTTCAGAAATCCTAAAAGAAAATATACTATGTATATAAAATATTTCAAACTTACATATAACATAAAAATAGTATGAATACACATCAAAACTGAACTTAACATATTGTGACATTCTTGCTTATTTTATTTCAATTTAACTTGTAAAAATTAACATTGCTTAATAATCATGCAATTAAAATTTACATCCTTCCGTTAAAAAATAGAATTTCTATTTTTTAATTATTTTATTGAATAAAATTTACTATTAAATTCTTTCTTCAGAAAAATTGAAAGTTCGTTTAATATTTTACTGCAAATTAGTTATAAATATAACCATTTCATTTATGTATATTAATTTAAAAATATTTCATTCCTGCAAATTCCTAATTTATTTTGACTCTAAAATTTTCTAATCATCAATATCTAATTAGTATTTCAAAATGAAAAATTATTTATTTCTAAATATTCACTTCTAAATATTCACAAATATTCACAGTATGAATATCAATTCATCTGTATTCAATTCATATGCTCACCTAATAGACCGCGTACTTCTATTAAGTAAACATGCTGAGTCATCAATTAAAATAATAATTAAATGCTGTGTCGGTAGTTTTTGTTACGATTCAAAGATTAAGCTGCTGATCATTAAAAAAGCAATAAAAATTCTATCTAACTACTATCCAAAAGCCTAATTTCAATTAATTTGAGAATTCACTTCACAAATGCTGAAGCAAGTTGTACACCGGTGCAAGAACCGTAGAGGCGAAAGTTAACTAAACCTACCACTAGACTAACATCAGGTTATTTATTTACTGTGAATAGAACTACAATATGGCGTAAGTTAAATGTCAGTTAAACTAAGTCATTTTAGCAACTTAACACTACCACTTTCTTGTGTAGCTATTTACAAACAAACAAGTCTTTACTTATTTTACTTCTTGTAGTTGTAGTTCCCATAGCCACCACCCTGCGTGGAGTTGCTCCAGCTTTGCTGGGGCGTTTGTCCGGTTTGTTGTCCATAGCCACTCCAAGTACCGGCAGCTTGTCCAGTGGTTGCGGCACTCCAACCGCCCGGTGCCTGTTGTCCCCAGTTGCCGTAAGAGATTTGGGTTGGCGGTGTCTGTTGCTGCTGTGCATAGTAATTCTGCTGCTGTCCATAGTACCCCCCACTGTTCCAAGTGCCGTATCCTCCTCCTTGCTGGGTGTATCCAGATTGGGGTAGCTCTGGGATGAGTAGTTGTTAGTTTGAGAAGAATACTCAACTTTTCAGCTTCTCTCCGGAGTGAGTCAGCTACGGTAATCCAGTTAGGGATGTCTGTCTGAGCTTCAAGTGCAGTGACAAGCACTTCAAAAGGCCCGGGCAGTGATGACAGAAGACAAATCACCTTTTGTTGAAAGTATTTACTATCATTCAATACTTTAACAAACATAAACAACCAAAGCAGTTTACTGTTTAACTGAATTGATGTTTTAACATTATTCTAATTCATAAGAATAACTGAATATAATTATTAATATTCAATTGAAACAAAACAGAAGTCTTAGTTCGCAAGAGCCTTTTGTTGAAAGTATTTACTGTCATTCAATACTTTAACAAACATAAACAACCAAAGCAGTTAACTTGATTTACTGTTTAACTGAATTGATGTTTTAACATTATTCTAATTCATAAGAATAACTGCACTGAATATAAGTATTTACTATCATTCAATACTTTAACAAACATAAACAACCAAAGCAGTTAACTTGATTTACTGTTTAACTGAATTGATGTTTTAACATTATTCTAATTCATAAGAATAACTGCACTGAATATAAGTATTTACTATCATTCAATACTTTAACAAAAATAAACAACCAAAGCAGTTAACTTGATTTACTGTTTAACTGAATTGATGTTTTAACATTATTCTAATTCATAAGAATAACTGCACTGAATATAAGTATTTACTATCATTCAATACTTTAACAAACATAAACAACCAAAGCAGTTAACTTGATTTACTGTTTAACTGAATTGATGTTTTAACATTATTCTAATTCATAAGAATAACTGCACTGAATATAAGTATTTACTATCATTCAATACTTTAACAAACATAAACAACCAAAGCAGTTAACTTGATTTACTGTTTAACTGAATTGATGTTTTAACATTATTCTAATTCATAAGAATAACTGCACTGAATATAAGTATTTACTATCATTCAATACTTTAACAAACATAAACGACCAAAGCAGTTAACTTGATTTACTGTTTAACTGAATTGATGTTTTAACATTATTCTAATTCATAAGAATAAATTCACTGAATATAATTACTAATATTCCAGTGGAACCGCAACACAAGTATTAGTTAGCAAGAACCTTTTGTTGAAAGTATTTACTATCATTCAATACTTTAACAAACATAAACAACCAAAGCAGTTAACTTGATTTACTGTTTAACTGAATTGATGTTTTAACATTATTCTAATTCATAAGAATAACTGCACTGAATATAAGTATTTACTATCATTCAATACTTTAACAAACATAAACAACCAAAGCAGTTAACTTGATTTACTGTTTAACTGAATTGATGTTTTAACATTATTCTAATTCATAAGAATAACTTCACTGAATATAATTATTAATATTTAATTGGAACAGTAAAACAGGTCTTAGTTCGCAAGAACCTTTTGTTGAAAGACTGTTTACCAAAGGATAAGGTCACAGATTTAAAGGTAATTTGTGACCTCTCTTGACACCTCTTCCGCAAAAATACTAAATCATTATATTATAACACAAGTGCATTTTTCGCTAGAGCAATCATTATAATTGACCTCATTAGCGCGTGAATACGATATGCTTACGCAAGCGTTTTGAGTGATATGTTTCATATAGGTTAACACTTTTTTCACAGCACTTCGTTTTTATTACTATTATAAACTTCTAATTTGTTTAAACATAATTTGATTTATAAACTCTTATCGTTCACTGGGCCCATAACCTGTTAGAATTAGGTTAAATAACAGTGGGTTAACAACGTTAAGACATAGAGTTTATTTAAAGAGTAAATATGTTATACAATTAGAAGTCTATGGAGAGATGAGTGGAACTCATCTCTCACTGAGTAATGTTCAAGACAGACTGATATCAGAAACTACAAGACAGGGTATTTAACCCTCGACGGAAGTGAGATCGACTTTAGACCTTATGTCCGTTTCTCATTAAAAGTAATACATGGTTATTGAAACAATAGGTAATTTAATATAGCTGAGCTAGTCTAACAGGAAGTTAACATTAAATATATAACTAGTGTGTAATACATTTAACTAAAATTTCAACAATAATTACCTGGCAAATACCCAGTCTAATCTGCAAAGCGGCAAGCGCATCCATGTCGCCAAAGATCTTTGGAGACTATATTTGAGGGAAAATTCATCAAAACAAGATCATTTTCTAATTAATTCCTATGTTTACATGTTATTATTCTATTGGAGACATTTTGAAGAAATTTGGAGACTAATTGTCCTGAAATATAAAATCTTGGTGACAGACACACTTTGCAGACTGGGCAAATACAGACTAGACTAGGCTGAATTTACTAGCTAGCAGCCAGTCCTATGCCTAGTTCAAGAGTATGTACCAAGTCGCCGATTAATTCTTGACTTAAAATTTGTGAAAATAAGTATCTTTCACATATATAGATGACTAATGAGCACTTAAATTAGATTTAAATTCATAATTGGTGACTCATAATCATAAACGGCGGAACCACGCATCTTTGTTGAAATGTAAACAAAGCAGCCATTTTGTTTTGATATGGCGCGCTCTACGGGCAAGATGTATAATTCAAATTGTATATCAGTTTTCTGTTTTCTTTTGTTATGAATGATGTGGTCACTACTTGTCATTCAAATTTGATGCTCTCTGACTAATTATCGGGGAAAAAAATGAATAACTATGAAAGAAAGTATGCCTCTCTCTGATTGGCTGATACGCTCTCAATTAATTTAGGTATTTATAATAATATAGGTATATTGACGACTGTCTACTTTCAAAATTGGAATTAAATTATAACACTGCGACTGCATTACTAATTTTTGTTGACTTATTTTTTGAAAAAAAAAAGATATATTGGCAACTCAATGAACATTCTCTGAAACTAGGGTCCTATGTTTCAGAGGCTGGAAAATTGTAAGCCAATATTTTACAAAAATTCTGAGCCAAGCTAATTTGGCTCATTTTTTGAAGATTTAAAGCCAAAATTAACATATGAACATAGGAATTAATTCAAAATTTTATGCGAATTAGACATATCTGAGTTTTGACCTTTTAAAATCCCAGTCTGTATTTTGTGCATGCCACTGCATGATACTCCACCGACATGCACTATTTAGCAAGTGATCCCACCGAAAAACGTAATAAATATGAGAGAGATCCGAAATCCTGTATCCGGCGAATTTTCCGAAAACGAATTGGCCGAACCCAAATTCGCAAAATCGGATTCTCCGAATACGAATTTGCCTAAACCCAAATTTGTTGAAATTGGATTCGCCGAAGTGAAGATTGGCCGAAAGACAAATTTTCCTAAAGTTAAATTTTCCGAAAGACTTATTTAAAACGAACGAATGTAGAAGTATACAAAAAGTTACAGAAAAGAAACTAAATCATAAGCCCTCATAGTTATACTAAAATTGATTCTTCAATTAATCTATTTCTAACTCTTAATCTTCTTCGTACCACTAAATGATCCTTTGTCTTTGTTCTTATTTTAAATTCGTTCAAGCTTTATTCAGTCAGTTTTGAGTGCATGTTATATTCCATTCATTTGAGAGTTTGGCTAGTTTTTAGATTGTGTGTTACTATAATGTGTTTATTCATTTTTTTGTGAATAATCCATTTATGTTGCTTTGTTTTAATGCAGGAATGATATATATCATGGCGAGTTAAATAAACTACATGTGAACATCTTTGTGTGATTACTTAACTAAAATTATCTGCGTATTATTATTATTAATGGGAGGATCCCCGCTCGCCGTTGTAAAAGCGGGTGAGCACTCAGGCTGCAGGTGGGCCCATCTGTACTAAATCCCCATTGAACCAATCTAGAGACTAGTCATTGAAATCTTCCAGCCTCCCAATTCTTTCAAGAAAGGTAGAAAGATGCGAAAAGCTGAGAGTCCTAGTAATTCTGTTGTGGTCTGTTAGAAATCCATCCAGAGTAGAATCCCTAGTCCTGTGATAAGAAGGGCATTCTTCAACAAAGTGAGTCCTTGTCTCTGGGGCAAGACCACACCGTCGGCAAATGTCATAGGTCCATTTTCCAGTAATCCGGTTATGGGATCCAAATTTTCCGTGCCCTGTTAAAATTTGCAGGCAGGGTAAGACGAAGTTTCCTACGGGTCAACGACAAGTCTTAGACAGCCTCTCCTATCCAAAGGCTGCTCGAAGAGCTCTTTGGTCTGTCTACAAGAAGATAGGTTGGCCCATCTTCTTCTGGAGTTATCCGCAATCCACCGGTAAACTGAAAGTTTACATGCTCTGTATGGCATTGGTAGGAAGGGTTGCCTTCGCTAGGAAATCGGCAGTTTAGTTACCAATGGTACCAGCGTGAGCCTTAACCCACTGAAGAGTGACGTCAACCAGCTGCCCCAGAGAGTTCAGGGCGTTTACACATCGGTTTTCCGTTTGGCTCCTGGTCCTCAAACTAACCACGGCTTTGATTGCCGCTTGGCTATCTGAGTATATAATGACTCTCTCCACATCAGGTTCTCCGGAGTGATCGCCAATGTCTCTGCCTGGAAAACGGAGGAGTGATAGCCTAGATATTCAACTAGGTCAGTATCATTCCTACCAAGGAAGTGGACTCCTGCACCTGTTCTACCAGATTCAAGTTTAGAGCCATCCGTAAAACAGGCCGCAGTCGAAACTTCCACTGTGTGGTTGGGGACCACAGTACTTGTCTTAAATCTCACTTGTTGATTTAACCGAGGGCTGCATAGGTCTCCCGGAAAGGCTAGAACAGGTAGGTCCCTGGAGTTTTTGTCACACAGTTCACATGGCTCTGGTGAGCCAAAGTGTCTCTGATGTAACCACCCCTCCACAAACTCGCCTGCTTCAACCGGTAAGCACCTGACACCGCTGTCCCTTTGAGAAAAGAAGTCAGAGGTGACAGGCTGAGGAGCATCTCCAATGCGGCTGTGGGCGTTCCAGGATAGGCCGATGAAACAGCAATACAAGCCTTCGCTGCAGTGTGGACAGCTTCAGGTCGCATGTCCGAGTCTCCAGCCCTGCCGCCCAAACCGTAACAGCGTAGCTCATAATAGGTTGAATCATGGTGGTGAAAATCCACATCATGACCTTCGGAGGAAGCCCCCAGGTCTGTCCAACTGCTCGCCTACACAGTAGGAGGCATCTATTGGCTTTAGAAGACTTGTCAATTATATGGGGGATCCAGCTCAGTTTTGAGTCCAGGATCACTTAGAGGTAAGTTACTCTGTCCACAAACCGAATTTCTTGTCCCATAAGTCTTAAGGGGCGATACTTCCATTTGCGTTTCCATATAAACATAGTAGCAAAGTTTTATTGCTGCACAAGGATAGTCCAGATTCTGTGGCCCAATCCTTAACAGTCATCAAACCTTCCTGAACTCGTTCACTAATAGTAAAGGAGTCTATTCCAGTTGATAGCAGGAGTACATCATGAGCGTAAGCCTGTGCATAATTTCCCGACACATAAGTCAGTTTCTTGTGAAGTTCACTCATCACCAGATTGAATAAGAGTGGTGAGAGAACTCCTCCTTGTGGTGTATCCCTAGTCAAACGAATCGAGATGCTATAATCACCAAGAGTAGCTGTGACCCTTTGTCTCTTTAGCATACCCATGATCCAAGTGACCAGGTGTATCTCTATTCCTGCATTGAATAAAGCGGACCTTATAGCCGCCAGAGAAACGTTGCTAAAGGCACCTTAATTATCCAAAAACAAGGCAAGGGCTAGTTGTTTGTTGTACACTGCTTTTTCAAGCTTTTGAACAACGGCATGCAGGGCTGCATCGGTCGAGTGTCCCTGTTTGAAAGCAAACTGATTTAAGTGCATTTTTGGGTTGAGAACGCCAATGCACTCACTCAGGTGCCAGTAGACCAGTCTCTCCAAAACTTTCAGGAAGAAAGAGGTCAGAGTGATCGGCGTGAAGGACTTAGCCTTCAGATACGAGGGTTTCGGGATAAAGACAGCCCTCGCGTTGCACCAGGTATCAGGAACATGACTTAGGCAGAGACTAGCTCGAAAAAGTCGAACCAGAATCTCGCCCAAAGCATGACCCGCCCTTTGGAGCATAACAGGACTGACCATATCCCCACCAGGTGATTTATAACTGTCAAACGAACTGATAAGACTTAACAGTTCTCTCCTTCGTAATGAAGTTATCAAATTGTCGGTCGCACCAGCTCAATTTTGGCAGGGTAAAGGATGAGTCATGGTCTATCCTTACACTACCGGGATAGTGCACGGACATCATGAACTCTAGGGTCTCGCTAGAGCTAGAAGTGTCGTCAGTTTTCTGTAAAACGTCCAGTTGTACCTTCCTTACTCCTTTGAGTAACTTACTGATTCTGTTAGAATCGTGTATGTTTTCGTAACTGCTGCAGAAGTTCCGCCAGGAACTCCTTTTAGCTCTATGAATCATAGATTTAGATGCACACTTGAGTCTTCGGTAATTGTCCCAAGCACTCTGAGCATCCGTGTTGGATGCTCTGTTCCAAGCGGATTTGATCTGTCTCCTCCAGGCCACCAGTTCCGTGTTCCACCAATAGTTGGTTTTTCTACGGGAACATACAGCTCTTAGAGGGCAGGTCTCGTCCAGAGCGGAAATGAGTGCCAAGGTTACCGCTAAAGCGGCGTTGTCAAGTTCCTCAGGGGTACTGAGGTCACCTGGTACACACTCATCCAAATTATTTTGACTGACTAATTCATATTGTTTCCAATCGGTACGTTTAATATTCCTACTCACCTTAGTGACGCAGTTATACTCCACCGAATTGAAGCGGATGCATCTGTGGTCCGCCTGCCAGTCCGATATCTCGTCCGCTATGCTCAGAGAGGCCAGTGTTAGGTCCAGGACTTCCCTTCTGTTCTGTACAACAATGGTTGATTCGTGCCCTCGGTTACATATCTCCAAATTTGTTTAGACTAGGAAATCCCATAGCGCTTCCCCTCTCTCACTATCATTGGAGCTATTCCATATAATATTATGTGCATTAGCATCACATCCTATAAGGAGTGTGATGTTACTATACACACAATGTTGGATGAGACTCCTAACCTGCATGGGAGGGGGGAGGTCATCCGAATCACCTGGCATGTACATAGAGGAGCACCAGACAGTGCCAATACTGCATTCCATAGCAACAGTGACCATATCATTGTTGGTGTAACCAGGAACAAATCATACATTCAAGTTGGTGTAACCAGGAACAAATCATACATTCAAGGATGAAGACGCTACTTTGACTGCTCTGTTACACAAGTTATCACCCGCAGGTGCTTGGAAGACCATGGACCCCGAAGGGTTGATAGTGGCTAACCCACCAAAAGTGTATGGCTCCTGAATGAGAGCCCTGAACGCTGCATCGTGTTTCAGCTTCCTCTGCAGTTCAACAGTGGCACTGTAACATCGATGCATGTTCAGCTGCCATCCATGAACAACAACCATGATGGAAGGAAAGGGTCTGGCCCTGGATCTAGGATCCAGAGACCAGATTCAGACCACTGGGACCCGGTTTCTCACCCATGACAGCCGATGATACGAGACCAGACAGGTTGCCAGTGAGAGAGTCATCCTGGTCCCCAATGGTGGAGATTCCCCAGCACCTAAAGACGGGTCTGCAGGTGAAGTGGAAACCACCATTACCAGAGGCAGCTCCTCCATCACTGTTGGCCTGGGCTTTCAATGCTGCGGAGCTCCAGGCGTTCGGTGTCTGAACTACAATCTGCCCATGCCACAGAATAGTCGGATCTGCAGAGCCTTCAGCCGTTGAAAAGTATCCTACTTAACAGAAAAGACGCAGACGCGCCCACGCATATGGCCCTGGCCAGTTGGTGGCGCCTCAGTGGTGAGGTGCAGAACTGTCACACGTAGGTTTGTGTTGGACGCCTTCAAGAGCTGAAGGAGATCCTTCCTGCTCTCGGCCACATCCAACTGAACCCACGCGGTACATCTTTTAGTAGGAGGCAAGTCACCCGGACCCATAACCCAGTAACCCTTACGGGATCTGGGTCCTGGAACCAGCTTCTTTGCCTCCTCCTTCACCCACCCAAGTGAATGTTCGTCCGAGCAGATTACCCGTACTCGGCCATTATGATGAGTACTTCTCTCTTATCTGGACAGGCCACTCAGGTTTACTGCGTGCTCGATCAAGGACTCTTTTGTTGAGTCCTTTTCACGAGCACAAACTCTTCCATAATAAGCGGATCATCTCCGGAGGTGGGTCCTACATACAATGAAAGGGTACTCTTAGCTGCCTCAGAAAACGTTAGGCCTTTGACCTTTTGAACCTTCTGAGGTGGCTTTTGGGAAGTACCAAGTGTAGAACCTAAAGATCGCTTCCTACTGGAAGGTTTGATAGGTTCAGACACCTTGGGTATCATAGCTGAGGTACTCGGTCCAGGAGTCGTTTGAATCGTTAGATGTTCAAACTTCTTCCTGGCACTAGACCTCTGCTTTCTCAGACGATTCTTCATGCCTGGATCCTTTGCAGGATTCTGATCATCAATGGTCTGAGGTTGAGACCCAGGGTCAGAAGCCGAAGCTTCTTTCCCTGGTTGGGCGATCTCGGCAGCTTTCGCTGGGTCGATCTTCTGGCACTGAGGTGTTCCAGATCCTGAAGGATCGGTGTCGCCCTCAGGCCGAGGAACCGGAGTAGCATCAGGTTACCTTCCGCATCCTACGTGTGTTAGGACTGAGAAAATACCCGGGGAAACCATATAACATAGGAAAGAATTCAGGACCCAATCAACATTCTCGACACAGTCAAGGCAACAATGGCCAGGCATATGGTCTCTTTAAGGAAAAGACCGCCCTCCCCGTGTCATGGTTTCCATAGGCACCCTGACAGGTCTCAACAGCTCCTCCACTCTTCCATCCCCAAAATGGTTCTCGGACCACTTCGGTTCTTTCTGAGCTTAGTATGTCTACCTCCTGCAGCTAACCATGCGGAGGGTTGCCCCTGGCACCATGGTCGCTACTCCAGGGCCACGGTTCGGCTTTGAACTACTATTGGGACAAAGCGTTATGTTGCCATTGAGAGGGCCCGAAGGTCGATCACAAACTTTCTTTGGCTCAAACACCAGTCACCGGTTTGCACTAAGTCGCCGTATTGCCAAGGCGGGTGCATACCTTGTCGCCCTCATTTAAGAGGTAGGGTGGCATCATGGTTACGCTTGGGCCCATCTATCTTCCTCCTCTAATTCCGGCGACTCAGTCGGAGACCATCCGGGGAGGTCATCCAACCAGCCTGCTAGTTTCGAGGATTCCAGTATCAGAGCCTTCGCCCCCAATCAGACCACCCAGGGATTCTTGGTCTGAATCCTCCACAAGTGCCTTCCCAGCATGATAGGATCTAATCTGGTATACCCCCTTGCTTCATTGGATTACACAAGCCGCTCCACCGCGTCAAGGTGATCCCCATCGGAGCGGAATTATTTGTGTAAATACGCCATATAAAGACGCACGGAATTCTTATTTTGAATTCAGTTTTTAATAGTATTCCATACAGAAGGTGTGTTGTGGACTTGTGGCTGACACAATAATATATTAAACGCATGTTATTGTGTTTAGAATATAAAATTGTTAGTAATGGATAACATAATTATAACATGAATAAATTTGTTTCAGTTAAAAACATTGATTTCTATCAACCTTTTATTTGTGATGCCAATTAGCGGAACAAAAATTTATATAGCCAATAGCAATGTCAAATTCATATAAGAAATGGTTTTTTTTTATGCATTAGCTAGATATAATGATGAAAACTACAAAGTTCCACAGAATGTTCTTTATAAATACATTAAATTTGAATTTCGACAAATTTGTCATTCGGAAAATTTGTCCTTCTGCAAATTCGTATTTCGGAAAATATGGGATTCGGCAAACACGTATTCGGAAAAACCATTTCGACTAATTAGTTTTCGGAAAATTTGGTTTCGGCCAATTCGTTTTCGGAAAATCAGCCTAGACCCCTGAGATCCACCGCCATGAGAGAGAATTATAAAATGCTCCACTGCCGCCATAGTAAAAAAAATTAAATTCCGCCGACTAGTAAAGAATATATCTTTCTGACCAATTGATTTACCACAGATATCCTAGTCATTCCTGAAATATACTATAATTTTTTTTGGATATTTTATGTAACTTATTTATGAGGTTAACCCTTTGATGTATAACCAGTCCTCTTTCTTACGGATTTATTCTAGCTTTCTCATTTTATAAAATTTATTTATATCGAATAATAAGCTTTAGGTTGATGAACAATTATTTATTTTCTCCGGGAGCCATCACAGTCTGTCTAAGACCAAGATTATAAATAGAAAATAAACCTTGAGAAAACTTAAATATACCTTTGGAAGCTAACACAGTCTGTTTAACCCTTTCGCTCCGATTTTTTTCTGAGTTCATTATGAGTAATAATAAAGTTTTTTAATGATATTTATGTATTTGTATATTATTTTAATCTATTGATAAAGTGTTTATATCAAACTTATGATGGGACAATATTTCCCACCAGTAATGTACATCACAGACTATTGGGACAATATATCCCAATAGAATATGAATGTTATTAGTGGGACATATTTAGCCCATTTGGCGCAAAAGGGTTAAGACTAAGGTAAATAGAAAATAAACCTTAAGAAAACTTAAATATATCTTTGGAAGCTAACACAGTCTGTTTAAGACTAAGATAAACAGAAAATAAACATTAAGAATAATTAAATATACCTTTGGAAGCTATCACAGTCTGTTTATGACTAAGATAAACAGAAAATAAACATTAAGAATAATTAAATATACCTTTGAAAGCTATCACAGTCTGTTTATGACTAAGATAAACAGAAAATAAACATTAGGAATCATTAAATATACCTTTGGAATCTATCACAGTTTCTTTATGACTTAGATTATAAACAGAAAATAAACAATGCAGAATAATTAAATTATACCATTGGAAGGTATAACAATATCTTAAATAAACCTCACAACTCCTTAAGGAGAACTCCTATTTAAACAGAGCAGAAAGATACTCCTGCTCAGCAATCATCCTCTTGAGCACTTTGCTGATGCTGTACTTGTCAATCGCCTGTCTCTGTTTGTCACGAAATATGGGGGCCCTGTGTTTGTCCTGCAGATAATGTTTAGTAATTTTCCTGACAGTTTCTGGACAGATGGATGGATGGCCAAGACAGTAATCGACAGACGTCCTAGCTTCGAGATTCTCTTGAAGTTCACCACCATCAGACCATCCTTTCTTTATTCCGTCATCACTCTAAAATATGTCTCTGCTATTACTTCAGAGCCCCCCAAGCTCCAAGCATAATCCAAAATGATGCAAGATTCCTTGCCTGCTGTTTGGATCAGGTTTCCTTCTACATAGAAGGCTTTAAACATGTAATTCTCTAAAAGTTTAACCTTGTAAACTGACGAGTTTTTTAGCTCTATGACAAATAGTCTCCAAGTTGAAATTGGCATCTTCTTCATCCTCCCTGATGGCGAAGATTTCAGATGGATTGGGAAGAACCTCATGGAGAGTCTTGTCAGCCTCAGGACCATCAATTACCATGAAGAACTTCTTGCTAATATCATTGAAGAGATTCCCCCAAATGCAAGCAAGCACAGCTTCTTTGAAATCGTTCAGATATTTTGAAGCTAATAAGGTGTTCATTTCTGTTGCTGCAAAAATTGGAAAGGATTGAACACTAACTACAAGTTGTGAGAGAGTCTCAAGACCATGCATTTCCTCTCTCTGCACATTAATGTGATCCAAGTATGGAAGTCAAGAGCAGTGAACCCCTTGGTATCATCATTGAGGCAGTCCTTAAGTCTCATTTTGAGAGATTTTACCAACTCACTTTGAAGACTGCTGTTCTCAATGATGACATCTTCTCGTGCAGTCCAGTTGAACACAGTCTTCTTCTTTGGTTTATGCTTAACCCTTCCTCTAGAAGAGGTTGCTTCAATGACAGAGACCACCTCTTCCTCAGTGATTGGAGGTCCAACAATATAGCCCTCCAACAGCTCTACACCTGGAAGATATAATCAGACATTAGGAACTTTTTTGTATACAAAACAGGTATAAAAATTATTCTAAAGCCTAAGTCTGAAATATTGATATCACAAAATTTAATGAGATTCACTATCTGAATACTCACCACAGAAGCTCATGGCACGAATTTCCTCACAATGTTTAGTGAGGAGAGGCATCTTGTATCCTTCTTTGATGTCCATGCTTTCAAGGTGTGTCACGAGCTGTTTGATGAATTTCTTGGTTTTCCACTGAGGTACAGATGAGCTCTAAAGTGCCTCCATACAATTCTTTATTGGGAGAAACATGTCGAGGAGGATTAAGAGGTAATAAAAATAATCCTGACCCTGGACCCTGTATTGTAGTTTTTCATTTGGGTCAGGTTTGTCTGAATGATGGGATGATTAATCGAAGAATCGGGGTTTTCCAAGGTATCGGAATCGGAGTTCCAATATTTTAGTGCGCTTCTGATACCTCAAACGATTATTTGTGTTATATATGATGCAGTAATAAGTATAAGCATAACATAAAATGTACTTTGTATTTCTAGATATGGTCCAACACAATCCTGCCTAATAAGTTAGTAACTAGTTAAATATCTTTTACTGTAATTTCAATTAAATTAAATATATTCCAGACTTCAAATAGTTTAACAACCAACTTAGTTTAGGCTTCAAGTTGTTGCCAAATTTCCATAGGGAGCAGTAGTAAATTTACTGTGAAGGGAAACTCGGGTAAACCTGCTAATCTTATAATTACCAGAGTTGCTAATCATATAATATCATTAAGGATTTTTTTCAAAAGTATGAATTAAATGTTCACTGTTTAGAGAGGAATCAAAGGATTAGCTATGAATGATGAATCAATGATTTATGAATTTTACGTTTACTATTAACATTCATGATTACTCAATAAAATGAAAACTAATGTGTTTTACGAGTTTCAATAAAACATTTCTGGCTTTATCATACAAGTTTCAGCCTACATATCATTATGTAGTTAAATATCTAGCCCAATAAACAAGTAATTGGGAATCGCATCAAGAATTGTATCGGGAATCTGATAATTTGGATAGAATCGGAATCTTTAAAAATTTTGGTACCGTCCCATCACTAGTTTGTCTCCTTGGATGGACCTTAGAGCAGCACAAAATCTAGGAAAACCTTTATAGATGGTTTCCCATTGAACAATCGCACTACTGGTAAATCTGTAACAAAAATACAATTAGCTTAATAACCTCATATTGACCACAAATGGTAAATAAATTACTATTTAATTACTTTCTACTCTACTAACCTTTGAGCAAAATGTACTGGTGAATACTTGGGTAGATTCTGCTCATCAGTCTCTAACTCTAAAATGGCATAATTCTTCCCCCATATGAGGAAATCTGTGAAGTTGTTAGATCTTTCAATGAACAGCCTCAAACAAGGAGCAACAGTTAATTTTTTTTTCGAGTCTCTCACGTCAACTATGGCCAAATTGAGGAAATGCCAAGCATCCCAATTGATAGGGACAGAGAACTTTTCAACACACTCTCAATGGGAGAAGCCGATCATGAAAAGCTCCGATAAACTGATGATTAACATACTGGCCATCTAATGCACAACCTGTTAATTAAAATGAAGAGAGTAATTTAGAATCTTCACTAATATTATGTTGATTATGTAATAACCAAGAGGGACAGTCGAAATAAACATGAAATTAACTCCCTAATTATTTATTTATTTAACACAAAATGCTCCCTTACATTGATCAGCGAGGAGGGAAAACTTGCCTATCTCTGATAAATCATATACAATTTATTATACAAAAATAAGGATTCATTAAGACCCGATCAGCCGTAGCTTTAAGGGCAACCTATTCAAACTAAATAAAAGATTACACTTTTCATTCACTGCCAACAAAACAAGACATACATAATTTACCAATTACATAGAAAATACTCTCAGTCAAGTACTGGTTGTTAAGAAGGAAAAGTTTAAATTGTGATTTGAACTCATTATATGTGCTTATAGTATTTAAATCTCTCTGAACATTGTTCCAAATTTTTATATCCATTATGAAAGAGACAATTTTTAGATTTAGATCTAATATACTGAGGAAGAGTAATATTATTGTTTCTAGTGTTATAAGCCTGAATATTAGTATTAGACAGAATATAGTTTAACAATGTATGATCTTAATTTTCTATTTGTAATGTTTTATAAAAGATCTTTAAAAATAGGTTCAGTGTGGGCATTTCTTTGACTTCCATTGATGATGCGTACTGCCTGCTTCTGAAGTCTGAAAACACTCGGTTAAACAATTTGTGCTCCATACCAAATTTCAATAGCATAACTTATTGTTGAATGAATGAAAGAATTGTATACAGTTTTGAGAACGTTGCTTGGTAGTACTTCTCTTACTTTCCACATCATGCCAATAAATCTGGACAAGGTAGAAGACAATTTTTACTGCCCATGCCAGGCAGGTCAGAGCTTTCTCATTAGAGTTTGTAACTTTTTGGCTCACTCATTTTGTGAATTCATCCAACATATTTCGCGGCATTTTTATAAATACATTATTCTCAACTAGTATCATTCAGAACATCACATGAAAATTATAATTGTTGTTGTCGACCCCGCTCCACCACTGACACAGTGGTGGAGCCCTCAAATCGAGAGACGGCGCAGCTGCCCGCCAGGGTTCCCCCAGACCCACAGGCGAGAAACCCCACTCCCTCCAGCCGGAGATGTTGAGTTTCAGCCAGGACCAGGTGGTGAACATGTGCACTGGGTCGGTTGTATGTGTGTGTAGTGCGTGTTAAATGTTATGCGTGTTGGTGAAGTGTGTGTGTGTGTGTTGTTCTCATGTACTCCACCCCCCTTACGCACCCAGTAGAGCTACCCACCTGTCCATAAGGAGGGCAACTCCAGCTGGGTCAGTCCAGAGGTTTTCCGGAGTAAGGGTGGTAGGGACTGCAGTACAGTTGAAGAGATGTTTAGTGTCGTGCGTGTTCCCGAACATTAGAGTTTATCAGTTATTTTCCAATAGTAGTTTGCTTAAGTTATGCTAGATCTGTTTTATTGACTATTATCTTGAGATGAAAACTATTGTTGAGTAGAAGTAAGAATCTTAGTTTTCATTAGTTTTATTCAATATCTTCAAAATAACCAGGCTGTAACAAACAAATAAACTAGTTTCAATAATTCATCCTAATATACAAAATATAAACAAACAAACAGGTAGACACTTACCCTGGTTATTACAATCAACACAGAAGATATAACTCAATTTTGTAACACATTTTGTTAATGGTTCATTAAACAGTTTAGCTATAATAAAGCTTAAATACAATTGTATCTGTGAAATACATAAGACATTAGGAAACAAACTTAACACAGATAATAGCTTACACAAATTTCACAAATTAAGGTTTATCACATGAGCGCAAAGTTAGGTCTACACACTACACCAACAAGACTAAGACTGACTGTTTATTGTGACTCCTACCTATGAATTAAACTTTACAACTCTGTTACTAATTAATTATCAAGCATCACCTACTAGTGACATACATTTTACACCTGTACTAATAATTATTTCATTTCAGATTTACTAATTTAATAAATTTTAGATTTACATATTTTAATAATCTAATAATAAACTTTTAATTTCAGATTTTACAAATTATAAATTATGACTATATTTATTTATTAATTTCTATCTTTTAGGTTTTACATTTATTATTTTAAAAGAATATATAAATATATATACGCATCCTATAACATGCCTCCCCTCCTAGTTTTTATAAGAGAAAAACTAAAAAAATCAATTTAGCAAATGCCATCAATATTAAACTATACCAACTAAAACATTTCTAAATTATCATAAAGGCTATACAATAATTAACTAATTTATTTCTTTCTCCTAAGCCAATATCTTTCAGTTGCTTGTGGAGTTTCTACATTCATCTTGCCAGAGTGTCCTCTCTTTGGAGTGCTTGTCATTTGGTTCATTACAGGTACATTATGTTCACAACCCACTTGACCAAGGGTAGTAGTATCATCAGCAGTGATGCTGAAGCTCCGTGTCCTCCTCCAGTCCCATTACTCTTTTCTTAATGCTCTACTCCTCTCTCTGCTCTCTGCTATACTGTTTCTTCCTTCAGCTACTATCCTCTTCAGTTCAGATATTCTGCCATCTATCTGACTGTGAAATGATGAAGTTTCTTGAAAACCACTGTAGTCATTCATACTGCTCTCCCACTTATTAGACTCAATAAAAGCTTTATTCATTTGAACTGATAAGTCACTCATGAGTAAACTTAAACTTTTCTGTTCTGTGTCCACCACTAGCAAGACTTCTTCATGTTGAGAAATAGTTTTATCTAAAGTGGACAAAGAAAATTCGATTATATTATTTTTCATATAGTCATAGAATTTCACAACATTACCAGATTCAGGTGTTGAGTTTTTATATTGTCCCTCATCAACCATTTCTGAACAGTGGAATGTTTGCAATGCTACAGTCTCTCTTCTGTTCACTTCTTCTTCAGGAGAGTTTCTCAAGTTCATTCTTCTTTTCGGTGTTTTCTTACTTTTCTCGACTTTCTTTTCCTTTCTAAGACCCTTTTTTTTCTTTTGTTTCCTATATTTCTTTCCTTCGTCACTTGCACTAGCTTCAGAGTCACTTGTAGATAACACAGGGAAACCTTCAAAAGCTGATTGTGAATCAGTCTCACTCAGGAACAAGTCTTCATACTCTTTATCCTCATTCAAATCCTTGTTATCTCTTGTGCACGGTTCTTCATTATATTCTTCTTCCGCTTCTTCTATGATACATTTCCTCATACTGTCAGACAGCTCATTGTATGCTCTCAGTCTTTTATGGTGACACTTTATTATAGTGTTTGGCTCTCCTGGTTTTTCAATCTCATAGGATTGTCCATTTGACTGGATCTTCTTAATTATAAAGGGTCCTTCAAACTTAGGCATTAACTTGTAATTAACCCTATCTCCCATTCTTTTTATTTCTTTTAGGACTTTTTGATTGATATCAAAGGACTTGAAATTGGGGTTACCTTCTTTCCAAGTTTCATCAGCCCTTTTTTCAATAGGTAATAATTCTTGTGTAATATGACTATTTCTCAGCAGATAGTCTGATGGGGACATGTTGAGCTGAGTGTGGTAAGTATTATTATAGAGAATAATTGCCTTGGCTAAAACTTGGTCCCATTCTGTCATATCATTTATTAATGCTTTTATCAAACCTATCAAAGTTCTGTTCAGCCGTTCAACAGCTCCATTTGAAGCCGGTGAGTATGGAGATGTATATAAATGTTTAATATTGAACTCTTCCAATACTTTTTCAGTTTGCTCTCCTCTGAATTCCATTCCATTGTCGCTAAGAATGTTTGCAGGTATCTTCATCATATTAGGCATAATCTGGTACTTCAGTGCTTTCGCTATAGTCATTGCAGATTTGTTTCTAACTGGCACAGCCATCATCCACTTGGAGCAATGGTCAACACATACCAATACTGTGTCAAAACCTGCTTTAGATCTGGGAAGCTTCAAAAGATCCATAGCAACAAGATTAAAAGGTCATTGTGCATTTATCTTCAATGTTGGAGGTAAGTCATTTAATCTATTTACTTTATTAGTTTGGCAGTAGTGACAACATCTACATAATTCTTTTGCTACTGTCTCTAGAGCAGGATGCCAAAAATGTTTTTTTATAACTTCAATAAGTTTCTTTCTACCAATATGAGCTAATCTATTGTGTACTTTATTTACAATTTCGACCAGAAATGAATAAGATACTACAACTGTACTATAGTTTAACTCCCTCTTAATCAGAATATCATCTTCAAAAGTCAAATCATCAACATACCGAGAAAATTGTTGATTGAATGTTCCCTCCATGCTTTGGGTTCAATTTTTCCTTCAATTTTATTCCTCAGGATGCTAACTGCATGATTTGATGACTGCATCTTCTTCAATTCTTCTTTATCAATTCTGAAATTAACTTTTGGAGCAGCATCATTATCCTCATCTGTAAGCTCTACATTAGTTAGGTTTACTTGTTCTCTACCAAAAGCAATAGTTACACCAGTTCTAAAATTTATCGTACAACCATTACTCATAAGAACTTGTGATTTTCCAAAGCTAATGTTACTTTCAATGTGCTCTAAGTAGTTCAATCCAAGCAGCATGCAACAAGGTAAATCTGACTGCTTGACAATAGCAAAGGGAAACTTTTCCATTTCTTTAGAGTCTTCAAATCTGATACCCAAATTCACTATGCCTAAACACTTCTTACCTTCTCCCACAATACCAACAAATCTTAGTGATTCATCTTTGGTTACTGTCTCATCTCCTTTCATTATTCTCTTCCATGTGTCATCACCAATCAAACTCACTTGTGCACCTGTATCTATGAGAGTACAAAGTGTTTTATCATTGTAAGAGACTTGTGTACTTGAGTTCAAGGTAGAATGTGTACACTCTTTTTCTTCAAGCTCTTCAGTAAACAGATTTGCGCAATTTAGATCACAATGTTCCTGGAAACTAGAATTTTCAGTTATCTCATCAATATCATTTATGTATCTTTTAATGACATTTATTTTTACATCCTTCTTAGTATAAATTGGATTATAATGAATAAAAGATATGCATTGTAAATTAACAATTCTTTCACACTTGCTATTATTAGCTCTATATACCACTGGTGTTTTTATATTATGATATATTCTTATTTCAATATCATACAAATGTGAAGCTGCTAACAATGCTTCAGAGCATGGTAGTTGGTCATCATTTAACATTACTTTTAATTTTCTTTTTTCATGTTTATTATTAATCAATTTATATTTTAAAGGTTCAGCTAATAATTGACTAATCACCATTTTTCTCATTTCCAGATGGTCATTCGGGAGTTCTTCTTCCTCACAGATGTAGCTCATGGCGGACAGCAAAGCTTTGAACATGGAGTTACCACCACCTTCCATCTTCTCTAGCACTTTGAAATCTTTTGGTAGTCCCTCTTGGAAATCATCGTCAATCCTCTCTCCTTCCATACGCGATAAGTAATCTGCAGCAGTATTTTCTGTACCAGGTATGTATTTTATAATAAAGTCATATTCAGTTAGATGATCCAGAGTTCTTTGTACCCTCGAGCTGTGGATTGCCATATTATTCATATACACCAGCGGTTTATGGTCAGTATATAACAAAAACTTGACACCAAACAAAAATGACCTAAAGTTTTCGCAACCCCACTGTATTGCTACTAACTCTCTTTCTATAGTGGAATACCTGCATTGAGTAGTAGAGAAACACATTGATCCGTATCCTATGACTTTCTTCTCTCCATCCTGTTCTTGAACTAAGCAAGCGCCTGCCCCAATGCCAGATGCATCGACATAGAGTTCCAGAGGTGAAGCAATCTCATCATAATCTGGATAAGTTAGTATGATGTCCTTTTCTACCTCTTCTTTGAGTGTTTCAAAGGCATTGTTTCTTTCTTCGTTCCACTCTATTTTTGCTTTCTTAGGGCCACTTGTTATTTCAGAGAGACATTTCATTATTTCAGAACACTTGGGAATGAATTTTCTCTGAAAATTTATTAGACCCAAGAACTTACGTAGCTCTGTTACGGTTGTTGGTCTTTGACATTCTCGAACCTTTTTCACATAATCTTCACACTTTCTTATTCCTTCTGTATCTATCATGTGTCCTAAGAACTGTACTCTTTTCTTGAAGAACTTGCACTTTTTCACCTTTATTTTTACATTATATCTTGACAAGGTACCCAAGACTTTTTCTACCAATCTAATATGTTCCTCATACGTCTCTGAAATTATCAATATATCGTCAATATAAATGATCACATTATTTGACCTTACCGGAGAAATAATTTGTTGCATCATGCGTTGGAAAGCTATGGCTGCATTCTTCAATCCGAACGGAAGTCTTTTAAATTGGAAATGATTTTTTGAAGTGCTAAATGCTGTTAGATTTTTGCTCTCTTCAGACAATCTAACCTGATAGTATCCTTTCACCAAATCAAGTGTGGTAAAGAATTTCATCTTGTTTGCTTTATACAGACATTTATTTAGACTGGGCATAGGAAAATTCTGAGATTCTGTCACTGCATTCAGTTTTCTGTAGTCAATGCACAGTCTTAAGCTTCCATCAGGCTTCTTTACCGGAACCACAGGTGAAGACCAGTTAGAATGGCTGTACTCTATAATATCATCAGTTAATAGTTGCTGGCATTGCTCCTCAATTTCTCTGTTGATGGGTTCTGAGAAATTTCTAGGTTTTTGCCAGATAGGAGAATAATTATTGAGTTGAATATGATGTGGTACTACATTTACTTCACCTATATCACTATCACTCACACTCAAAGCCTTCTGAACTCTTCCTAACATTTCATAGACACCAGACTCCTCATCACTGGAGAGTCCATCTTGAAGATTTATCTTCTCACGTAGTAGTTGTGATGTCCACTTCTCTTCATTCAGCGATTCAGCTTCCTCTTTAACTAACATTGAAACATTACCGATGTGATCACCTTTCTTTACTTTTTTAGTCTTCTTAGTTAAATTACAGCATATAACACTCTGATTACTGTCAGACACAATTCCTTGATAAAAGCTTACACCTTCATTATCAGTTTCTTCAAACAGAAAATCAGTCTTTTCGATCATGGCAGTTTCAACTGCTATGGAAATTAAACATTCTTCATTAGCTTTTAAAATCCTATCTTCTACAGCATAAACAGGGATATTATTATACAGAGCCTTGGTTATATTTTTATTGCTATCAATACAAAATATGCCATTCAGCGAATCTTTCTTTCCAATCTTAACCGTCCTCTTCATTAAATCCATTTCAACATTGTTAGCTTTAAGAAAATTCAAACCTAAAATTAAATCATATTTTGTATTCTCATCTCCAATCACATTCATTTTACAGTTTAATTTCAAATTTGCAATATTCATATCTGTATTTACTTCTCCTTCTGTAGTTAGTTTATGACCACCATATCCAATTATTTCTCTTTTCATGTTCATATTGATATCAAGCTTTAAATTATCTACAATTGACTTTTTCACAAAAGAATAGGACGTTCCACTATCTAACATTGCAGTTACTTTCAAATCTCTTAAATTGACATCAATTAAAAACAATTTGGATGGTACTAAGGCATTTATAATAAATTCATCAAGTTTTTCATTCTCACCTTTTTTCTGTTTTTCATTGTTGTTTCTTTCTATTTCTGAGGACTTCAGATCTCCACATTTTTCTTCCTCCAGCACAGCCTCAGTTATGCTAGAGGTGAATAGTTTAAATTCTTTGAACTTTCATCTTCCCATGTTACATGTTGTTTCCTGTCCCAATTGTTTGTGTTATACTCATTATTGTCGTCTTTTCTTGGGGATTTTGATTCACTTCTTCCCGCAGGTCTATATTCACTTCTCCCGTTTTGTGAAGCCCAACAATTTCTTGCAAAGTGCCCACTTTTCCCACAATTAAAACAAGTCTTGTCTTTCTTCCTGCAATTCTGTTCACTGTGGCCAAATCTTTTGCAGAATCTGCACATCTCGTTCAATTTTCCAAAGAATTTCACATTTTTGTGTTCATACTCCTCTCTAGTTGGTGATTTTGTTGGTCTTGAATAATAATGATTAGTTGGTCTATGGCCTTCGTAATTATCTCTGTTGATAACTTGCCTATAATTATTACGGTTGTTGCCATTCCACTTCTGTTCTCTGATCTCATTATTCCACTGTCTTGGTCCTCCTAAATTGATGACAATTTCTTCTTCGCTGCTTTCTTCCTTCTTCTCAATATCACACATCCTTAGACATTTCTGCACTTTATTCCAGCTCATTTTCTTATCATACATCCTATGTTGGACAATCTGAGGATCTAACTTAGCTTGGGCAGTCTTTGGAATAGTGTCTCTAAGCTTGTTGATGAGAATGCCACTATATGCCGAGTCTTTATTTGGATAAGCCAGTTTGAATAAAGAGTGCACTCTACCAGAATATACAATAAGAGACTCTCCTCTCTTCATTCGTATATTCTTGAAGTTCTTTCTTGCTTTTACCTTCCTGTTGACTTTCTCTTCTTTAAACCAGTTGAGCAATTTCTTCTTCATGTCGTTGTACTCGTCATCTGCATCTCTCATAGCTTTGAAGGTTTCGAGTGTTTGACCATTCAAACGGGCTTCTAACTCGTTTAGCCAAAAACTTTTTCCTCCTCTATAGTTATCTTTACAATACTGTTCAAATTTCTTCAAATAGACCACCAAGTCTTGTCCTGCCTGCTCATCGTAGCTCTCCAATTTAGGGACAATTCTGTGATCTAGTTTTCTCATCAATTTGCTTAAAACTTCAGATTCTTCTACCAGTTTACGTCGCTTTCCTTTTTTCTTCTTTACAGCAATAGAACTGCCTGAACTGGTTTGTGAACTTGAAGAGAATGAAGATTCTTCTTCACTAGATGACTCTTCAGTATCTAGTTCTTCTTTCTTGTATCTTGCAGATTTTTCTTTCTTGTTCTTTACAACCTTTGGAATAGCTCCAGTCGATCTTTCTATATAATCTTTTAAATACTGCTTAATAGTACCAATCAACTCTCTAGTCTTTTCACTCATTTCGTGTTCTGGTCTCTTCTCAATGTCATCTAAGAACTGCTTACATTCATTCCAATTCCCATTAATTGCTTCATACTCTTCATCTAGATCCGAAAACTTTTCCTCATCACTCATTGCTTTCCTTTTCTTTTCAGGTCAGTATAACACGGCAAACGACCAGATGAAGACACGAGTTGTTGACTGAATCAGTTTTTTTTTTAGTCACGGCACCATTTAATGTTGGGGGGCCGTGTTCCCGAACATTAGAGTTTATCAGTTATTTTCCAATAGTAGTTTGCTTAAGTTATGCTAGATCTGTTTTATTGACTATTATCTTGAGATGAAAACTATTGTTGAGTAGAAGTAAGAATCTTAGTTTTCTTTAGTTTTATTCAATATCTTCAAAATAACCAGGCTGTAACAAACAAATAAACTAGTTTCAATAATTCATCCTAATATACAAAATATAAACAAACAAACAGGTAGACACTTACCCTGGTTATTACAATCAACACAGAAGATATAACTCAATTTTGTAACACATTTTGTTAATGGTTCATTAAACAGTTTAGCTATAATAAAGCTTAAATACAATTGTATCTGTGAAATACATAAGACATTAGGAAACAAACTTAACACAGATAATAGCTTACACAAATTTCACAAATTAAGGTTTATCACATGAGCGCAAAGTTAGGTCTACACACTACACCAACAAGACTAAGACTGACTGTTTATTGTGACTCCTACCTATGAATTAAACTTTACAACTCTGTTACTAATTAATTATCAAGCATCACCTACTAGTGACATACATTTTACACCTGTACTAATAATTATTTCATTTCAGATTTACTAATTTAATAAATTTTAGATTTACATATTTTAATAATCTAATAATAAACTTTTAATTTCAGATTTTACAAATTATAAATTATGACTATATTTATTTATTAATTTCTATCTTTTAGGTTTTACATTTATTATTTTAAAAGAATATATAAATATATATACGCATCCTATAACAGTGTGTGTGTGTGTTGTTCTCATGTACTCCACCCCCCTTACGCACCCAGTAGAGCTACCCACCTGTCTATAAGGAGGGCAACTCCAGCTGGGTCAGTCCAGAGGTTTTCCGGAGTAAGGGTGGTAGGGATCTTCTCTACAGTTGAAGAGATGTTTAGTGTCGTGCGTGTTGGTGTTACAAAGTGGACAGTGTGGTGTTGGGTGTGTGTCTGATATCTTGTGTAAGTAGCTGTAGAGAAGTGATGATTTGTTTGTCCTAAGTTGTGCGAGTTGTCTGCGTGTGTGTTTGGGTAGTGTTCATTAGGATTATCAAAATTTCTTTTAAACCATAAGAAAATGAAATGGTAAGTAAGACGCTTCCTTACGAGAATGCGAGTAATCGATCATAATATTTAGCAGCCAACATATATTAATATTTTTATGATTATATTTTCATTTTTATCACCAAGAAACGATAAATATTTATCTACAATCTTGAATTATTGAAAAAAAAAAACAAGTCTAAAAAGTGCCGTTTTTTGATGTCAAGCAGTGACCACAGGTGGGCACTCCGCAGTGCAATAGAGCAAGGAGCTTTGCATTGCGAAATGCCCACCGGTGGACACGCTATTTTATTTCTGTAATTGGTATGAATATGAACCACAAAAAAATGTCAGCTCAATTGCGTTACTAGTACAGATATGGTGGAACTTTTAAACTCACGCACTGTAGTGGAAACCTTGTTTTTACTCCCGCACACAACGTGTTAGACACGCTAGTATAGGAGCTATTATACAAGATAAACTCTAAAGTAGTTTAACTAGAATATCGTGAATATCACATGTCTTATTTTGAGAGAACAAATTATCTTTTCAACATCTCGTGCATTCACAGGAGAAAAGAAAAGAGAGTTAGGATAGTCTCCAGATATATGTTGAAGGGGGTCAGACTGCTGGCCCATAAAATAATTTGAAATATTCTGTCCAATACCAGTGAAAAATTCGTTAAATTTATTAGCAACAGCTACGGTGTCAGTTATTTCCTCTCCATTTTCATTGTCTAATTTAATATCCAAGTCGTTGGTATTGTGATTATTGCCAGATAAACTTCACAACTTCATGCATCTTTTGCAGACTGGGTATTTGATGCACAAAAAAACTGACATGTTAAAAAACTGAAAAAATTCACCATCATATTTGGCTGATCCACCAACATTTTTTCTCATTTAGCTATCAAAATTAATGGTAACATAGGAATTAATAGCTAAAACTCCATCGACTTTGTTAAAATATTATTTTAAAAGGGGGAAAATTCCACTGACAAATTTACCATGAAACCAGTCTGCAGAATATTCTCTCCGAATAAATTTGAATTAGTTCCTATATTAGTATATTTACATTAATTTTGCTACGAACACTTCTGAATTAATCCCTATATTTACATTAATTTTGCTACGAACAGAATAAGGGATATCGATGAATACTTTACCAGTTCGACAGTTTCTGTAGACTGGCTGCATGAAATACGGACTGACTCTCCAATTGTCTCTCCAGCTCTCTCCAGCTCTCTCCAAAAATAACCAAATTTCTTTTCAAAATCATCAAATTACCATAAATTCTATTCAAAATAATATTGTAATTTGTTGGCTTGTAGCATAAGAAAAAATTATATATTTCTCTCCATTTGCTATTAGAAGGCTCAAATTTGCTGTCATAAACTCTCCATTAAAAGGGCAAGAAAGGACATGTTTTATACGTTTATTACCTGGCCGATATCATAGTCGGCAGTTGGTAGAGCTGTTACCTTTACTTAACTTCCATCTTTATGAGCTTACAGACTAGAGTTAGTAGAGTATTATGTAAGTCAGTTAAAGGCTTAAAGCCAACTAATTGGCTTGCACTTCAAATGGTCAAACCTCAGATAACACTGCATAATGTGTCTCCTGACTCTCAGATATTTTAATTTGAGAGAGTTACTCTGATACTCTCGGATTCTCCAAAAAAATGAGCCAAAATTGGCTTTGTGCAGAATATTTGTGAAATTTTGGCTCTAAAATTGGCTTACTGTTTGGTTTGCCAGCCTCTGAAATATGAATGTAAAAATATTTTATATTGTGCATAAGGCCGAAAGGTCAGGTCACATTTTTATGCCATAGAATAATGCTATAACACAAATTCCTGACCTGATTGGGCAAAATGGATAAAATTTCTGAAATAAGCATGCAAAATAATGATGCATTTGACAAAAAAGAAATGTTTAATAATAGGGCATTGTAATAATATCTACAAGAATATGTCTTTGTTGATATGTCTACTTTCTGATGTTATTAATGCACACTGTATTCCATATCTAATTGCCAAATGTTGATTGAAAAGTTCTAAGAAGAGTTAGGTAATAGAAATTGAAAATAGAGGCTCATAATGAATAATATTTTGTTGTATTATGTTAGTTCCATTTTTATGATGTTACATGGTAACATGTAGTCAGTTGATAATAGTTTTACCAGATTTATGGAATGCTTTTATTACCCGATTCTATATACCTAGTTACTTTGATAATTCTTGAAACAGTTTTCAGTAACTTTTGATAATTAGAAATGACCATTCAAATTCTATCTGAGAAGCATTTGTAGTAAAAGTCCTTTATAAGTTATAACAAGGTAGGCACTATTGACCTTATTGTAGTCGATTGTAAAAAAATAACTATAGACTCTTCTTTATTGATAAACAATGACCTAAACATCTGTCAGTGGGTTGTCCAGTCATTATATTTCCATTCAAATATTAATTATTTGACTGGTGTTATATCTTTAATTAATTCCTATCTAATGTTAATTTTAGAGTGACTATAGCTAATTACCCTGAAGAGAAAAATGAATGTTCAAATATTAGCTCTTGAAAAAGTATGGTATGGCCATAATAGCCATTTCAATTTGGAATATTTAATTTTTTGTCTTTTCATTCAGCTACTTTGCAAACTCTTATGATTCTTATCTTTATTAACTGCCATTCAATTCCAATTATATATAACATTATTCTGTTACTCTACTCCCTGCTTCTTCCAATTAATACTTAAGTTTTTTTCCAGACTTTGAATAAGGTATAATGAAATTGACTACACCTCTCAATAAGCCTGGTCACAATTTATATAGGTTGTACAAATATCTCTGGGTGCTAAAGCGCAAGAGAACTTTACAGGACACCAAACAGAGGGAGACTCTGGAGGGGCTAGGAGCTAAAATTTGCCGCCCTGATGAAGTTTTCACAAAACCTTACGATGTACCGCAGTGAGTCTACTATTCATTCAATGTTTTTAGATCTTTTCAATGGCTATGCATACATAAAAAGACAAGTTCTATTTGGTAGGGAAAATAGTCTGAATGATTTTTTTTGTTTGGCTTCAAAATTCAGAAAAATTAGTATTTTGTTTATTAGCTATTCCTTATAGTTTATTTGAAAATTGGAACTATTTTGATCTGACAATTCAGATTTGAGAATAATATTAATATTGATGATTTTATATGATAGCAATATATTTTTCATTTTAATAGCAAAAAATAGAATTTGGTTATCAAAACTAAATGGTAATTCACTGTAATTGTAACAAATACATTTTTTTTTCTCATCAGTGCAGAGGATTTTTTCCCTCCAGCTGCTGCTGCTCCACAGCCAATGGAAACACTGTACAGTCTCTCCACTAACTACAAGACTCTCGTTGGCTGCAGTTTGCCTGTGCTGCAAAACCTGTGCAACTCTGTCGTGCAGAGTCAACTGCCTGCCAAAACTCTGCACAATGTCAAGGAATGCACAGATGAGGAGATAGATCTGTTCAGAGAGTGAGAAAATTCTGAATGATTGATTAATAAATTTAAATTCTCTTAACACATTGACCGCGATGTACATATATGGTACACATATCAAAATGTTATAGAACTTAAATTAGATGTATATCAGTTTAATTAGAAATTTAAAGAAATGGTGTACTTTGACAAGAAGGTAAATAACTAAAATGAATATAGATCATGAAAAATATGTTTATTTATAACTGTAACCGAAATTAATTAAACCTATCGCCAGTAAAGCAAACATGCTGGATCAGCAATTGCGGTCAATGTGTTAACCAATCATTAACTCTTATTCTTACTGCAAACTGTTTTTTTTTACTCGGTTGAAGTGACATAATATCATCACCTGTGAAGGAGAAATGGGAATGCTAAAGTTGTTTGTGTTGTTGTTATAGTGACATCTTCTTCCCCTCAGTTGCATCCTCTCATCTCACCTCCTTGACGCGTATCAGAAGAAGTTACCGCTGTCTGTTAACAGAGAGGCTACAGAACCTGTGAAGATTGTTAGAAGGGACTTTGGAATACCTCTACAGAGGAAAAAGTGAGGCATTGAATGCACAAAACTGGTACAATTCAATTGGTATTGTGTGGATATATGAACAAATGTACTATAACATTTTTCAGAAATACCTAGTGAACAAAATATATTTTCCCAAATTTCATATATACAGCCCGTGCCACGATAATAGCTTGACTAATTTTTTATTGTTAAATATATTGCGACTTTTCCTTTTAATCTGAAACTTTTCTGGTTGAAGTGTTTACGTATGGCAACACTGCCACCGACTCTTCATTTGAATCTTTTCACTATTTCATGTGTTATTCCATTTAAAGTGTTTATTTGGTGTCCCACGCTATTAGCTTTTGTACACAAAATTCACAATGGGACGTGCTAGAGGCCTTACTGATGCGGAAAAGGCCAAAATAGTGAAATATATGGCTAAAAGAACGCCTATTAAAGATATTGCTGCTTCAATAGGCCGCCATGTTGACACAGTAAAGCGCTATCTCGCGGACCCGTCGCCAAGGAAAAAATGCTCGGACTCTGGCGTTCTGAAGACAGCTAGCACTCGGGATCTCCGTAATGTGAAGAGATTAATGTCAAAAACCCCAGGACTGACCTCTAAAGAAATTTTCAACCAAGCAAATCTTCCTGAAGTTTCGAAAACAACAAGATGTCGGTTGCTGAGAATAATGGGCAAGAGTGTTGCAGCTGAAAAACGACCTCCTCTGTCGGCCAGGCACAAAGATTCACGTTTGAAATGGGCTCGAGCGCACATGAAGACCAACATGCAGATGGTACTATTCACCGATGAATCCAGGGCGACTCTGGATGGGCCGGATGGTTGGGGAAAAGGTTGGGTTGCAAATGGCCAAGAACGCCATACTCGTTTACGTCGCCAACAGGGGGGAGGAGGCGTTATGATTTGGGCGGGTATTATTGGAGATGAACTTGTTGGTCCTGTGCGGGTGCCTGATGGTGTCAAAATAACATCCCAGGCGTACTGTCAACTCCTTGACTCCGTTTTGCTTCCATGGCTGGATGATGTCCCATTGGCGATGCGTAACAGGTTGATATTTCAACACGATAATGCCCCCTCTCACTCGGCAAAAGCGACTCAAGCATTCTTGGCATCGATGGGATTTAAAGGTAATCGTTTGATGGTCTGGCCGGCATGTTCGCCCGATCTGAATCCTATCGAAAATTTGTGGGGGCTTCTGAAACAGGCAATTTACAAGGATGGCACGCAGTACACATCTAAAGAAGACTTATGGAATGCTATAAAGACATCTGCAAGCACCATTCCTCGTTCTGAAATTAAAAAATTAGCAGAATCTGTCGACAAGAGGATTGAATTGGTTCTCCAGAAGAAAGGTTCTTATGTAAAATATTAAATACCAAATCCATTATTTCAATATAAACTAAGACTTTATTTACATAAATAAACCTTTTATAGTCATATTATTTTATTATAAACCTTTTTTGATGATGATAATTAATAAAAATTCAATAAAAAGCTATTATCGTGGCACGGCTTAAAACCCCCTAAAATATTTAAAATATATATAAAAATAAACAACGCAATAAAATTACCTGAGAACTTCTGAAAAAGTTCCAGGTCGGGTCGCAAACATACCATGAAAACAGTGCCGCTCCAACAGTAATAATTTTCATTTTAGGTTTCAAAATGTGTTTTAAGCTATTATCGTGGCACGGACTGTACAGTAGAACTCCTCTACTATAGTAAATGAGTTAGGATGTAGCTATCTTGTATAGTGAATCATTTTTCTTTAGTCTGTAATGAATTTTAGAAAACTAATGGTTATTTTATGATATACTAAAGAAAATTTGTTCACTATACTGACTACATCATGACTCATTCAATAAAGAGAGAGTTTTACTGTAGATATATATTTCTTTTTTCTCAGTTCCTTTTTATTAATACTCCCAAGTTTCGTATCTACATTATTTTCCCTAAATTTTGTATCTATTATTTTTACATAGAAATGTTTTTTCTTGAAATTAAGCGTGTTAGTAATTTTCTCTCTTTCTCACAGTGAACTCCTATCTCTGTCTCTGACACAATGTCTCGATAACATCAGCAGCAACAGACTGAACCTACTCTGCAGACCTCAGATTCTAAACAGTCACGTCACTGCTTCACTGAGACACAACGGTGAGTGTCTCTATCGTGTGTCTTCTCAGAGGTCCGTTATTTTACTCAGTTGAATTATTAATTTAACTGTAATTGAAATTTAAAAATATTTTGGAATCATAAAGAGCTACCATATTATTGATCAATAGTCTAAAGATGTCTTTAGGAATTATCTACAGATGGTTTTTTACTAAGTTAATTTCTGGTCCGTTACATTTACTTGCTTGATCCTCAAACTGTTATCTTGCAGAATAAAGAACAAATTATCAGATGCTTACTTTCTTTACTTATTATTGGATGGATTTTTTGAGCAATATTATAATTTTGATGGCTAATGGCTATCAAAATAATTGCCCCCAGGGGCTCTATCCTGAAGCTGTCTGTGGTGAATGAAAGAGAAGGGGGGTGGCGTCCCTTGGGCCCCGAACTGTTGTAATTTGGATTATGGATTGTCTTTTTTCATTTTTACCATGTTTATCATTTTTTTAACGCTACTTGCAGTTTTAGAGGATAGCGCTAGGGTTATGTTCTTCAACTACGAGGTCTTAGATTTTGTGTTAATTAGGCTCGTAGGCTTCATTTACTATCACCTCTTCCATCCGTGAGTGCAGCCACCGGTGCTTGTGTCCCGTTTTGTCACATTCCTTGGTAAATGACTGCATTCACGGAGTAGCTTTTCTGCATCCATGAGCATTGTCACCGACGGTGGTAAGTGACTTTGTTCATGGAGCCACTTTCCTCTCTGACTGCTTCTTCCAGTCCCTTGTATTTAATTTCCTTTTGACGTCAGCGATATGGCCTTTGGTTCCAAAGCAGACGTTAAACCCCTACTAAAATAAAAAAATAAAAAATATCAAAATATAAGTCATCATAATTGATAATAATTCTCTTTTGGAAACATTAAAATGAGTGAAAATAGATTTTTCTCTTCAGGAAAGTTGGCGCGACTCTCCCTCCCTGCCCCCCTGTCTATTCTTTCCCCCACCCCCCTGCCTCCCCCATTTGACCCCAAGGATGCAGACCTCTTCATCCGCCCTGATTTGGATGAGAAAACAAAAAGGAAAGTCATGAGGAAGCAGGTGAGAGATGTTAGAATTAATGAGTGGATGATTAATTGGGGATCAAAAGAATTGTGATATTTTTTGGAATCTGAATCGTACCGACAGAAATATCTATAATTCCGATTCTTTAGCTAGCGTCAAGGCGGGCGTCTTTACTCGCTTTATCGCAAATTACGATAACATTGATACGATAGGTAGCCATGATAACCAAATTGCTTGTAAAGGGGTAGATACTGTATAATAATGTCTAAACAAATCTTTTTAGAAATTTTGATGCGTAAGGACTCACTTAATCTATACACCAAGTATAATATGAATAATATCTTCCAATGATATCAATATACCAAATACGCAACATTCTTTGTAGGGGTTCAGAGCTTCAGAAGCTGTTCTTTACTATGGCATTATCCAAAATTAGTTTCCACCAATATTAATCAGTTTCCGAGTTAATAGTGGTGCGAAAAGATGCCAACCTAAACATTTATTAGGCGGGCGTACTTTCACACTAACACAAAGGGTGATATAAAAAATGTTTGTCAGTAACGTGAATCATACTTTATAGAAATGATCATCGATTTTTTGATTTTCGAGCAAAATGTAATGTAAATTGACCTGTAATTTTTTCCGTAATAGCCTAATAGTAAATTATGCCCTATTTATATTTTCACGTGCCACAATAGGTATTGAAGGTATGCTTTCATTGGTGTTACTTGTTCATACATATGAAAAACCTATTCAACTGCGGTCCTAGCATATTTTTAACATTGTTCCTAATGGTTGAGAAGCTGCTCTTTATGATGGCATAATCCAAATTTGGCTTAATCTCTTGGTTTCCAATTTAATAGCGGTACATAAAGATAGCCACAAATTTCCCTCGTTCTTAAGATGCCCGCCTCAACGCTAATAATTCATTTTTGAATGCATTTAATAACTATCTAGCTATATGAAGATTTGTAATTGTCTAAAAATTTAAAATCTCCCATCACTAGTTAGAATGATAGGAAGGACATGTTGGTATAATACAGATACAAGTAGATATTGTAAATTTATAAGTTATTTGTTGTATTTAATTATTTTGAAAATACTAATGAAGTTTTACCAATTACCATGTTAATAAATTAAAATTTATTTACGCTATCCTTTCGAGATGAGGGTTAAAATAGCTTAACATCAATATGATAAAATGTAAGTTGCAACTAACTAATTTATTTTTCAAGTCTTTTTCCAAGAAAACCTAGAATTGGACACATTAGTTTCCAGGAAAGTTTTCATTTTTAGTAGAGGTTTAACGTCTGCTTTGTGCGACAAAATAAAATGGACATAAAAACAGTCTGAAAGGAGAGTACTCCATGAGCAAATCTTCCACCACTTGCTCTATCGCTACTATGTTTTTTTTCAGATGACAGTGTACATGGGTGGTCCCTTACAACAACCTCTGCCAGACATTTTCCCAATGTCTGCTCTCTCTGGCTCTAGAACGTTGGACAGCTACTCTCACCTCTTCACTAAATATGGTGAGGCATTGACAGAACATTCATTGTGGTACTCTGAAGATTTTACACCAATCTATTGAAATTTTAATCTAAACGAGAACGGCCTCTTTCGCCCTTTTCGTGAATCTGATAAAATGTTCAGTTCCTGAATTATGACCAATCGTCCCACTGAATTTCAGCCGATTTGTTTTAATACTTTCAATTTTACGAATTACAAGATTACAAATAAATAAATGCCGGCCAAAATATAATCTTGCGCAATTTTGAGGAGGTAATAAAATTAGTATAAAATCATGCGATTATGAGACTAAAATAGATATTTACGTTTTATTAAATATTTTATAAATGGGAATGTGAAAGTTTTCAGAATGAACAGAAATGGAGAAATTTTAAATCCTATTTTTCTTGTGGTAATAATAATCACAATAGCAGTCAGTAAAAGTTAGTCATGAAAACTCTTCATTTTTCTATTGAGAGGGGACAGCTCTTCTATTTTTTCTCATTAACGTCACAGTCCTCGGAAGTGGGCGTCGAAATAAAGCTATTGAATATTTCTCCAGGTGAGATTGGTTAATAACTTTTGTTAACACACACTTCCCCAAGTAGCTACTGTTAGTAAATATTATATTAATATTTTTATCAATCTAGCTAATGGTTGATTGCTGTTCCAAATTAATTAAAAGTAATTACATTTTAAATCAAAAAGCGCATCTATCCTCTCCATCATTGCATATAGGTCCATTTTCTCAAAAACTAATATTTTTTGGCAAAATATGATTTTAATAGCTTTAGAAATTGTTTCAATTGTACAGGTTAATCATTTTGAATTGTCTTATTTACATTGAATAAGTTTTACTTATTTTCCCCCGCAGTCAGCAACAGCAAGGCCCTGTTTCCCCACACCGTATACTTCCACCACAATGAATTCAAGATGACACTCTTAGAGGATGAGTTCACTGCCCTCACTCTCATGAATCTCTTCTCTCACGCCGTAGCTTATGCTTATAATGCTGGTGTGAAGGTGAGAGTTATTTAGGACTGATTATTCACATTGAAAAATAATGTAGCTATTGTAAATTTTACCCTTTTATGTATTTTAACATGCTAAGCATGGAAAATGACTGAAATTTCCGCTCTAGGCCACGTATGTGTTCGAGTTAATATACCTAATATACAATTTGCTATTATGACTAATAAGATAACTTCTAAAAAATAATATACATAAAAGATGAATTTCAGGAGGGAAAGTGTTCAATAGGTTATGCAAATATCATTTCTTTATTTATTATATTGCTTTATAAATTTAATTATTATTTTTTACTTGCACAATGAATGAATAGATTATTGTAAAATTTAAGGTTATTTGTCTATTACCCTATATTGAAATATTCCTACTTTTACTGTTAATGTTTACAGGTCAGCAAGTTTATCAGATGTTAACCTTACAGAATTAATATTAGGTTTTAATGTGTAATTTGTTTACAGATCAACACAGCCGGTACACTCTCCACACCAGTGGTTGTACAGGGTGTTCACACCCACCTCAACACCATTCAACCCGCAGTTTTTCAACTCAACACTTTGGGACCTTTGACGCAATTCGTTGATGAGCCAAAAAGGACCAGAAACAGCGATGAGGGTAGGACACCAAGGAATATTTTCTCCTACAATCCTGTGGACCAACTTTACGAGATGTGTCACTATAATGAAGAAGCAAAGCCAGAAGTGACTAATTTAAATACAGAGTTGTTATCTATTCTTAAGGCTATGCATGATAATTAATGTTGATAAAGAATACACTGTACAATATTGTTTCATTCTTTTTATTTAGTTTTGATATTGTCTATATCTCTCTTCTCTACGCTTCTGAGTTGCTTTCTGTTCATCTTCTTGATCTTTGTAGGGTCCTTAATCTGAAAATAGAACAGTGGTTAAAACATGACAAATGAGGACTGAAAAAAATGAGAACCAAATAAATATACACTCAAATATTAATGTGTAATTATAGTGAAAATTCTAGCTTAATAATGTTACTAGTCCCATGAATTTTATCTAAACCATACATGAAAATTCACATAGCATAAGTAGCTACATTTCAAGAAATTTTGTATGAATATAATAAGAGATGGTCTTGTAATCACCAAGTCGAGAAATATATAATAATAGAAGCTATAGCATAAAGATAAAAGAAAAACATTTATTTAATTAGTAGAGATAAATATCATCTAAAATTAAATACAAGAGACTGGAAAGAAGCAGTCAGAAAGGAAAATGGCTCCATGAACAAAGTCACCTACCAATGTTCTTAGATTTAGTCAAGCTAGTTACAGTAACTTGATTTAAATTGATATAAAACAAAAATTATTTCAATAATTGATTATTTGAACTATAGCTGTTACTTATATAATTTAATAATATGCCTTTAATTTTTATATTTTCAAATGGACTACTATGGATATGCTTTGAGTGTGCATCATCGTAACTTTAAATTTTATGAAATATTCAATTATAGCTAATGCTCATTTTTCTCTCTACTAATAAATGGCGAAAATAATTCAAATGTTATTAAAAACTTAATCACATAAAAAGTATTAATACACCATGAAAATATGACAAAAAAAATCACATCCTTAAATACTGGAATCAATATAAACGGAATTGTACTCACCAACTGCACAACTTCAGCCTTGCGTTGGTTCTCTAGCGTTCTCTCTGCATTCTGCTTGCACCTTTGTCTCCTGTGCTCTGATTTCTCTAACTTAGCAGCTATGATTTCCTTCTTCAACTTCGTCACTAGTTTGATCTCTTCCTTCTTCTTCATCTGGAGCTTCAGATTCTTCTGTCTGGCATTTGGGTTCTTGATGACTGAAAACCTGAGGGAAGAAAAGAAAGTTGATGAAAATGAGATAGATTGGGAAAGAATTCATTTTATTTTATGGATACTAAATAAAGAGTAATTTAATTCACATAGAATGATGCATCTACTTTCATATGAATGCAGTTTTATAACCAGTCTGTACAGTGCAGAATATGGGGATATTTTTACATATTCTGTGCAAATAACAAAAATCCTTAATTTGTCTAATATTTAGTTATTTACAAACATTTTATAGAGAATTGGGGTAATATGGGTGATTTCTAAGAAGAACACTTTACCAGTGTCTGCATCTGGTTTTAGCTGGCTATAGTCATTATTATGTACCTACAAATAGTTATTTGCAGATGCATCAACATTTTTAATTTTCCAAAGAATAAGGTTAATGGAGAAAAAAAGAGCTTTAACCTTTTGAATCTTCAAGAGTGATTCAAATTAGAAAAATTTAATATCGATGAATTTATATTATTCCATTGGCAAAATATGAATTTACTAATTTGACATGAAATTTGGAGAAAGCTGCCAGACTACCTCTTTTCCATATTTCATTCCATCTCCAGTAATACAAAGTAAAATAATATGGCTCATAAAATCTAAATGTTTAATAAGCTAGATAAGACAATTTTGAGACTAAATTATACCAAAAGATTTGAGACGAGGCTAATTTTGCCTCATTGAAGAAGATTTCAAGCCAAAATTAACATGGGTACAGGGAATAGGTATAGGATTTAATTCAAAATTTTGAGCCAATGCGACATATGTAAGTTTTGACATTTGAAATATAAGTTAATTAATTGTCTTTAACTCAAATTAACTGACAGTGACATTTATGACATACTCTCTAACAATTAACATGGCCAAAACATTGAAAAAAAATCCATCCATTGTGCCCAAAATGATCAAATGATGATAAATTTCCCCATTTGTAATAGTAGCTATTTAGAAGTGCTCAGAGATCAAAATAGCTGTCATTAACTTGTCAGGCAAAGGGGGGAGAAATGAGAGGCTATATTACTTAGTAGTTTCAGAAAACCACAGTCCACCAAATTTCCTAAAATCAATGAAAACTAGTCAGATTTACTCCAATTCTGCCAGACTCAGTTGTCTCAGCAGGGACTGACATGGTGTAATCCAAGAAATCATCAATTTTGGTTTCAGTTCTTAATCTCAGCAAAACAATGTACTGAAATTATCAAATCAAGGATTGTTTGAAATTGTGTGCAGAAATAATTTGTTATCTAGGAATCAAATTTTCTTTTTTATTTAAACATATTTAATGCGAGAGAAAGCTTAGAGATCAATTCAATTTCTCACTAGGTCTAGGTTACAAGGTACAGTTTACACTGGCAACTTCCCAGTCTCCAGCTACACTTAGAAACATGGTCCATATTGGCAGCACAGTGACAGAGCAGACTGTCAAAAGTCTAATATCAATGTCACGCGCAATTCACTGATCTGCGATATCAACAAATTTTGCCGCACAATCTATTGATCAATCATTAGCACAGCTTTCAATCGATTGTTGCGCATTCAAATAATATGACATTAGTTTAGTTTCTGCATCGAAATGGCACAGTTTACCAATTTCTGTGCTTTCAAACGATTTGATTTTTTTTAGTTTGTGGATCTAATTGTTACATTTAATAAGGCAAGTTGGCAACCATAAATACATTGCCGATCCGCTTGCGCGCTCAAATAATATGAATTTTATTAATTTACACAATTAATAGGGCAACCATCAATAGTTGCGCATTTGAATGCGATTGATGAAATGTAACAATAATTAGATATACAAACAAAATCCATATCATTTGAACACACAACCAATTATTGATGGTTACCTTATAATATGAACCAATTAGATGCATAAACTAATAAAATCCATATCATTCAATAGTTCAACCCAGTCTGTATTTGGTGCATAAAATCCATGACTTTTTCAAAAAGCAGAAAAAATCCACCAACAATTTCCAATAATTTGGCTGATTTACCAACATTTTCCCAATTTAGCCACCAAAAATTATTAATTAATGGTGGCAGGAATAAATAGCCAAATATCCACAGACTTAGCTGGAAAATTATTTTCAGTTAATTCCTAGTTCACATCCCTATTTCATTTGGAACGTGAACTAGGAACAGATCCAAATACCCCCTTCCTAGTTCACGTCCTTAAATGAAAAATGGGTACGTGAACTAGGAAGGTGGTAAACGTCATACTTCAATAATTTTCTGATCTGCAGTAAATTATTGAATTTAATTTCAATTATTCCGTTTTGGTATTATTTGTATTTGTAGTTGAGGACTCAATACACTAGATTTTCTGTCAATAAAGGTTTTTTAAGTGCAATATAATTCAATAAAATGAAGGGTAATTTAATTTAAGAAAAACTAATTTATAAATAAATGCCCCCTTCCTAGTTCACGTCTCTAATTGGTTTAGGGACGTGAAGTAAGAATTTACCTTGTTTTCAAATGGGAAATAAATTCAGCTGATAAGTCAGTGGAATTTACCATGAAACCATGTAAAATAGTATGGCTCATTTTTTTCTTCAGGTGAGTCTGCAAAGCATTCACTATCAGTCTCCAGATATTAAATTTTTGGGCAATTTCTCTTCAAAGATTTCCAAATTTTTCTCCAAAATGGCCAAAAATCTCAAAATACACTACAAAAATTACATAAATTTATGAAAATGTTTGAATTAAATAGAGAATTGTCACCAGATAATTCAGGAAGCCAATTTGAAGGACTGAACAGTAGTCAGGTAAATTTCACAACTTCACACATCTTTTGCAGACTGGTAAAAACCCCAGCTCTGTCCAACAGAATCAAAATATAATTAATTCTCTCTAGTTACAGTATAAAAGAAAATTAGATATTTTTCACCATGTGCACTGGGTGACTGGGAGGACTCAAAATAACCGTCATAAACATCAAACTAGTCATTAAAATGGTGAGTTTGGACAAACATTATTACCTGGCCAATGGCCATGAAATACAGTCTGGCGTGTATCAATCAATTGATGGTTGCCCTATCAAATTTAAATATTACAATTCGATTAATTCATAATTGATGGATGCTATGCTCTATGTCGTATGAAATATACCAATTAGCTATTTATTAGTATATACTAAACATAAATCATATTCTTCAAATGCGCAGGACCCAGACTGTATTTCATGGTAAATTCCACCTACTTGTCGGTGGAATTTTTCTCTAGTGAAAATAATATTCTGGCAAAGTTGGTGGATTTTAAGCTATATATTCCTATGTTACCATAAATTTTCAGTGGAAAATGGGTAATTTCAGCCAAATTACTGGAAATTTATGGTGGATTTCTTTTCAGCTTCTTCAAAAAGTCAGTGGAATTTTTTGCACAAAATACAGACTGGTGCGCAACAATCAATTGATGGCTGCGCTGCTAACGATTGAACTAAGTAAAATTTGTCTCTCCAAAGGACAAAGAGAAACCAAATTTTTCTCCAAAATGATCAAATTATCAAAAATTCTCCACAAAATAACATTATAGCATGGGAGAAAATTAGATATTTCTCGTCATTTGCACTGGGAGGGCTCAAAATAACTTACAAAATCGCCATTAAAATGGCGATAAAAAGACAAGTTTGGACATACTTTATTACTTGGCTATTGAACAATAGTTGATATTGCAAATCTGTCAATCGAGTGTCCAAATTGCAGAATATGGAACATTTTCCAAGAGTCTGCCCAGTCTGAGAAGAAGGTCTTTCTTCTCAGACCCAGAATTTTTTACAGAAAATGGGATTTGGGCACATAAAATAACATAGGAATTAAATAGGATTTGGGCACAGGATTAATCCATAAGTCCTGTCATACTTTACACACCGAGTCTCAGAAGGAGTTTTTGAAAATTTAGACTTTTGAGATCTCTGCAGGATTTTTTAGTTGAATTTTCAGACTGAGAACTAAACTTAATTAATGAATCTTCCTGCAGGTGAGGAGAAATGGCTGATTAAACATAATAGATGACTCTGTTCCTGCAGGAAAAATGGATTATTATTGATGCTGCAACTGCGCCAGTCTGTATTTGGTGCACACAATTCCACTGACTTTTTGAAAAAGCTGAAAAAATCCACCATAAATTTCAAGTAATTTGACAGATCCACCAATATTTTACCCATTTTTCCACCGAAAATTAATGGTAACATAGGAATAAATAGCTAAAAATCCACCGACTTTGCCAGAATATTATTCTCAAAGGGGAAAAAATTCCACCGACATGTCGGTGGAATTTACCACGAAATACAGACTGGCAACTGCGGTCTGCGGGAATAAATGATTAACTGGTTAGCAAATATATGCAGGCCAAGTAATATAGTATAGCTCATAAACTATCCAGCTCTCTGAGTCCCAGTCTGTATTTAGTGCACGAAATCCCACCGACTTTTTAAAAAAGATGAAAAAATAAACCATAAATTTCCAATAATTTGGCTGATCCACCAACATTTTCCCATTCTAGCCACCAAAAATTAATTGTAACATAGTAATAAATAGCTAAAAATCCACCAACTTTGGAAGAATATCATTTTCAAAAGGGGAAAAATTTACACCGACACCATGTGTCTGAGCCCAGACCGCAGGAAGTTGTAAAGTGTTCTCCAAGAAATCCTCCATTTTGGCTTCTGTTCTCAGTAAAATACATGTAAATTTATAGGAGGAAATTGAGGATTGTTCATACAGAAAAGGTTAAAAATGTCCCATATTCTGCAGACTGAGCTCTCTCAAAAAATCACTAAATTTCTCTCCAAAATGATCAAACTATCATAAATTCTCTCTGAAAGAACATTGAATTTGGCTCATTTTTGAAGATTAAGACAAAATTAACATGGGACCAGCCCAGTCTGGAAAACTGCTTAGCCAACTTAGGGCCTTAAGCTAACAGATGAACTCTATATGCTAAATGCTGCAGACGCCGGATTATACAATTTTTAGCAATTTACCATTAATTTTTGAAGTCTGTAAAACTCCCAGTCTGCAGAATATGGAACATTTTTCCAAGACTCTCTGCAGGAGTTTTTGATTGAATTTTAGAAATTGGAGATCTCTGCGGGAGATTTTGAATTAATTCCTATGTTACCATTAATTTAGCTGCGGGAGATTTTGAATTAATTCTTATGTTACCATTAATTTAGCTGAGGGAGATTCTGAATCTTCTGCTGAGAGTCAGAGAATAACTGTCTCTCAAATTATAATCTCTGCGGGAGAAGAGACACATTCTACAGACTGGTAAAACTCCAACAGAGTAATTAGTTCATCAGAAAGCACCTATTTTTCCAGACTAGGGACCAGCCGACCAGGGAACATTATCTGAACATAGGAATTAATTCAAAATTTTAAGCAAATTAGACATATCTGAGTTTTGACCTTTTGAAATCTAAGTCAATTAATTGGGCCATTGGCTTTAACTCACAAACTCTGTAAGACTGTAATAATAAGGTACTGCATTCATATATGAAGTACTGCCACATTGTATTTGGTGGTAAATTCCAATGATATGTCCAGTCTGGAAAGTAGGTGCACTTCGATAAATAAATTTAACGACGTTTTTATAGAGGAAAATAGTCTATTCAAGATATTAACGACGGAAATTTGTTATAAAATAATAAAGTTATATATTAAATAAATATACGACGAAAAATTAATTACTGACTAATTATATAAACTAAATTGTAACCACAATGTGACAATATGTTGTTGACATAACATCACAAAGATTGCACTGAACTTCTTCTTAACCAATAGGGTGGAGAATTTTTAATGACATCACTGCACTTGATAGTGCGATGCACCAATCACAGCCACACATTGACATGCTTACTAAGTTACCCCCCGCCCCCCTCATCAACACAGCCACACATACCTACCAAGATACCCCCCTCCCCCCTTATCAACAATACCCAGTTAGGGCATTAAATTAAATAATTATTATATCATTACACGTTTAATACCACAATAGGTAACACTTATTTTGAGAAAATAGGTATTATTAATTTATTATACCTATCGTAATTTATCATACCTACCTATGACCGAGGATGTGAAATTTACCGCTAATTCATAACTTACAAAGTTCCCCCATTCTAGGTTCAAAAATGTGTTATCGTACAATAACTCAAAACTTACCTCAGAATATAAGAAAAAGTTAAGGAATTTAACTAACATTTTAAATGGTTATTTTAATATCAGCTTACAAGATATAATTAAATAACCAGTTAAAGTAGTTAGTAAATTATACAATATTTCTGTGGTCGGGAATATGGAAATGTCTGATAACTTAAAACTTGCCCTGCGTAGACTAGTACCTAATACTCTAGTTTATTAATGTACGGTGTATATAAACAATGGGAATAACGTAAATCACTGGAAGTAAGTAGTTTGAATTATTGTAGGAAGGTTTATATTTACCACTAATCTATAAAGTTTACGTGTACCTAGGTTTCTACGATCTTCGTGGGATAGGATTGTTGCATAGGTGTTTAAAAGTAAACTACCTATGCAATAATGCATCTTTACGTAATAATAATATAAAAATTCATTGTCAAACGCTAGAAGTGCACTCCACAGGTGATTCTTGCTCAGTGTAATACCTACCTATAAATTTAGTTTGTTAAAACATTTTTGTGTTATTGCAATTAACTACAGTGTAGTAGTGTACCTAGTTTCGAAGTGCAATGTGCCTAGTTTTGAAGTACAGTGTGCCTAGTTTGTTTCAAACTACAGTGTACCTAGTTAGTTTCGAAGTACATTTTAGCTACCTAGTTAGTTTCGAAGTACAGACAGTGTAGCTACCTTGTTAGTTTCGAAGAACAGACAGTGTACCTAGTTAGTTTCGAAGTGCAGACAGTGTACCTAGTTAGTTTCGAAGTGCAGACAGTGTACCTAGTTAGTTTCGAAGTGCAGACAGTGTGCCTAGTTAGTTTCGAAGTACAGACAGTGTACCTAGTTAGTTTCGAAGTGCAGACAGTGTGCCTAGTTAGTTTCGAAGTACAGACAGTGTACCTAGTTAGTTTCGAAGTGCAGACAGTGTTCCTAGTTAGTTTCCAAGTGCAGACAGTGTTCCTAGTTAGTTTCGAAGTACAGACTACAGACAGTGTACCTATTTAGTTTCGAAGTACAGACTACAGACAGTGTACCTAGATAGTTTCGAAATACAGTGTACCTAGATAGTTTCAAAATACAGTGTACCTAGATAGTTTCGAAATACAGTGTACATAGATAGTTTCGAAATACAGTGTACCTAGATAGTTTCGAAATACAGTGTACCTAGATAGTTTCGAAATACAGTGTACCTAGATAGTTTCGAAATACAGTGTACCTAGATAGTTTCGAAATACAGTGTACCTAGATAGTAGTTAGTTTATAAATACAGTGTACCTAGATAGTTTCGAAATAGTACAGTACAGCTAAATGTTTGAATTTAAGATTTTCATTTCTAGACATGTACTGGACAGTTACTGTCTGGATTTATACATGTTTTTAAGTATTTACAATTAGCCTAATATTTAAGAAATAATACGATCGGAAAATTTAGATTTGAATTTGATAAATTATAAAGCACTAGTTTAAACATTACTGTTAGTTTAATTAGGTATTTTGAGTAAATTTATTAAACTGAAAGAATGGACATAGGTACTAGGGTAACTTATGAATTATCAATCAGTTTCGCATCTTCAGTCTTATACCTTCCTAAGAAAGAAACTAGCCATATCATAATTATCATTATTTCAATTGGTATCATGAATGCCATTGCCAATTAAAATATTAATTATTAGGTAGCTTTTTTCTTTTGTTTTTGCTTCTATGACCAAAGATGCTATTCATGGTTTCTGTGAGAGAGAAACCCCCCCTTCTTTCTATTTTATGATAAATATACCTTTATACTTTAATTACCTAAACTTTTTTTCCATATCTGCTTTAGTCACTCCTAATTGGTAGCTAGTGAATGAAAATTTAGCTCTGACCATTACATAATTATACACCCGTATGTACATTGTAATACGTGACGTCACCGGCGTCACTGTATGCCAAGTAAAATAGTATGTCTCATAAACTTGCCATTTGTCTCTCCATCTCTCTCCAAAATTGAACAAATTCTCTCCAAAATGATCAAATTTTCATAAATTCTCTCCAAAATAACATTGTAGCATAGGAGAAAAATAGATAAAACTCGCCATTTGCAATTGAAGGGCTCAAAATAACTGTCACAAACTCCGAACTCGCCATTAAAATGGTGAGTTTGGACATGCTTTATTACTTGGTCCTTGGACTGTATGCCTCTCTCTGATTGGTTGATATTTGGCCAATGGTGTTGACGTAGCAGTTAAATATATTCCTATTCAGTGGTCTGTACTCTGTGGTAGGCTATAATGGTACCAGATATTAGTTTGTCTGAATTAATTTTAAGACGGTGATTATTGGTTAAAATTATTGAAGCGACGATTTATATATTACTTACGACGATAAAAAAATTATACCAAAGAATTAACGACGATCTCAGTCGATCTGCACAACTTTCCTGACTGGTGATATGTCAGGAGATATTCAATTTCTCTAATAAAAAAATTCCTGCAATATCAGACGATATTTAGCCAGTCTGCAGAATATGGGACATTTTTAACATTTTCTGTGCGAACAATCCTTAATTTCCTTCTATGTTTACATGTATTTTACTGAGAACAGAAGCCAAAATAGACTCGCCAGAGTGGAATAATAACTCATTTCAGATTGACTAGTAACTCTGTTAGGAATTTAGAATGAACAAAAATTACTCATTTTAACCCTAAAAAATGCAGAAATCAGCAAATTATTTTATAAATTCCAACTCCGCAGTGAAAACTGATGTAAAATAAGTCATTTATGCTTCACAATTGGGCTTGTTGTGATGATAAACATCACTAATGGGAATGCATGAAGTTAGGAGTAACTCTGTTAGAATTTATGTTTTCCAGTCTGGAAATAGAGGATTTCTTGGAGAACAATTTACCAGTTCCTACAGTCTCAGGTCTGGATATTTAGCTATTAATTCCTATGTTACCATTAATTTATGGAGGAGAAACTGGAAAAATGTTGGAGGACTAGACAAATTGATGAAAAATGTTAGCAGCTATTTCTCAAATTTTGAAAAAGTCCGGGGAGTTCAGTGCACCAAATACAAACTGGCAGTACTGTACAGCCAGTCTGCAGAACATGGGACATTTTTAACATTTTCTGAGAGACCTATCCTTAATTTCCTCCTTTAATTACATGTTTTTTACTGAGAACAGAAGCCAAAATTGGGGATTTTTTGGAGAACAGTTAACCAGCTCCTGCATTCTGGTACTGTAGTGTATATACATTCATTTTATCTACATTCATGCATACTACTACTACCTATATTTTAAATAATACTCACTTTGATCTCTGGTCATCTTTCCACCATTTTCCAGATAACTTTGACCCATGCATTGCTTTTTGTTTATCCTGTTTTCTTTTGAGTTTAGCTAGCTTGGCCATTTGTTTTCGGTCTATTTCAGCTGTGACCACAGCTTTACTCACAGTCTCCTCAACTTGCATATTTTCAACCATCTTAATATATTAATAATTGATAACAAACAGACACCAAATAATTTTAGGTCTATTAAGAAAGGTTGAGCGGTTAAACTTATACCTAGCCTACTTATCAAGTTATCGTTACTTTCTGAAAAATACGCTTTATAATTACAATGTACACAGAATTTGATTCAGTGTATAAATTACAAATTTTATCAAGCAGAGTAAAATACTATTGGTAGTATCTCAGAAGATTACCTTAAAGGTCCTCTCCAGGCTCCGGGAAAAAATTGAGTTTATTATATAATATTATAGAATTAAGGTCTACGATCATTATTCCGCAAATCGCATACAATTCAGTTCAGAATATATTTTATTATTAAATAAGAATCACTATTTGTGCATACGTTTATTTAGACAGTACGACAATGATATTATCTGTAATGTAAATATAATTAACAGATAATCAAACACATATAACCTAGGTAGGTATAGTAAAGAAATAAAGTATCTAAATAATGAAATGATGCAAACACTAATGTATGTAAATAAATAAATAATAAATGTAGCATTAGATAATAAACTTTGTACCGTCACTATCCTGTAAGTCAACTACAGGATAGATTATTAATATTATTCCACAGAACTCTGAACTACCTAGGTTGATCACAATAAGTGGCCTGAACAACTATTGTGGTGGTTATCATTATTCACTAATCTTGCATTCTATAAACCCACATTCCACTATCTCCCCCAAGTCTTTTATACGTATTATGACAATAGATAAGAGTATGAAAAGAATGATTAGCAAAAGTAAACTATAGTTCAAGAGTTTTAACTAAGAAACATTAACCTTAGGACAACAATAAAAAAGTGAAAAATGACTGTTCATCCACAAAATAACAAGGGAAGATGAACTTTATTATTTTCATTAATATGGAAGACAGAATACTGTGTCCGAGCAGAGATCATAGTCAGACAGGTAAGAAGGTAACTTCGTTTGACGGGTGGATCTTCTAGGGATTTCAACGGGTAAATCAATTGAAGCATCAGACGGTTCAATGGAGGGCATGGGAGATGTTGCTTTCCCCTCGTTTTGAGGACAGATTGAACTCTTTTTTAAGGGGAGGAAGATGTGGTATCTGATTCTTCGGGTAATACATCTGGTGAAGTACTACCATACTTTGAAGGTGTGTTGATATTAACTGGAATATCATCATTAAACGAAGTTCTTTGCTGCTGAACGTCTTCGTAGACAGGTTTGAGATTTGTTTGATGATTAGTTAGTTTATATCCAAGGTCGATTGCATGGCGAGGACGACGCTGAATTACAGGATTAAACTGTCTAAGGAACTTTCTATTGCGTAGCGTGATTCTTCCTGAGCCATCAACCTTCACTGCATATCTGTCAAATTGTTTCACCTCAATCACAATTCCTGTCTTGTCCCATTTTAGAGGGTTGGATCCAACTTGATTTTGAATTCGAACATGATCGCCAACAACGAGAGGTGGTTGACGTTTAGTATGCTCAGACCAGTACTCTGCAGTTTTCATGTGACGATTTCTTAGCGCTTCTTCTCGTGCAATCATTGTACTTTGCCAGGTCGGATGAGGCTTGTATTTACCTGGAAGGACAGGTATAAAGTCTCTTATTGGTCGGCCAAATATACACATAGCTGGGGATATTTTTGTTTCCTTGTCTGGTGTATTACGGTATTGAAGGATAGCACGCTGGAAAGAATCAATGTCCAAATCGCCATTAGGTTGGGTGTTGTTAGTGATGAGGCGTTTTGCAGTTTTTACAGCAACTTCAGCACGGCAATTGGAATGGGGAAATGCAACTGCTGAGAGCCTGTGGTCAACTCCCCAGTTTTTTAAGAACTCCTGTGTAGCTGACGCGGTGAATTCAGATCCACCATCAGAGGATAACTCATCAGCAATTCCGTAAGTGACAAACATTCTACGTAAACTGCAGATTAATCCATTGGCTCCATTAGCGGCGCGTTCAATAACTGGCCAGTTAGAGTATCTATCCACGATTACTAAATAATTTACACCCTTGTAGTGGAAGTAGTCTGCACATATTTGCTGAAAGGGATATTCAGGTGGTACTTGAGGATATGGAGGCGCCAATGGGAGGGATGGAGCCATTGTGTTACAATGATTGCATCGTTGACGCACTTCAGTAATTTGACCTGTGATGCCAGGCCAGAATACAGAGCTCTCCGCTCTAGCGATCATTGATGTCACTCCTTGGTGTGCAGCGTGTAATGACTTTAGAATAGCTGTACGAAGGCATGGAGGTATCACAATTCTGCCTTTGTAGATGATGACACCATCAACTGCATATAGTTCGTGCCTGAACTTATGAAATTCGAGAAGTGATGAAGGCATCTCAGACTTGTCATCAGGGATACCTCTAGCTATCAATTCCAAGAGCTGCAGCAATTCTGGATTGCTGTTAGTGGCAACTTTGACCTTATCCCAAGTTATTGACTGGATTGAAGTGAGAGCACTTATTAGGGACAATCGGATGCTGTCTTCGAAGGATTCAACGGAATCCTCCTTTCTGCATATTGTAGCAATATCGTCATGCAGTACTAACTGCTTATGTTTTTGGTCACCTGTGGGATAGCGAGAGGTGGTGTCAGCTGCCTTGTGTTTTGCCCCTGGTATATAAATCATGCGAAAACGGTATCTCAAAGTTTTCTCTTTAAGGTTTCTCAGTCGTGAATTTGGTATATTTTCCAGCGATCTGTCACCAAAAATTTTTAAGAGTGGTTTGTGATCGACGGCAATTGTTAAGTCGGAACACCCAAGTACAAAGTAACGTGCTCTATCCAGGGCTTCAGCAACAGCCAAGGCTTCTCCCTCAATTGGTGCATATCTTGATTCTGCATTATGTGTGAATCTGCTCCCTATCATTGTGGTTTTCCAACCAGTGCGGCAGCAAAAGGGCTTTTCGTCAGCGCAGTTACAATGTTTCTGTGATAGCCAGAAACCAATGCCTGATTTGGACCAGTCAGTAGAGAGGCACGAAGGGCGTCTTTTATCAAATATTTGCACTCCTTCCTTTATTTCTTCAATTATTTTCAGTTTTGATGCTTCAAATGCACTGTTCAATGTAGAGTCCCAAAGAAATGGTGTACTTGGTTTGAGTAGCTGCCTGAATGGTTGCATTCTGATCGTCATCGAAAATGCATATGAAACCTGGTTAACAAGACCGAACCACGATCGTATGTCAGTAATGGTTTTAGGGGTTGGAAAATCCCTTATAGCGATGATATGCTTCTCGCAAGGCCTCACTGTGTTTAGGGTGATTTCAAATCCAGAAAACTGCACCACATCCTTTGAAAATACAAATTTATCTGGATTAAGTGTAACTCCACTGTTACCACAAATGTCTAACCATTCAATAGTCTGAAAGAAGTTAGATTCAATGCTGTTAGACCATATTAGCGTATCGTCAATACACTTTGTTTTATTTTGAATGTGAGCAACCAATTCGTCATACCGTCTAGAATAGCCATCGCCTGATGCAATATAACCTTGTGGTGCTGTGCAGTATCTATATCGACCCCACGGAGTTATGAAGGTAGTTAAGTGTCGGTCTTCTTTTCTGATTGGGATACTGTGGTAACCGTTCCAGGCGTCCAAAACAGTCTTTTTAGTCCCATTCGGTACTGCTCTCGCTTGATGAAAGGGAGAAGGCGTATGGTGTGTTTCTCGTGTAGCATGAGCGTTTAGTGCTTGAAGATCAACAGTTCTGCGAGGCTTTCCATTCTTCTTGGCACAAATTACCATTCGATGGCACCAAGTAACAGGCTCACCTATTGGGACAGGTTCGATTACTCCGAGATTGACATCTTGATCCAGGCCGTTCTTAACCTCCTCTTGCCAATATAAAGGAACTGGTATGGGGGTGTGGATAGCAACGGGTGTGGCATCAGGATTGATCATTAGTGACATAGGAGGCCCGTCCATCATAGGTAATGGTTGGTGCTCACACGTGTTGAAGGTGCTGTCCTTGTAATAGTCGAGTAGATACTGTTCTAATTGTTTACGATATGGTTCCGTAGCTGGGCAAGGTAGCTTAGTTGGAGGTGGTGGAGGCTTTTTTCGTTTTGGGCAGTTGCATGATAAAGAATCTGTTCTCTCTGAAGATGATGACACTTGATTCATTTCACCAACTATAGGAAATTTCTGAGAGATCATGCCAAGATCAATACATGCCTCTTTACTGAGAAATATTTTATCAGTGTTATCTGTGATGTATGTAATCTGTTTTGTTTCGACATTTTTGCCACTCTGATCTTTTCCTTTAAAGTTCAATATAGCAGCTCCCAGGATGTTAATACCCTTGTCATTTGCAGCACGCATTTTCATAGTTACCGGTATCAAATCAGAGATGTGTAAATTTAGCCTATTAGCTACTTTGATACCGGCTAAACAACTTTGGCAACCTGTGTCCGCCATAACAGAGAAGACAAAGGATCTTGGTGATGCGTGAAGGGTATATCCGAACTGTGCGTAATCACATTCTGCAGTAGACACGGTCAACTTAACATATGGTTGAGGGTCAGAAGGTTTCTTTATCCACATTCTGGAGAGCATATCAAATTGATGATGATCAATAGCTATGGATCCATTGTCTGAATCAGATAATTCAAGTGAACACATTTCGTTAAATGCTGATGTGTTACTAATCATATCTTCAGATATGGTGTCGCTAGCCTTTGAAGACTGCTTTTGCCTGCAGACTTGTTCGAAATGATTTTTACGATTACAAAAGTTGCATGTTTGGCCATAAGCAGGGCAGTCATTCTTGCGGATATGAGTTGATGTCCTGGAGCCATGTCCTTTTTTACCACAATATGAGCACTTCTCATTAAGATTTGTAGTTGGGTTGCGGGTATGGAAATTTTTGTCTGGTTCCATCTGTTTAGCTTTAAAATTTTCTCTATTGAAGCGTTTATATGTGCTACTGGCGTCTGAGTGTTGCCCAGTTACAAGCAGTGATGCAGATCTTTTACCAGACTCCTTCGTTTCGACAAACTGGAAAACTTCTTCTAAAGTCATGTTTTGTTTGGTATTACTTAATAGTTCTAATTGAATTTCATGGTCTTCAATTCCTCTAGACAAGACATCTCTAAGAATTGGTTCAGTGTAGTTGACATCTTCTTGACAATGAGGACAGTTGATAGTGTATTTACATATGCCTGCCTGTCCTCTAAGTCTTGCTCCGAAAGATCTAACTGCCTCATCTCTGTCTTGTTTCATGTTGTGGAGGTTAACACGGGCCACCATTATATTTTCTTCTCTGACGGCTAAAGTCTTAATAGATGCCAGAACGTCCACAGTCGTTTTATTTAACAGGCTGCCACCAGCAGATCTGGTGAGATCTTTACGCAAAGATTCTTCACAGCATTCAAGTAATTGCATGACTGCTTCCTGTCCGCTGATTCCAGTGGAATGTACGTAGTCATTCCATCTTGTGAGAAAATAGGACCACTCTTCACTAGATCCAGCTGCTGTAACAGTTGGTCTCTTTACCTTCTCAACTTTGTGAGTAGTAGGCGTAGCTGGGACATTATGTGTTGTACAGTGTGCTGTAATGAGAGCTGCGACGATAGCGTCACCTAAGTCAGGAGTTTCGTAATCACAATTAGGTATTGGACACTGGACAGCAGGCATTTTAATTCACTTTTTTAGTAATTATTTCACTTCACTTTCTTGATAATATCATAAATAAGAATCACTATTTGTGCATACGTTTATTTAGACAGTACGACAATGATATTATCTGTAATGTAAATATAATTAACAGATAATCAAACACATATAACCTAGGTAGGTATAGTAAAGAAATAAAGTATCTAAATAATGAAATGATGCAAACACTAATGTATGTAAATAAATAAATAATAAATGTAGCATTAGATAATAAACTTTGTACCGTCACTATCCTGTAAGTCAACTACAGGATAGATTATTAATATTATTCCACAGAACTCTGAACTACCTAGGTTGATCACAATAAGTGGCCTGAACAACTATTGTGGTGGTTATCATTATTCACTAATCTTGCATTCTATAAACCCACATTCCACTAATTATTTGCTTTATAAAGTTTTTCAATACTCTGTTTAAATAATGCGTTTTTGGCCTTCGTTTAATCAAGATATTAATTGTTTCCTAAAGTATATAAACATTTCTATAATAAGTTTATCCAATTTCATACCCTTACACGACCCAGCAAACATAGTCATGTCAACTATATTTCTAAACGATACCACGTGCTCTACACTTTCGATGTAGAAAAAAAATCGATCCCTCTGCATCGTTTAGATACATATTTAGATTAGAGATGCAACACTCAAATAAATAAAAAAGAGATATAAACGAAAGGTTTTAGTAATGCAATAGACACCATATCGATATCAAATACACATACATCTAAATTAAAAATATTTATTAACTGATATCGATATTCATATTGATACCGATATTTATATTGATACCGATATACAGTATTCAGTACTCTTTCTAAATGATGCAACTATATTTCACTTATTGTTTCTAATTAATAACGATAAAAAAATCTGATCTTTCAAATACATTTTCGGTTGGCGATGCAACACTATTCTGATCATAAATGGAATGAAATATTTGGTATCTATTCTAAAACGGAATTCCGTAATATAATATATATCTAATTACTGATGTTGTTTCGATTCATTTAGGTAGATATCGGAATTGTTCATAAATTATTCGAAATTTTAGATATCTATTCTAAAACGGAATTTAATAATACAGGGTGTCCGACACTTTTGTTGCCAAACTTTAACATAAGGTTGCATTCGTCGAAATAAACACTTTTTATTCCATGAAGGTATGGTCTAAAATGCTTAGTTAAAGAGTTACAAGGTTAATAAAGTAGTATCTGTACCATGTATTATTATTAGTTAACGTTATTTTTTTTAATGTTGCGATAAGAAACAAAACATTTTTAACAGTAATTATTAGGAGCACAAGAAACTAATCTTAAATTAGGTTACATGTTTACAGATGAGTTCAATTTGCCGCCCATTTGTTGCGATGCAAGCGTTCAAACGTTTTTCAAGCAAGGATTCGTGAAACTCCTGGTGTCTTTGCTCGCGTCCGTCAATCATTGGACAAACGTTTGAATGGCTGCATCGCAACAAATGAGAGGCAGTTTGAACACATTTTGTAAACATGTAACTTAATTTAAGATTAAGTTTCTTGTGCTTTTAATAATTACTCTTAAAATGTTTTGTTTCTTATCGCAACATTAAAAAAAATGACGTTAACTAATAATAGTAAATGGTACAAATACTACTTTCTCTCTTTAACTAAGCATTTTAGACTATACCTTCATAGAATAAAAAAGTGTTTATTTCGACGAATGCAACCTTATGTTAAAGTTTAGCAACAAAAGTGTCGGACACCCTGTATAATAGATATCTATTTACTTGTGTTGTTCCGATATGCATTAAACGATTTCTAATTAGAAAATAAACGACGCGGACTAACGTGAAGATTTTTGAATACTGATGGTAGAAACAAATTATATTTTAAACAGTCCAATAATTTAGATACATTCAGTTAGATATCTAATTTAAGTGTATTTCATATCTATTACCGGCATGCGCTACCAGCGCAACGAATCAGACACAACCCGATATCGAATAGATTCGGATATGTTTGCTGGGGAATATTAAAAATATTTATTAACCTAATACCCAGTTGACAATCAAAACAAATGGTGTACATTCTTCTTCTTCTGACTGAAAATTAGAAAGTCGGAAGTAAAATAGGTTTTGTAGAGTTTTGATTATAAAAATCTTTAAAAGCATATAAAATTAAAAATATGCTATCAAATTTGATGGAGTTTTCAGTAAAATGATAAGAAACATTAGCCTCGTTGATTTAAGCAATAAAAAACTGCTTGGAGGGGACCTTTAATAATGGATAAAATTATAACATATTCATATATATTTTAAGTAATTAAAAACCCTTTAAACTGCTTTCTGAAAATGCAATTTATTCCTCTAATATCTCAATGATTGGACCTGTCCAGTCCAGTTTCCTGTTGTGTAATGACTTCACAACACCACCCACGGCTGATGGCATAGAGGCTTTACCTCCACTGTCAGTCCCAACACCAATATTCCACCACCCTGTGATCTTTTTCTCACTGTCCAAGCCTTTTAGACTAATTCCTTTCTTATCTTCATTATAAGATTGATTGGGAAGTGTGAGTAATATCAAACATTAGCTATTTTGTGTTTCAATCAACCAGGAATGATCATGCATAATGAATAGGGTTGTGACAATATTCTTTTTGAAATATGCTTTTATGCTTTATGCTTTAAGCTTGTTAAATATGCTTTTTATGCCTTAAAATATTCTTTTATGCTCAAAATATGCTTTTTATGCGTTCAGGTTAGCTTTATATGCTCAATGATATGCATTCAGGTTAGCTTTATATGTTCTAATTTCTTTGAAATAAGGCTAATTGTAATGGAGAGTTTTCATTGATGGTATATTTATATAGAAGGCAGGGTTGGAAACAATGTCAAATTGAGACAGTTTATTCTGTATGAGGGAACATAAATAATGAATAGTGAACAGTTTTAGACAATAACTTGAACAATAAAGAAAGCATTTATGACATTTGATGAATATAGCTGTTTTTAAATTCTATAAAATAATTCTACGTCTGTTATCTGCTATAATTTGTAGTCTTAATTCATTTCGAATTTAAAAAATAAGGTTCGTCTGGGGAAAAAAATCTGGTACCGAATCGTCCTATAGTAACGAAAAGTCCTAGCACCGTTTACAATGGGGACATGCCATTAGTCCGACAGTTACATCTTTCTGTGTTATTTCTCGTTTTATTTATTGATTAAAATATTAAATAATATACATTTTAGTTATACCAATTTAAATAATACAATATTTACCTTTATTTTTTTTAATTATATATTCCTATCTTATCTTACTTTATTTCTAATATTAGTTCATTTGTATGATGCATTCACTCATTCGATTTAATGTAGTTTGTTGCGTTCGCTAGGTTGTTGTACTGCACACTTCATGATTTTTTAATATATTTTGATGTTCAATCAGAAATAAACTGCAAAAGTGTCTGACTAATGGAGGATCGCACCAATAAATTGTAACCGTTTACAATAGGTAAAGCGTAACACAAAAAGGCAGCTCCTATTGTGTACTCCTTTTTAAAATTATTACTATTATTTATCGCCTTGCAGGGTCCAATGATTCAATAAGGTGATTTCCACACCTAGTCTTTTAAAAAATTCTTGAATCATTAATTCAAACAATAAAAATTAGTTTGCATTTCATTTGCAGTCACTTGGACTATTTGATTAACTAAAAGCATATTTTGAGAATATTCTTTATTTCAAAAAATATGCTTTAAAGCTAAAAAGCATAAAGAATAATTCTTTAAGCCAAAACAATATTGTCACAACCCTAATAATGAATTAATGATATTCAGTATACATTGTTCATTTGAATAATGATTGTTAAAATTAGAAATTTAATTAGAGACAATGCCATCTACATGTACAATTAAAAAAAGTCTCTTATTACTAGGGTTGTGACTTTGCATAACTTGCATATTGGTGAAATAATGCATATGCATATAAAAAACGCATATGCAAATCTTGAAATGCATATGCAAATAGAAAATGCATATGCAAATAGAAAATGCATATGCAAATAGAAAATGGATATGCAAATAGAAAATGGATATGCAAATAGAAAATGCATATGCAAATAGAAAATGGATATGCAAATAGAAAATGGATATGCAAATAGAAAATGGATATGCAAAATAGAAAGTGCATATGCAAATTAAATGCACATTAGAAAAAAAGAATATGCAAATAGAAAATGATTAGTGAAATAAGTTGACTTTTGATATTCAAATGATAAACTTTAACATATATAAATGAATAGTATCAGGCAAATGAATAAGAGCTAGATTTTTATTCTACTTAAGAAATTTAAATTATTATAGGCTAGGTTATAACGATCGAGATGGGGAATTTGGTTGAACACTGGTTCAGTTATGCGAATAACAAGATGATAAATAAATGCCGGATAAAATATAACCCTCTGCAAATTTGCGAAGGTAATAATAAAATTTAATTAACTTATCGACCGATTTTCCTATTTTCTAAACTAGTGTTACTGTTTATATTCATTATATATTTTATATACAGGTAAAGCTCGTACAACACAACGGACAGTATACAGGTAAAGCCCCCCCCCCCCCTACAAAAGACAAAAATTATTAGTTTAATTGGGGATTTTAACTTTTAAGTTTTCTTTAACAGCATTTCAAAGAAACTCTAATGATGGTAAACAATCTCAGATTATTATTGAATAATTTTTTTAATGAAAATCTTATAATATTTATATAACTTACTCATATAATTGTACGTAGGTACGAAATAATAAGGTAAGTAAAATGAAACAAAAATATTAGTAACTAAACCAAGTGAAAATATAGGGTAGTTAAACCTCTCTTTCATTTTATAGAGCTTCTCTAATCAAAGAAAATGTGTAGGAAATGAGTAACAAAATCAAAATACTGAAAATCTTAAAAACAATACATTAAGTGTTTATTGTAAATTGTAATACCTTGAATATAATAAATGTGCGACTAGATAATTGGTAGACGAATAGAATATTGATTAAACTATATAATTTAAAGAGGTTGTTTTAGGAGTTGCATGGCCAGAAGAACGGATAATTTTTGTATTTTTAGGGGGTGTCCGTTTAAAGATCGTCCGCTGTACGAGCTTCAATTACCTGTATACTAGATTCTTCATATTCAAGACTTGATAAATGTACTTGAAAACAGCTTTGTAAGAAGAGTTTCAATATATTGAAATTATCTTCAATTAAAAGATATTAATGAACATACTTTATTAGCTTCTTAGTAACAGCCTATTTCGAGAAATTCATATTTGCAATGTGTTTTTAATTAAAATTATTTGCTGCATATATTTTGCATATGCGTTTTATAAATGCATATGCGTTTTATAAAATGCATATGCGTTTTATAAAATACATATGCGTTTTATAAAATACATATGCATATTATGAAAATGCATATTTCAAGCGAATATGCACTAAATATTTATGTGCATACACTGCATAATATGCAGTGCATATTGTCTCAACCCTACTTATTACTATAGGTAGTAGGGTCGGGAGGGGCGAATCTCGCGCAGCAGCACACGGGGCGAATCTTGCGCACCACATGTTTAAAGGGCTATGAATGTGCTAGCCCAATAACAAAAATAGTCATAGACCGGCTCAAATATGTAGTAACTCTATATAAAATTAAAACAGCTTACAGGCATTTATTCATAGTTGAAATAAATAACATTTTAGACCATATGAAAAGTACCTAGTCGAAAATTCATTTTACCGAATTACCCTAAAAAATAAATTTGTCATAAAAAAATTTCTATCCCAGATAATGACCTGAAGTTTTTAGTGCATGATGATTATGGACTCAAGTTGCCTCAGTTAAAATTACAAGGTTCTAGACTTTTCAATTTTTTATTTAGCGGAGTTTTTCCGTGCGCAACTATTCGCCCCACCATATTTTGCATGGAGGGGCGAATATTGCGCACTATAGAAATTTATTTTAGGCCATGAAACAGTTTTTAATGCTTAATATTACTCTCTCTATATATGTGTATTTCTTCACTTTCAACTAAGAACATACACATTCCACATATATTTCAGATAATAGGTCGAAATATGAAATTGTAAATCAGGGTGAATTTAAAGTCATTAATTAGTCTTTTCTGTGAAATTTATGTGTAGTTAAACATATCAAACATCACTATACATGTTTATCATTTGCTTTTTTATTAAGTATAGTTATATAATCTTATTATTCGGTTCTTTTTAATAAAATCGAAAATATCAGGTTTAAAATGACAGGGTTAAACCATCGTACAGGGAAACCCAACCCTGATATCATTATGCTTTTAAAAGTTGCAAATCGACATTGCACCATATTGTGAATAGTAGCTTCGTTGAGCTTGTCACTTCTGAGGATTGTCCTAGAATTGTAGAAATGGGAGTACTTGTTCGAATAAAGAAAATGGCTAAGAAGGTTTGTGCAATGTTGAAGACTCGAAGAAATACTTGAAAAAATTCAAAATATAGCTAAATACATGAATGTGATCCAGACTTCAATTAGAACCATCATCACGAAGGATATTCAGTTGTCTTCCTACAAAATGAGAGAACACTAAGTCATCACACTTCTTAAAAAGCAAAAGAGACTTGAGAGATTAAAGGTCCTTCTCAGAGATCTTGAAGCGGACACGACAAGGTATGAAATAGAAATTTTTAACCAGAAACTCTTCATTATTGAAGCCAACCCAATTCAATATTCATGATCAGAAGATATCCAAGATTTCCCCTATCTCGAAAACTTGGGAGTCTCCTCTGATTTTCGAGGAGAACGGCCTAAGATCAATCCTCTTTTAACAGTATTGTGGTTCCAGCTATTGGATTGATGAAAAAAAAAAACACTTCAAAAATCAATGATTTATCTTCCAACAAGATGGTGAACTTTTTTACTACTTACAACAAGACACATGAGTGGTGATCACGTCAATTGCCAAGATTCTGTCGCAAAGAAATTTGGCGTCTTCAGCGAAACTGATGACAACGAACATTGACAACGAAACTGATGATTTCATAGAAAAGGACGTAGCAGAGATCTTCTGGCGCAGAACCCGAACCGTTGGTCTTTGAAAAACACCAAAGGAATTAGGTGGGTCAACCTACCTTCTTGTAGAAAGACCAAAGAACTCTTCCTCTTTGAAAGAGAATGTCAAAAGCTATTGTTAATAACCCGATTGAAACTTCTTCTCTCCTGGGAACAGTTGGTTCTAAAACAGTAAAACAATAATACTTGCCGACGATCTGGTCTTCAACCAGAAACATGACCTCATAATATTGTTGTGGAATGATCTACCTATTACAAGGCTAGGGACACAACTCTGGATGAAATTTTACTACCTTCATAATATCATTATACTCTCAAATTCTGATACATTTTTATCTTTCTTGAAAGACTGGAAGAGTTCAACGACTAACCTTTAGGTCTAGAGGATTAGGTACATATGGACCCTCTCTTGGCCTGGGTATCTCCCCGACCTTACAATGGCAAGTGAATATTCCACGTAACCTAATAGATGTACGAAAAACCCAGTTGCTTCTATATTCTTATTATCGTAGTTTGAGAGACAAAAAGTGAAAATATCTAAGTGTAACAGTATTTTGAATAACGTTTTAGATATGTATGCTAAATTGGTTATATATGCTATATTTGACATCTAAAAAGAATTATTACTTTCATAGATTGCGTAAGGTTATCTTTTGGGCGACATATTTTTGTTTGTCATCTTGTTGCTCACACAACTCAAAAAGTCTTCGATCAAATTACTTTGAATTTGGTAAGATGATCGATTGACTAATCTCCAGGAACCATCTGGTAAAATTTTGGGAGTTATCCGGTCAATGCTCAAGGTCAGTTATAACTCAATAATTCAAAAGTTTTGAATCAATTTGTCTGAAATTTGATGCAACGATTGGTCAATATCTAGGAACGGTTTGGTTAGTTTTTGGAAGCGGTCAGGTTAAAGGTCAAGTTGACTTATAACGCAAAATGTATTCAATCAAAGTAACTGAAATTTGGTCGACGGTTGGTAATTATCCATGCAGGAACCAATTTATTAGATTTTGTGAGCAATCAGGTAAAAATAAAGGTCAAGTTCATTTATAACACAAAAGAATTCAACTAAATTGTCTGAAATTGGGCGGGACGATGCTTCAATATTCAGGAATCATTTGTTTATATTTTGGGAGTGTACAGGTTTTAGGTCAAGGTCATTTGTAAGCGGTGGCAAAAGTATGCGCTCTATGAGTGCCCGTCATCTAGTTATTTATTATATTTATAGTTACATAATAAGTAGATATAATAGTGTCATACTTCAGATAAACTAAAATTACAAGCATAAATTAATCCTGAATAGAAAGCAACATTCATGACGTCACACATACATTCTACAAACTTGACGTAAACAGGTCGAAGAAAGTTTGTCTCAAGTTTTGAATTTGAATCATATGATTGTTTATGCTTTTAAACACATTGGAATTATTTTTATAGTAAGTATCTAGACACTCAATAGTGCTATTTTTCACTATGGAAAGGAATTAATGGGTGCGCAGATATTCGCCCCTCTCGCGCGCAAGAATCGCCCCATCAAGGACAATATCAATTGCGCGCTACTTTCGTCAACAACTCAGATCATACAAATGCTAATTTTTTGTCCTTTGGATGGTGTATAAAAGGCCTTATTGCGGTTCTTCATGTCAAATATTAATCGTCTATCTGCAAAAACTAAGTTGCAAAACCCAAAAGTTTTTAGTGCGCAAGATTCGCCCCTCCCGACCCTACTTACTCACATAACATTGTGATGTTATCGTAGAATATAGTCATTATATAGATGATACTTTTGATACGATGTTATGTTTGTTGAGCCTACATAAGTCATCGTAGTTGAAGAGCATAACCCTAGCGATATCCTCCAAAACTGAAGTAGCTTAAGAAAAATGGTGAAAATAAAACAATTCATAATTCAAATTACAAGTTCGGGGCACTAATTTTGTTATCTGTAATTGAAGAGTCGTACTACAAAACTGAACATTTTTATAGAATGGAATGAGAGGAAAAGAAAAGATTTAAATGGGAAGCTTTAATTTTATTAAACCTTCATTTTTAAACCAGATAATAATGACAGAATGAGATTGGTTATATTTTGTAATTTTTTGTAGTTTTTTTTATAATTCATATATATTAGCTAAATTTGAGTTTCTTTAAAAATAAGGACTTATCTACAGGTAGAAAATTACATGTAGGCACATAAAAATAAAAGCGTATATAGACAGACTACATATAAAATCACGTATTACTCTATGTTAAAAAGATTTTCAATTATTAGTTAAATTTCAAATAAATAAGTTAAGATTACAATGGCAAAATACAGAAATACGTACTACCGGTATCACAGACAGTTACGTTTGTACTATTTACTGACTCAAAAATAAAAAATGCCTGAAATATTTGGTAGTGAAAAGAGCGAACTTCTATAACTCTCCTACATTAGTCATTGCAATTGAAAGTAGCTACTGCCTATTTACATGAGATTTTCCCTACCATTTTTACCACTGAAATAATCCTAACTAAAAACATTGTAGATTTACAGTTTGAAAGATTACAGAAGAGAATGTTTGTGTCCTCAAAAATAGAAATCTCACACAAGCTATAAATTGCTTCAGTATCACAGAGTTTGTTATACTTGAAGAGAAACTATTTAGCAAAATACTAAAGGTTTAGCACATGGAAACTCTCTTATTAATAAAAAGATTATCTGTTTCCTCATCTGAACAAACAGTAGCATTCAAATCCAGGCCATCAACCCTAGACACTATTGGGGAGAGCTCATGGATGAGAATGTCTCCAGAACTAAGAGGTGTGGTTCTAGCAGCACCAGATGGTTCAGTTCTAGAAGCACCAGATGGTTCAGTTTTAGGAGCACCAGATGGTTCAGTTCTAGTACCAGATGGTTCAGTTCTAGTACCAGATGGTGTAGTTTTAGCCGCACCTGAAAGTTCAGTTCTACCATTAACTGAACCATCAGCTGTGGTAGTATTGTCATTGTCATCAGTAAGAATGTCATAGTCTGACAAATTAAGCTCAGAATCCATTCCTGCTGTACCACCTACGAAACCATTGAGTTCATCTTCCGAATCCAAAGAATCAGAGTCTGCGAAGAGATGAAGAAAAATATGGAAATATTAGATGATGTCGAACCTGAGGATTGGACGATCCAAATTTCCATATCAAGTGTAAGATTTTGTATTAAAATGTTGAAGACATCTTGCCTTTACTACCACAGAGTGACTATAGAAGAATGAAAATATTCTCGAGCTATCTACAACAATTTACGTGATGAGGACATTAATATGCAACTAAGCAACACAACAGAAAGAATTGCCTTGCCTACAGTCTGAGAGATGGCAGTTACAATACAGTTGCATATCTACTAACCCTAAAGTACTCATATTTTATGGAATATTTTAGTTTACAAATCAAATAAAGTAGAAATATACATAATTACAAATGAGACCTGCAATTTATAGGAAAATTAAAGTCTTTTACTTTACTTAAAAAAGCTCTTTAAATTAAAACCTAGTTAGCATTCTAATTAAAATTAAATTACGTTTAAACCTACCTAAGTTACACTGATATTAATATCTAACTATTGATATTATTACTTTAGTTCATTATATCAATAGCAAAAAGATTCCATGACATACATCTTCAACTATAACGATTCAATTATGGTCAATAGTTGAATTTTTCATCGGCATCCTCTTCGTCAGTGTCAGTCTCAAAAGTGTAATCCTGACCCGGGTCAATAAGACCAGTAACTCTTGAAGGAGCTTTATCCTGCACATGAGTCACTGGTTTGTTAGGAATTTCACAAGGAGTTGAGGATCTGTGTCTTGGAATGGTTGGCTCGGGAGTCTGTGGGATGTTGTAAGGCAAATCCGGACGTCTTGTACTGGATGGCTCAGGAGACCGTGCCTTGAAGGAAGGCAAATCCGGACGTCTTGTACTGGTTTGTTCGTTAGACCGTGCCTTGAATGAAGGCAAATCCGGACGTCTTGTACTGGTTGGTTCGGGAGACCGTGCCTTGAAGGAAGGCAAATCCGGACGTCTTGTACTGGATGGCTCAGAAGTTCGTGAATGGATTGAAGACATCTCCGAGCGCCAACCAGTCATGTGTCCATAGCTGGATGGCTCAGAAGTCTGTGCATTGATGGAAGACGAATCCGAATGTTCCGGATAATCAGACCTGAATAGAGCACTCTGAAACATATTGCACATATTACCAAGCACTGGAGGATTCTCCTCTACTAGAGCAAAGTTCTTCTGCATATTTTTCAGCGTTTCCATAACTTCCTTGGGGTTGGAATCAGAGGAGAGAAGAGAGTTCACGGCTTGGCGACGACATTGAGGTTTGATAGGTGCATGCACAGTCGATTGATATCCAACAGGCTTGTAATCTGTTAGGGTGGATGAACCCAGAGGGTTAGAACATGAAAGCCACCAAAAAAAACCTAAGGATAATCTATTTTATAGAGAATATTACATTTTATAAAAAAAACTTGGATGTAATTAGCTAATTTCGACTGAAATTATCAAAAGTGAAAATTGATATAAAAAGAATGATGTTAAATGCAGGGAATAAGAAACTCAAAAGCAGGCAAGATGACAAGGAGAATTAATTAGCATGAAATTAGTAGGTTTTTTGGGGCTTTGAGATGTGAGAAGCATTTAAAATTAGGTATTATGATTATGAATTGTATGGATTTAAGTGAGACATTAAAGCACACACAGGAACTTGAGCAATGCTCTTAAAAAAAATATATAGAGTTGAAAAGATAGCAATTAATGCAGCTAATGCAGAAGAAATAATCAAAATGAAGCTGAAATTAGTGCAGGTGCTAGAAAAATTAAATTATTAAGATTATAAATGCGAAATAATCACATTACACTTCAAGAACAGTTTGATTTTATCCAATTAAAATAACTTGATTCATTTATCCCTGGTATACAACTCTAGAAAGCTGAGACGTAGATACATTTTGCTAGAAACTAGCTATTACAAATCCTCACTTCTAGATCAATTTAAAAAAATTATATTTCTGTAATCTGCTCAGACAAAATAAAGACATAGCTATGTTCTTTCATTTAAAACTAATATAAAGTAGATCAATGAAAAAATAATGAAGTTATAGCTAGGTGAAATGATACCAATTAAGCACAATCATACCCTAGGAATAGAGCTGAACTTTCCTCAACTAAAAATTAAATCTGGTTACCGATGTCTATCAGTTCGCAAAAGCTAATTAAAAAATTTCTAATTTTTTACCGATACTCGTTATATCTACCATTTTTCCAGCTATCTGTAAAGGCAGATTGTTCGCACTCATTAATAAGGCCACAGTAGGGTAAAAATAACCTGTCTCGCATAGGTCGATTACCAATACTTAGTAACTGTAACAAATTATGGTATCAGTACAACCCAAATTCCTAATGATATTCAACATTCAACAATTAACAACTGTATGTATAGATCTTACTAAGAGTGCTAGAAGAGAAAAAGTGAAGAGGTCATTTATATTCAAAAGAATAAACTTTATTCATAGTTAACATTGCATGATAAGGAATGGAAGAGGAAAATCAAGAACAAATACTACACAACCTAGCATGCTAAATGCATTAAAAATTACAATTACATAGAACAGTGTATGAAGTGTGTGATTTTATGAGCAGCTATTCACTAGTGTTACCTATTATTATTAGGTATTATGAACAGTTATGTGAGAACATACTCTTTTCTGTTTCCTCCACATTCGCTATAGAGTGGTTAGCGTTGAGTGTGATGATAGGTATGACTTTTTAGCCTGATTTGATGATGCAAATGAGGTGATAAACAAACGTTTAGAAAATATCAAACAAACAGATTCTTCTTACCACTCAAAAGTCTTCATTTCGATAACACGTTGTTTTAACCTCCTGGAGAAGCAGCCAAAGAAACTAGAAATAAATTTCAGAAAACTAATAATACAGGCATAACCCACACTTATTACGTCTCACACTAATTATAATTGAATAAGTGTGGGACATGTCTCGCTTTTATTTTTATTAGTATAAATGCTATTTTAGGAGTATCTTTGGTAATTTGGATGTTCTTTTTCAGTTAAGCTGATTCCACCTTAACTGATGCAAGTGGAAGAGTTTAAAATTCGTTTTATTCAAGTATTTTAAGTTATTTACCAAAAAATTATTTTCGATCTATCCCACCAGTATGAATCATGGCTGAAACAGCTGAAAACGACCAAAGTTACTCCTAAATTATTTTCTATACCAGGAGATATAAAAGCGAGACATGTTCCACACTTATTAGATTGTCATGTCTGAGTTGTAATAAGAGCAGGACATATCTCTATAGAGTAAATAGACAGAAAATTGTAATCAATTGAAATTACTGAATATCCTTTTCAAGTTCTATCCATATCTAGGCTGTATTTGCTATATTTATATTATTCTTGTATACTATTTTATAGCATAGCTATAATGTCTGTAGTAGAGTGTCGCGACAGGAAGCAATCTACAAAGAACATACAAAGAGTGCTAGAGATAATCTATACGAGACTCACCACAGAAGTGTTGACTACCCATCACATCTGTCAGACTGTGGATAGGAGAGGGAGGTTAGGGACACAACTACCATTACAATTCAAAGTAAATCCATAGCATAAAGCTTTAGTTGTTATTGAGCCTTTATCGTTAAACAAAATCAGTTTTCATACTCAGTTTACGTGTGACTAAATATGATCAAAGAGCCATTAAACATTACACGAATCACAATATTCTGAAATGAAATGAGTTCTTCAATTTAAAACATGAGAAAAAGTAGAAATCATTACTAGTCTAAACTGAATTCTCATCTTTTATCTGGAAAAATGAACTTTTTTTTCTTCAATAATTTGCTTACTAGAAAGTGTAGCTAAACACAAGAAAATCATTTAAAGATGGTTTCATTCCAATCTGATCACTATTGAAGGAGTGGTACCTAACGACTTAGCAAAAATCCCCAAAACAATAATCCGGGCTGTTCAATGACTTATTTTAATTGAATGAATCATCTTTAATTTGAATATGATTTCAAATTTATGGAAAGTTTCTGGATTTAATAAACTATAATACAGTGGTCGGCAACGTTTATATCGGCGCGGACCGGTAAACGTTGAACAATATTTTCGCGGCCCGGCGGGATGAATGTAGTTAATAGTATTGGGTAGACCAAAATTCGTTCGCTTCTAAGAGGCTACTGCTTTTTGGAGCTAATATAAAATTATCCTTTATATAAACATTCTTTTTACAATAACAATCTGAATCTGGTACGAAAAATAGTAATAACACTCAGGTCAAAATAATTTAATTACTCAGGTACGAAAAAAAACATAATCAGGTTAAGAAAAAAGGATCACCTGTAGAATCTGCACCCCAGTGGCCAGTTCATATTGGGGTGCGGATTATACAGGAGGGAAATCATTGGACTGTGGATTGTACAAAAATGAAGTCATTGGACTGTGGATTGTACAAGAATGAAGTTATTGGAGTGTGGATTGTACAAAAATGAAGTCATTGGACTGTGGATTGTACAAGAATGAAGTTATTGGAGTGTGGATTGTACAAGAATGAAGTTATTGGAGTGTGGATTGTACAAGAATGAAGTTATTGGAGTGTGGATTGTACAAGAATGAAGTTATTGGAGTGTGGATTGTACAAGAATGAAGTTATTGGAGTGTGGATTGTACAAGAATGAAGTTTTTGGAGTGCGGATTGTACAAGAATGAAGTTATTGGAGTGTGGATTGTACAAGAATGAAGTTATTGGAGTGTGGATTGTACAAGAATGAAGTTATTGGAGTGTGGATTGTACAAGAATGAAGTTATTGGAGTGTGGATTGTACAAGAATGAAGTTATTGGTGTGGATTGTACAAGAATGAAGTTATTGGAGTGTGGATTGTACAAGAATGAAGTTATTGGAGTGTGGATTGTACAAGAATGAAGTTTTTGGAGTGCGGATTGTACAAGAATGAAGTTATTGGAGTGTGGATTGTACAAGAATGAAGTTTTTGGAGTGCGGATTGTACAAGAATGAAGTTATTGGAGTGTGGATTGTACAAGAATGAAGTTTTTGGAGTGTGGATTGTACAAAAATGAAGTTTTTGGAGTGTGGATTGTACAAAAATGAAGTTATTGGAGTGTGGATTGTACAGGAGGAAAATCATTGTGGGTGCGGATTATACAGGATGGAAATCATGGAGGTGCGGATTATACAGGTATGAAATTAATGGGGTGTGGATTGTTCTGGAGAGAAATCATTGGGGAGCGGATTGCAGAGGAATGAAATCATTGGTGTGCGAATTGTACAGGAGATGAATAATTGGGGTTCAGTTTGTACATCAGTGAAATCTTGGTTTTCGAATCTTACAGATGATCCCAAAAAGAGTAATACGTCAGTTCAAAAAAATTAATGAGATGATAATAGTCGGGTAAGTACACGTCTAAATAGATTTGAACGTGTCTCAAGGTTATGGTACGGTTCTACTTTTTTACACAGGTCCACAGAGGACCCTAAATCTCTTCATCACCTAAATCTCTTCATCACCTAAATCTCTTCATCACCTAAATCTCTTCATCACCTAAATCTCTTCATCACCTAAATCTCTTCATCACCTAAATCTCTTCATCACCTAAATCTCTTCATCACCTAAATCTCTTCATCACCTAAATCTCTTCATCACCTAAATCTCTTCATCACCTAAATCTCTTCATCACCTAAATCTCTTCATCACCTAAATCTCTTCATCACCTAAATCTCTTCATCACCTAAATCTCTTCATCACCTAAATCTCTTCATCACCTAAATCTCTTCATCACCTAAATCTCTTAATCACCTAAATCTCTGAATCACCTAAATCTCTGAATCACCTAAATCTCTGAATCACCTAAATCTCTGAATCACCTAAATCTCTGAATCACCTAAATCTCTGAATCACCTAAATCTCTGAATCACCTAAATCTCTGAATCACCTAAATCTCTGAATCACCTAAATCTCTGAATCACCTAAATCTCTGAATCACCTAAATCTCTGAATCACCTAAATCTCTGAATCACCTAAATCTCTGAATCACCTAAATCTCTGAATCACCTAAATCTCTGAATCACCTAAATCTCTGAATCACCTAAATCTCTGAATCACCTAAATCTCTGAATCACCTAAATCTCTGAATCACCTAAATCTCTGAATCACCTAAATCTCTGAATCACCTAAATCTCTGAATCACCTAAATCTCTGAATCACCTAAATCTCTGAATCACCTAAATCTCTGAATCACCTCTGACTGATATACATATATATTCATTTTAATGGTATTTGTCCCAGAAATTTTGAAATTGTCTACCAACTTGTAGCTATTATCTATTTATGTGAGGTCACACCTATATAAAAATAACTTCATTTCTTGAATTGAATTATTTAGTATACTCCCGCTGCCAGGTACCAATTGTCCCGCGGACCAGGGGTTGCAGACCACTGCTATAAGAGACAAATTCGGAGCACATCTTAAGCAAGGTACTTACATCTCTTGCCTCCAAATCTTCATGTCAGAGCTGGGATTCTCCTTATCAAAGGGGTAGATGTAGAGCATGCCCCTGTTGTTAACAACAACCAGCATAGTCGATCCTTCAATACTGAAACAATAGAGTAAGTTAATGTGCGTTAACAGAATTGGAGATATTGATAAAGGTACTATGTGGTAAAGATTTGCAGAACTCTATTGTCTCTCTTTGCTTGAATTTGCCTTTTACAAAGAATCAAACAATTGAAAAACTTGTTTGGTTTTAGTACTGTTGAAACACTAGTATCCAGATATATATAGAATTCACAATTTCACACTCTAATGAATTTTGGCAGATAGGTAGTTTAATAGAGTTGCTGTTAAGTACTTACGTAGAGAGTGTGGCTATAGTTGGCATTCCGTAATCTTTTAGGTAAGCCTTGGCGACACTTCCCTCGTAAGTGAAAGAGTCTGCAACAGCGTGAGGCACCATCTCGGACCCGTATTTCCTTACAGCGTCCACACTTTCAGTCAAATAATGCATCCCATAACTGAAGTAACCTTCAGAAGGAGGCATCACGAATTTTCTACGGATTAGATTTGAGGATAGTTAGTACATACATATGAGTGTGAGGAAAAAACAAGAATTGAAATATTTATGATCTATAAATTTTAAAAATAAGGTATCTAGTTAAAATGATACAAAAGTAGCAGCTATTTATTAGCAAGAATCAGCCAGATATGTAATGTAACAAGGAACTACCCAAGAAATTTAGAAACAATGTTAGAAATTAAATTACTACCATAAGACATTCATAGCTACATGATAATTACAAGACGAAATGGAAATACCGATAGAAAAGAGTTGGCTATCTCTAGTAAAACTAGTGCAGTACCTGTTGTTCAATCAGTGAGAGTTCAATTAGTATAACTAATTGAAATAAATTACATTCAAATGCATACATATATAAAATATATTTAATTTATCAAAAATTATTTTTTTTACTCTATATGGACAAAACTCTTATATTTTCAATTAATAATTTTCATGTGACCCCTGTAGTAATGATACTGCAGAAACTTATTAGTTTGCCCTTTCTATTACGGTTTCTTTCATTTGCACCAACTTTATGAAGCGCTGTTGATAGAATGACTGTTTAACCCACGGACAGACGGACGCAGCTCTTATTATAGTAGACATAGAGATGATGGGTAAAAGCCTCTGACTAAGTTAAAACATCTATAAACAAAAAAAAATGTAGCTAACTACCTAGCTATAGCAAATTAAAATGAAGCTAACAGTTACAGAGATTCTAAACGAATGATCAAAATGAAGCAGACCTTTCTACTGAACACAACCAAACCTAGCTTATTAGCCAGTGTTTATTCTATTAATTTTATGTTTGCATTCATTCTCATATTGCCATCAAGTAGTCATGTAGGTTAGAATGTACAAAGCAGTAGGAATGGCATTACAAATAGATAGCCAATTATCTCAAATGATTTGAGTTAGAATTAGGGCTGTAACAATACCATAATTATTAATCTATACATGATATACAGCAGCTACAGGAAAAATTATGGATTTTTCAAAATCGTAAAAATGATTACAAAAAGGTTGTTCAAACTAGTTTCGTTGAATGAAATTGGATTTATTTTAATACACTCATACGTCTTGATCATTCAGTAACATTTAGTTTGACAACATTTAGCATCTGTAAGTGCTTCAACGGTTGTTTCCCACATTTCCCATCACTTTCTCTATGCACAGTCCCCATAATTTTTCAAAATTCCCCATCACTTTATCTCCATTCCCCATCACTTTATCTCCATTCCCCATCACTTTATCTCCATTCCCCATCACTTTATCTCCATTCCCCATCACTTTATCTCCATTCCCCATCACTTTATCTCCATTCCCCATCACTTTATCTCCATTCCCCATCACCTTATCTCCATTCCCCATCACCTTATCTCCATTCCCCATCACCTTATCTCCATTCCCCTTATCTCCATTCCCCTTATCTCCATTCCCCTTATCTCCATTCCCCTTATCTCCATTCCCCTTATCTCCATTCCCCTTATCTCCATTCCCCTTATCTCCATTCCCCTTATCTCCATTCCCCTTATCTCCATTCCCCTTATCTCCATTCCCCTTATCTCCATTCCCCTTATCTCCATTCCCCTTATCTCCATTCCCCTTATCTCCATTCCCCTTATCTCCATTCCCCTTATCTCCATTCCCCTTATCTCCATTCCCCTTATCTCCATTCCCCATCACTTAATCTCCATTCCCCATCACTTAATCTCCATTCCCCATCACTTAATCTCCATTCCCCATCACTTAATCTCCATTCCCCATCACTTAATCTCCATTCCCCATCACTTAATCTCCATTCCCCATCACTTAATCTCCATTCCCCATCACTTAATCTCCATTCCCCATCACTTAATCTCCATTCCCCATCACTTAATCTCCATTCCCCATCACTTAATCTCCATTCCCCATCACTTAATCTCCATTCCCCATCACTTAATCTCCATTCCCCATCACTTAATCTCCATTCCCCATCACTTAATCTCCATTCCCCATCACTTAATCTCCATTCCCCATCACTTAATCTCCATTCCCCATCACTTAATCTCCATTCCCCATCACTTAATCTCCATTCCCCATCACTTAATCTCCATTCCCCATCACTTAATCTCCATTCCCCATCACTTAATCTCCATTCCCCATCACTTTATCTCCATTCCCCATCACTTAATCTCCATTCCCCATCACTTAATCTCCATTCCCCATCACTTAATCTCCATTCCCCATCACTTAATCTCCATTCCCCATCACTTAATCTCCATTCCCCATCACTTAATCTCCATTCCCCATCACTTAATCTCCATTCCCCATCACTTAATCTCCATTCCCCATCACTTAATCTCCATTCCCATCACTTTATCCCATTTCCCCATCACATTCTCCCATTTCCCCATCACATTCTCCCATTTCCCCATCACATTCTCCCATTTCCCCATCACATTCTCCCATTTCCCCATCACATTCTCCCATTTCCCCATCACATTCTCCTATTTCCCCATCACATTCTCCCACTTCCCCATCACATTCTCCCACTTCCCCATCACATTCTCCCACTTCCCCATCACATTCTCCCATTTCCCCATCACATTCTCCCATTTCCCCATCACATTCTCCCATTTCCCCATCACATTCTCCCATTTCCCCATCACATTCTCCCATTTCCCCATCACATTCTCCCAATTCCCCATCACATTCTCCCAATTCCCCATCACATTCTCCCAATTCCCCATCACATTCTCCCAATTCCCCATCACATTCTCCCCCAATTCCCCATCACATTCTCCCCCAATTCCCCATCACATTCTCCCCCAATTCCCCATCACATTCTCCCCCAATTCCCCATCACTTAGATTTTTTTTTAAATGACTGTGGTGTTTTTTTTTCCTCCTCCCAAATCGAATTACTTGCTTTTCTCAATGCCGCCTTTAAATAAGCTCATCAAAAAAGTTTAGCTGCATTGATTTTGATTTAAAAAAAATTCAGCATTGGGAAACACAAGTGTGAAGAAGAGGGGCTTTAGTGTGAGAATTGAAATAATTTTTGACTGATGGGAAATGGGGATAAAGTGATGGAGAATTGGGAGAAAGATAAAGTAATGGGGAATTGGAGAAAGAAAAAGTAATGGGGAATTGGAGAAAGAAAAAGTAATGGGGAATTGGAGAAAGAAAAAGTGATGGAGAATTGGAGAAAAAAAAGTGATGGAGAATTGGAGAAAGATAAAGTGATGGAGAATTGAAGATAAAGTGATGGAGAATTGAAGATAAAGTGATGGAGAATTGGAGAAAGATAAAGTGATGGAGAATTGGAGAAAGAAAAAGTGATGGAGAATTGGAGAAAGAAAAAGTGATGGAGAATTAGAGAAAGAAAAAGTGATGGAGAATTGGAGAAAGAAAAAGTGATGGAGAATTGGAGAAAAAAAAGTAATGGATCTGACTTCCCGGCACGGTGTAGAGCAATAATGGCTTCTCTTTTGTCTGACATTTTAAGAATTATATTAATGTTTGAAAAATTGCTTACAAACTTACGCCCCACCCTGTAGTACCCTTCCAGATGTTTGAGTGAAATATCAGAGTTCCAAATTGACTGTAACCCACTAGAGGGAGAGAGAAAAGGGGGGGGGGGAGCGAGGCGAGAATTGGAGCGGCGCTAGATGCTTTACACACTCTCTATCAGCTACTAATAATTCGTAATAATTAATTATCTCGCCATATCTGGTAAAGTACCTCCTACTCAGATCACAAAGCACAGGTATTGGTTCGCATTTCTGCTCAGTGGCACTCGATATCTCATAAGGGAAGGTGTTGGGTGTCAGGCCGGCGCTAGGTGGGAGGCAACTTTGAATGAGTTTTTCTAGCACTTCTCCATACGGACAAATATTGGTATTTAGAAACGTACAACCCTTAAAATTTTGAAGCTACGGCATTGAGTTTCTTTGCATTCGATTTTCCAGGGAATTCTATATAAAACATTTTCCTTTGAATTTTGATTTTCGAATTTGTTTTCAAAATTTAGAATTTAAAAAAAATCCATTTATTTTATGTTTTCCGATTTTTTTTTTCGAAAATTAAAATTCAAAGGAAATTATTTTGTAGATAATCTCTTGGAGAGTCGAATGCAAAAAAAACTAATGCCGTAGGTTCGAAATTGTACAAGTTGTATGTTTTTGAAAAAAAATTGAAATACGTTCAAAATTTGAATAACTAGTTTTCTATGGGTCTAATCGAAAAAATGCCATGAACAAAAACAATAGAGATTTCAATTTTATATTAGGCTACTAAGTTTCAGAACCGTAGCTCCATTAATAAAAAATATTTTCAAAAACTAAGTATAGTCCCCTTAAGCCAGTCATTAGTCGAGGCACATACTCATTACTCGAGGCACATACTCATTAGTCGAGCCCCATAGCCATTAGTGGAGCCCCATAGCCATTAGTGGAGCCCCATAGCCATTAGTCGAGCCCCATAGCCATTAGTCGAGCCCCATAGCCATTAGTCGAGCCCCATAGCCATTAGTCGAGCCCCATAGCCATTAGTCGAGCCCCATAGCCATTAGTCGAGCCCCATAGCCATTAGTCGAGCTCCATAGCAATTAGTCGAGCCCCATAGCAATTAGTCGAGCCCAAGTCATTAATTAGGCCCAAGTTATTAGTTAGGCAATTAACTTACGGGGGGGCAGCGGGTGCCAGTTTGAAGATGTGTACCGTTTTGCTATCAGAGGTGAGTACAAGGTGCTCTGAGTCCCTGGAGAAGTTGAGAGAGTACACCACTACATTCCGCATGGTACCTCTCTTGAACTTGTCAGTCTGTTTGTACGCAGTGCTCTCCATCTCGAACACATTCACAACATCACCTTTTATGGAGGTGGTGGCAAGCTGAAAGTCAAGGTCAAAGTTAGGGATATGGATGTGACTTGAGGCAAAGTATGGAATATAAGTCAGCTCCACCTTTTTTCAGTCATTAAGAAAAAAAATATAATAAGAATTAAAAATCATATAGCTATACATGACTAAAGATGTCAAACTACCAATAATTTGTAACTAACCCTATATATAATAAATATAATTAACTAGTCTACGAAAAGTGTAGCTACCTGTTATGATTTTATTACTTTTACTATATTCACATTTCCAAAAAGAAACATTGCTAATAGTAATATTTGTAGATATTTTATAATTGGTTGGGTACACAATGACAAATTTGTAAGATTTGTAAATAATAAGAAATTAGAAAACTATGATTTGTAAAATTACTAAATTAGCATAATATTGGTTTAAACAAGTACTTTTAATACAGGTAATGATGAATCTTTATTGGAACTATAATGTGCTTAGCAATGACAGTGTTTGATATTATAATATTGAAAATATCTCACCAGTTCACCAGTCACATTGAAAGTCATGCATCTAAGGCCCACATCGTGACAGTCCATAGAGTACATCAGAGTCTGAAAAAAGAACATTTTAGTGTGGGTTTAAGATCTGCAGAATCCAAAGGCTATCTATCGCTGACATCAAAAGCAAATTAAGTACAAGATGATGTTAACTCTTTGGGGCAACGTGTGGAACACAAAGTAACCCACTTATTTAGTTACATTTGTTGCATGGTGGGATAATAGGTGAAAAAAATCCATTAATGAGCAGAAGTTGATGGTTGGAGTATTTTTGTCCCACCTTACAACAACCATTAAAAGGGAGTTGTTGCGATTTTAGTTTATATTTCATGATATTGAGTTAAATAAACTATATACAATTTCATAATTGATTATTATAAATATTAATAAAAATGCCTGTGCCACTTGGTAGCTACTGTTTTTCATCTTCAAATCTTGTGGTCAAAGAGTTACAAACTATAATTTGAAACTTAAACAACATCAACTAACCTTCTGCTTCACATTGAAAATTCGAAGCATTCCTTTAGCCTCATCGGGGAGAGCAAGGTAGGGCCTCAGAGGGTCGGGGGACAAAGCAGCCAAGCCATCAGGGTTATCTGGAGTACCAGCTTGCAGGTGACCATTGGTCAATGTACCGTCAGAAAAGATGTACACGTCACTTTGCAAGATCACCACAATGATCTGACACAATGAGAAAAGTTAATCATTGCTCTGATTTAAAAAAAATATAGTAGAAGCAGACAGCTAATACTTATTGATATATAAATTATAAATTCACTATAAAAGGTTACAATGAAAAGTTGGGCATCAAGGTATAGTAATAAAAATTGAAATATTTTGAAGAGGTTTTTGATATCTGTCGTGTAAATCTATTCAAATTAAGAATATATTAAAATGAAGAATTAATTACACTCCTAACCAGGACCACTCACTTTGTGGCAGAATAGGACATTGAGAATTCTCTTTGGCAATGATATCACGGCAAGCTTCTGCTCCCTAGCAATGCTCCACAGGACTAGCTCCCTCCTGCCGTCCTTCCCAGACACAATGAGGATGCAGTCTTTATTGTACCTCCTGACAATTACTGCATCTTTGATATCTGCAACATATAGGTACACGGTCACACAAACTCACCCATATTAATTTACTTAGGATTAGTTGCGAATCTTTTGTCAGTTTCACATCTTCTGTAATACAAGAAAAAATGATAGAATAATCATTGTTTTTATATTGATTATATTATCATTTAAATGACAATTATTATATAGTTTATTAAATGATCCAAGATGTGAAACTGACCTATAATTTCTATACTTCCCACTGGAACAAAGCACTGAGCAGCTGCCAGATATTGAAGATAAGTGCAATAGATTGTCTTGTTGTAAGATCTATGTAACTCGCTCGTAATTCAGTAAATTTAGACGAAATACTATCTACCAAAGTAGCAAAGATGACGGACACTAGAGAAGGTAGCTTTGGGTGCAAGGGGTAGCAATAAGAACAACTATGGTAGTAAGACTACTGGCAATATCAATAATATGCTCACAAAAGGCAAAATGGGACATGCATATAAATTAGATGGAAAAGGGAATCTGAATACTTATGTGGGGATTGTGGTAAAATAGTAAAGATAATGAAAAGAGTATTCAATGTGATATGTATTGTACCATTCTGTATGTGGTGGGATTGATAATGAAACTTATGAGGTAATTAAAGCAGAAAGTGCGATAGATTGGTATTGCTTAAAATGAAAAAATGTGGCGAAATCCAATACAGAAGAAATAGCCAGACTTGATAAGGAAAATAGGAGATTGAAAGGGGAAAATGAACTACTTAAGCTAGCAGTACTAGAAGGCAAAATTGTTGAAATCAAGCAGGATTTGAAGAATGAAATAATGGCAGACGTAAATAAGCAATTATTAGAAGCAGTGGAAAACATGAAAGAAAATGAGGAAAAGAAAAGTAAGGAATGTAACTTAGTTTTGTAACTTTTGTTCAATGTAAAGGAACTGAATGAAGATGATTATAGGAATAGGGAGAGAAAGGATGGAGAAAACTGTAATACAAGAAAAAATCAAACCAGAAATGGCATATCTTAAAAGAGTGCCAAGAACATAGCCAGAAAAGAGGGAGAAATGAAAAATTGTAAAATAGCTCCTGACATGACTAGAAGGGAAAGAGAAATTGACTTCAAGCTTGGAGCTGAACTGAGAAAGAAAAGGGAGAATGGGGAAACCACCGGTTCATTGAGCGAGGAAAGATTGTCAAAAGAAATTTTTAGATAGGGCTAATGACTTGAAATTTTAACACTTTTCTTATAAATATCAGATCCATAACAACTATTAAGCTAGTTAAACTAATCAAAACTATAGAAATAGAGTGCCCTCAGGGGAAAAGAAAATAATATTTATAACTGAAACCCATGAGAAATTTGATAGAGTTCAAATTCCCCCCGGATAAAAATGTGTTAAAAGAATAAGAGAGATGTCTGATAAGAAGGAGGTTGGTTGATCACATTGACTGATATTACCATTGAAATGAACAAGAAACCAATCATAAGCAGTGAATGCTGTAGTGAAGACGGATAAACAAGTCATGAGGATACTGGTAGTCTATAGAGAGATGCGAGATGTGATGAAAGGAATGTGCAAATAAAGAAGAACTAGAAGATAGAAGTAAAATGAGGATTTTAGGGATTTTAATGGACATTTAGGTTTTGTAGGCAGTCAGGATCTTAATAGGAATGGTAGAATTGTTCTGGAATTGCTTGAAAAGAATAATTTGATATTGTTGAATGCAGATGATAGGTGCAATGGGGAAAAACAGGTAAATATAAGGGAGAATGGTGTAAAAAGTGCCATTGACTTCATGCTTGTAAATAGTACTCGCATAATGCAATTATGCATTATGTGTTTTTTTATAATAAACTTAGTTCACCCCCAGGTGCTATTGGTGGAATCTCTCAGGTCTCAGAGCTTTTTAAATTGACTTTAACATTCAATAAATACTAAAATATCTATTCTCTTTTTTAAATATATTCAAGCTACCTAGACTATTTAATTGGGAGCTCAATGATCAAATGGGAACATTAGCGAGTCAGAAGCGCCGTAGCACATGGCCCTGTTACGCTTAATTGATAAGCATACTGATTTACTCTACATGATAACAGTGCAATATTGGACACCTAATCAACTTCACAGTACTCTGAAAGTGGGTAATAAACAGACCAATCAGAAATTTCTACAAATCAGATTGGTTCAGGAGAAGTGTTAATGCCAACTACACGACTACTGTGAGTGTCTATTGAGTGGCTACTCTCTATCACAAGCACTTACCACATGTGTATTTTTTATCAACATGTAAAAAAGAGCCATCTTTGAAGGAGATAATCTGGAGTTGATTGTCAGCCCCAGCCAGAAAGCCACTGTAAGGAGAAATTTGAGTAATAATTACATTTCTGTATATTCAATAAATAAAGCTAGAGAGAAATTAACAATTAATAAATTAGAACAGGCAAGTATAATCATTTCTGTTGAAAATATTTTTTGTTGGCATTTTGAAGTAGCTAATATGTTGCACAAATTTCAGTGCAATGTTACAATTCAATGTATTTATACATTAACTTTAGCTAATTACTATTATTTAAATTCCTTACCAATTAAAAATTAGGTATGTGTCAATGGCTAACCTCAGAGTCACATCATGAATTTATTTTTATTGAAAAAAAAAAATGACACAAATTTTACAACAATCAATAATAAAAAAATATCTAGCTAGTATAATTTGAATACAAGCCCTGGCATAATTTCAGAGACTTTTTGGTTATTAGGTAATGGAGGATGAAAATAGAGACATTGGTAATTCATTTGTTTGACAGTTACCCCAAGTTTTTTTTTCAAATGCTGTCAACCCTTTATGCCTGGAATCAATTTGAATATAGAGAAAAATATAATAATACCATCAAGATATATAGACAATCTAAGCATAAATAAAGAAATTACAATTGTGCTTGATTAATGTAAGAGAACACATTGGTTCTAATAAATGAGTGTTTGCATGTTTTTTAGCTGTTGTTTGAGAAAAATATTTCTAAATGATTGCATAAAAATAAATCATTTGAAATGGGACACAAGTCTTCTCCTAGCATAAAAGGTTGAGAGTCAATATATAGAAAAAATTACAAAAGACTTCTCCATTCTTAACATACTTTTATCACTATTGTCTCAGACTTATTTTAATGCTCCTTTTAAGATGCTGTAACACTAGCAAAAAGAACCAGAGATGAACTCACTCATTGTTGACATTTAAAGACATACAATTGAAGACCATCGTATTAACACCATTAACATCATCATTGTACTTGGAGGTAGTAGTATTCATAATAAAAAAATTAAATATAAAAAAAATCTGAAAAAGAATTGATCATATGTTAGAGTTGATGGTCCATAAAGCTCCCCACCACCCTAAATTAAATATGTTTAGAAATGCTTTCATTTGTAGAACTGAGGTTATATAACATGAAACAGTTAACAGAAAAGAAATTGATAAGAATTTGCTTTATAATTAATTGTTTACTTAAGAAATTTTCACACTCAACCTACACTGTCCTTCATTTCTATTAGATTCAATAGAAGAACAGAAAAAGTACTAACCTTTTAACCCATTCATCATAAGTTAAATGGTAATTAGGTATATAGTAATATAGAAAGTTAGGAACACTTTTAGGTACCTAAGGTTTTTTTTTCAGCATGGTATTTGGGTAAACACAAATACATATAATAAAATTAAAGAACCAAATATGAAATAGTTTGCAATTTAGTAATCAGTAACCTCAGTTCTAATGAATAGAGAAATAAAAAAACGAGAGTGGAGGGGACCTTTAAAAATAATGATTGAAGATGCAGGCAAGATTTCTTTCATTTTTCCTTTTTGCAAAACACACAGTATTTCTATAAATTTTATAATTTTGTGGCTCATCAAATGTGATTCTCCTTTTCATCAAAAATTACAGAACTGTTGACATGTTTATCAATAATTTTAGGATTCTTAATGTTCAAGAAGGCCAGGTATTAAATTATGTCCTCACTTGTCAATATATTTAGAAGTTTGTGATTGTAAATGTGAGCCTTCAAATTGAAATTTGAGAGAAATCTATAATTTTCTCCTTTAGTACAATGTTATTTTGTCAAAAATATTGAAATTTCATTATTTTGGAGAGAATTCATTAGAATTTCATCATTTAGTAGGGAAATTCAGCTCTATTTGAAAAGAGATGGAGAGACAAATGGAAAGTTCATGAACCAAACTATTTTACTAGGAGAGAAGGCGTACATCTTTGAATTTTCATCATAATATTTCAGGAAGGACAATTGAATCCCATGAATTGCCATCTCAGCAGCTTCATTTTTCTCAGTTTATTAGTACATTTTCCCTGATTTTAATATACCAAACATCTCTGCTACTTAATTGGGCTGCAGTCAGATTCAGATCTTCTTGTTCACAAGTAATACAATTTGGAATGCAGGGAATTCATGTATTGAAGGTTGAAACTGCAAAACAAACAGATTGTACAGAAACATGAGTCTGAAGATTGTAAAGAAACACTGAATCTCTGCTGACTTTTCCAAGAATCTGGAAAAGCTTCAATATTTTCTCTTGAATTGACAGATTCTTAAACATTTTCTAATTTCTCCAAATAAAATTAATAATATAGGAATAAATAGATAAAAAATTAATTGTGAAATTAAGTTACAAACAATAATTTCAACAAGAATGAAAGAATCCTCTAGTGAAAATCCCTGTAAATCATCTTGTGACCGGAATGAAGCGCACAGGAAGAGTGCCAAGAAAAACTAAAAAGCCCAAATGAAAAATGCACAGAGGTATAAAAGTCCACAACTACATAATATTTAAGATACAGAAAAACAAAGCTTTTTTATAACAAAGGCACAAATATTCAACTTGTTTCCTATGTTTTGCACCTAATATCACAAGGCTTCATAGCAATGATTAATTATATACTTGTTGAAATCAAATTTTTTATAGTATGTAGATGAATTAGAAAATCCTCCATGATTCTTATATTACCCTTTCAATCATATTTTGCCCCAGCCAGGGGCTTTATCCTGAAGCTGTCTGAGGTGAATGGAAGAGAAGGAGGCCGTGGTGTCCCTTGGGTCCCAAGATATTGTAATTAGGATTATGTATCTAGGATCTTTTTCATATTTACCATATTTATAATTTTTTGATGCTACTTGCTGTTTTAGAGGATAGCGCTAGGTTTATGCTCATCAACTACGAGATCTTAGATTTTGGTGTTAGGTAAGCTCATAGGCTTCATTTACTATCACCTCTTCATTTTCCTCTTCCATCTGTCAGTGAAGCAGCTGGTGCTTTTGTCCCTTTTCATCACATTCCTTGGTAGGCGACTGTATTACCGGAGTAAGTTTTCTGCATCCATTAGCTTTGTCACAGACCACTGACGGTGGTAGGTGACTTTGTTCATGGAGCTACTTTCTTTTCTGACTGCTTATTACAGTCTTTTCTTCAAATTATTTTTGACATAGACATTATAGGGTAATGAACCGATTACCGGATGCTCATTTTTCTTTACTAATTACCGAATGGAATATTTCGAAATAGTATATTTATAAACTATGATTCTTTATGACTATAAATGAATGATCGGGGGTCTAATAATTTTACTTCTTTATTTAAATACGTTAATTAATCTTTGTTTGATTCTTTCCATTTTATCTTCTCCATTTACGGTAGCTAATTAATTGTTATCTCATCAAAGTAGCCGAACTCCATTCTAGCATGGGTTTCGTCTTATTCGAAAATAAGTATTAATTCTCATGATTGCAAGGGATTCCTGGAACTACGAGGACAATGACACAACACATTCTAATTAACTCAATCCACTATTGATAATATTCATGCATGACATTACACAGAAAGGTTACTCAAAATACTCATGAAATACATTATACAATTCAACATCCGGACTTGACATAATACTAATCCACACAATAATTAATGAGAGGCTAGAACCCAAGATACTTATACTTATTGAGGAAATGGTCAGAGGCTTCGATCAGGTCACAGGGCAGGACATCTCTTCAGACTTAGGTAATCACATCACCAATAACTATCAAGACACTATGGTCAAGGAATGATGGAGGCTTTCTCGCTGGTCTCTAGTCAGGAACTCACTTCTTCTCTAACTTCGATTCCCCTCTGTTCTTCTAAATCTCCCCCTCCTTTCTTAAACTAACCAATCCTTTTTCTCAATTCTCCGATTTCATTGGACTTCGTTATAACCGGGGGTGTGTTCTTATCCCATACTATCCAATCCTAATTCAGCTTAACTATGAACAATATTTCGTATCTCCGCCCAGAAACCGTTACGAAGTTCTTTGCTAAACTATTTCATAATCTATCAACCTAAACATTAACTGTTTCCCAAGTTATGTTAGCTGTCACCCTCTGTAATAAATCTAGCTGCCTTAATCGAAGGAACTATTCCGGACCTAAACAGTATTCGTGAAATATATAAGGTTCCCTTGTTTCGTCACCCAAGCTAACATATAAATCCTTTTCATAAACCAAATAACCAAAATGTTACAAAAGTCCTATGTAAATTGTTCCTTATATTCCTGAATATATTATTCCTCATTCCTAAGCATATAAATGCACAAATATATATAGGGGTCACATATAGAATCTATACATAAAAATATAATCATTGTATAGATACCAGTTTCTTCTACTCAGCGAATTTATTTTTTTTAGTCATAAACAATCAAGTTTACAAATATACCAATTCGAAATATTCCATTCGGTAATTAGTAAAGAAATATAAGCATCTTGTAATTGTTTCATTATCCTAGTCAAAATGGCTGAAAGCCGACGTTAAACCCATACTAAATTCAATTACATTTTAGAATATCTTAAATGGGAAGTGTTGGTAATTATTAAATATATTTTCACTTACTATTCTGAACCCATATGGCTTATCATACAAGAGCAAAGTTAGTAATTCATATTATTTTTATTTACCGTAATCTTTCACGCCACTGAGCTTTCTTCCTCAGAGCTTTCTTCCTCAGAGCTTTCTTCCTCAGAGCTTTCTTCCTCAGAGCTTTCTTCCTCAGAGCTTTCTTCCTCAGAGCTTTCTTCCTCAGAGCTTTCTTCCTCAGAGCTTTCTTCCTCAGAGCTTTCTTCCTCAGAGCTTTCTTCCTCAGAGCTTTCTTCCTCAGAGCTTTCTTCCTCAGAGCTTTCTTCCTCAGAGCTTTCTTCCTCAGAGCTTTCTTCCTCAGAGCTTTCTTCCTCAGAGCTTTCTTCCTCAGAGCTTTCTTCCTCAGAGCTTTCTTCCTCAGAGCTTTCTTCCTCAGAGCTTTCTTCCTCAGAGCTTTCTTCCTCAGAGCTTTCTTCCTCAGAGCTTTCTTCCTCAGAGCTTTCTTCCTCAGAGCTTTCTTCCTCAGAGCTTTCTTCCTCAGAGCTTTCTTCCTCAGAGCTTTCTTCCTCAGAGCTTTCTTCCTCAGAGCTTTCTTCCTCAGAGCTTTCTTCCTCAGAGCTTTCTTCCTCAGAGCTTTCTTCCTCAGAGCTTTCTTCCTCAGAGCTTTCTTCCTCAGAGCTTTCTTCCTCAGAGCTTTCTTCCTCAGAGCTTTCTTCCTCAGAGCTTTCTTCCTCAGAGCTTTCTTCCTCAGAGCTTTCTTCCTCAGAGCTTTCTTCCTCAGAGCTTTCTTCCTCAGAGCTTTCTTCCTCAGAGCTTTCTTCCTCAGAGCTTTCTTCCTCAGAGCTTTCTTCCTCAGAGCTTTCTTCCTCAGAGCTTTCTTCCTCAGAGCTTTCTTCCTCAGAGCTTTCTTCCTCAGAGCTTTCTTCCTCAGAGCTTTCTTCCTCAGAGCTTTCTTCCTCAGAGCTTTCTTCCTCAGAGCTTTCTTCCTCAGAGCTTTCTTCCTCAGAGCTTTCTTCCTCAGAGCTTTCTTCCTCAGAGCTTTCTTCCTCAGAGCTTTCTTCCTCAGAGCTTTCTTCCTCAGAGCTTTCTTCCTCAGAGCTTTCTTCCTCAGAGCTTTCTTCCTCAGAGCTTTCTTCCTCAGAGCTTTCTTCCTCAGAGCTTTCTTCCTCAGAGCTTTCTTCCTCAGAGCTTTCTTCCTCAGAGCTTTCTTCCTCAGAGCTTTCTTCCTCAGAGCTTTCTTCCTCAGAGCTTTCTTCCTCAGAGCTTTCTTCCTCAGAGCTTTCTTCCTCAGAGCTTTCTTCCTCAGAGCTTTCTTCCTCAGAGCTTTCTTCCTCAGAGCTTTCTTCCTCAGAGCTTTCTTCCTCAGAGCTTTCTTCCTCAGAGCTTTCTTCCTCAGAGCTTTCTTCCTCAGAGCTTTCTTCCTCAGAGCTTTCTTCCTCAGAGCTTTCTTCCTCAGAGCTTTCTTCCTCAGAGCTTTCTTCCTCAGAGCTTTCTTCCTCAGAGCTTTCTTCCTCAGAGCTTTCTTCCTCAGAGCTTTCTTCCTCAGAGCTTTCTTCCTCAGAGCTTTCTTCCTCAGAGCTTTCTTCCTCAGAGCTTTCTTCCTCAGAGCTTTCTTCCTCAGAGCTTTCTTCCTCCGAGCTTTCTTCCTCCGAGCTTTCTTCCTCCGAGCTTTCTTCCTCCGAGCTTTCTTCCTCCGAGCTTTCTTCCTCCGAGCTTTCTTCCTCCGAGCTTTCTTCCTCCGAGCTTTCTTCCTCCGAGCTTTCTTCCTCCGAGCTTTCTTCCTCCGAGCTTTCTTCCTCCGAGCTTTCTTCCTCCGAGCTTTCTTCCTCCGAGCTTTCTTCCTCCGAGCTTTCTTCCTCCGAGCTTTCTTCCTCCGAGCTTTCTTCCTCCGAGCTTTCTTCCTCCGAGCTTTCTTCCTCCGAGCTTTCTTCCTCCGAGCTTTCTTCCTCCGAGCTTTCTTCCTCCGAGCTTTCTTCCTCCGAGCTTTCTTCCTCTGAGCTTTCTTCCTCTGAGCTTTCTTCCTCTGAGCTTTCTTCCTCTGAGCTTTCTTCCTCTGAGCTTTCTTCCTCTGAGCTTTCTTCCTCTGAGCTTTCTTCCTCTGAGCTTTCTTCCTCTGAGCTTTCTTCCTCTGAGCTTTCTTCCTCTGAGCTTTCTTCCTCTGAGCTTTCTTCCTCTGAGCTTTCTTCCTCTGAGCTTTCTTCCTCTGAGCTTTCTTCCTCTGAGCTTTCTTCCTCTGAGCTTTCTTCCTCTGAGCTTTCTTCCTCTGAGCTTTCTTCCTCTGAGCTTTCTTCCTCTGAGCTTTCTTCCTCTGAGCTTTCTTCCTCTGAGCTTTCTTCCTCTGAGCTTTCTTCCTCTGAGCTTTCTTCCTCTGAGCTTTCTTCCTCTGAGCTTTCTTCCTCTGAGCTTTCTTCCTGTGGGCTTTCTTTCTGGGAACTAAATCATTTATAGTCTATAGCAAAACTCATCTCCATATGATTGATCATTTATAGTCTATAGCAAAACTCATCTCCATATGATTGATCATTTCCTTTACTAAGCTCATAAGTATTTTAAATGAGATGCTGGTCAAAGATATTCATCTGAACTTCTCATAGGTATTATTGTATAATCAAATTTTGTTTCAATAGAGATTGGTAGGGTGTTGTATAGTTTCCATTACTCTGGGGGTTCACCTATAGTTAGTATTCTGTTCATGCAGTTACTAATGCACAAGGCACTTTCCTCAATCCATTTAAATACTTCAGGTCTAACACCATCAGATCCTACTTGCTTCCCACTCTCAAGCCTCCAAAGCTGTGCCTAACCTCTTGTACAGAAACAGAGATATGTCAGGTAACATTACTCTAAAGAATTTATAGAATGGTTAGCCCTCCTAATTGTATCAAATTTTTCTTTTCCATCAACCTCATTGGGATTAGAAATTTCTAAAGATCAGCCTCTCTGTTCAATATATTTGTGTTCCATCCTCCTCAACTCTCTGCATGATTTATGAATTTTTCTCTCGGCTAAAAAAAATTACTCTATCTATCAGGAGACAGGAACCAATGAAAGATATTTGATTGGTGTTTAGGTTTCTACATTTCCTGTTATAACATTTACATTCTTGTATTTCATTTGTGAATCTTACCAAGGTTTACCATTCATGAATTTACCTCTGATTATTTATAGTATTTTCCTCTTGAGAACCAAGTAAAATAGTGTGATTTGTGAGCTTAACAGAATTTAATGAAGCTGTGACCTGTAATATAGTTTTTATTATCTGCTAGTTTGTTATACTCCACACTTCATGATTGTTTACTGATCTGCAGGGGGAGGGGGAGGGGTAGAACACCACATTGCCAAGTAATAAAGCATGTCCAAACTCGCCATTTTAATGGCGAGTTTGTGACAGTTATTTTGAGCCCTTCAATTGCAAATGGCGAGTTTTATCTATTTTTCTCCTATGATACAATTTTATTTTGGAGAGAATTTATGAAATTTTGATCATTTTGGAGAGAATTTGTTGAATTTTGGAAAGAGCTGGAGAGACAAATGGTGAGTTTATGAGACATACTATTTTACTTGGCCACATTGTATTATATATACATATTTAACTTATCATACTTCCTATTTCTGAGATATTTTCCACAAATCCTGCTGTACTTGTCAGACTGGTAGCTATATAACTGATTTTTACATAGTTAAAAGAAATAATGTGCGGGTTTTGCAGTCTGGACAACAAACTAGCAGATACAACAAACTACATCTGCATCTTTGTTGAGTGATAACAAAGGTCATATCTGTCATCTTACATCCATGTTGATGATAACAGGACTAAAATATAAGTGACAGAAGAACTCACCAAGAAAATGATAAGAAAGGCTAAGAAAATATAAGTAATTTGAAATTATGATCATTATTAGTATTTCTGTCAAATCTAGGGTACCTGTGACTTGTGAGAACTTAATTAGTGTGCTGTGATTTGCCTGCTTAACTCTATTGTAAAGACATTGTTTAATAGATTAAATCCAATTAACCTGGCCCCTGGGTAATAGAACATGTATTAGGCTTATAAACTTAACTATTTATTCATAAATCATTTGTCTCTACAGCTGTCTCCAAAATGATCAAATAATTCAAATTATTATAAATCCTCCAAAATAACATTGTAGCATAGGAAAATATTTCTCACCATTTGTAATTGAAGGGCTCAAAATAACTGTCACAAATTATTATCTGGGTATTAGGTAGGCATGATGCATATGCCATCATTCTATAAATTGAATTCTTTTTTTCCACTATAGAAATAGAAAAAGTCACTCACAGTCTCACACTGCTGTACACTTTAATCATTAATACTACAGGCAATGGGTAACCTTCAATTTTTGAATAACTCAAAAACTAAATAGGGAGTTTAATTTATAAAAATTTATTTTAGTTGAATGAATCTAAAAAGTGGCGAGTTTTTCATATTAACATTCTTTATAGTGTATACCCCAACCTAGGTAGTATAGTAATCAATTCAAGAGAAATATTCACAAGAACTATAGCTAGGCTGCTAATTAGGGTCACCGGTTACACAAAGCCACAAAGGTAGGTAAATTGCGGCCCTTTAATTTTGATTGTGGCCCTTGAATTTTTTATTGCGGCGCTTTCAGTTTTAATTGAGACCCTCTCAAGAACCTTCTAAACAGAACTTATAATGAAATGCTGCATATCAAAAGAAGCTCAAGGCATGTTATAATTTATTAATGTAAGCCAAGACACAACAGACGCGGAGACATTTTAGGCCTAGGCCGCCTAGCAATAGGTTAAGGAACCTACCAACATAAAAATCAAAATAGTAGGGAATCAGTACTATACATAAACAGTCAAATCATAAACCTCATAAATAATATATCAATAGACAGAACTGTCACATCACAAAATGTAGTTCTAATAGTAGAGAAGGTCCTGGAGCTTGAATTTGTTGTCACCAGACACATCACAGCTACTCTCGGTAAAGGCACACATTTAAATGCGTCGAACAATGCTTGAATGCTACACAGCTGACGACTTATGTGTCTCTAGTAGTCATGGTAATGACAATCGAAAGTTTTGTGCTCGTGACGTCATTAGAGCAACATATTTAAATTAAAATTAGCCCTTTCCTAATGTGTAAATTTTATTTATCAATTATTCATTTAATATAATTGCAATTAACAATGAATGATGATATCCATATTCACTTAAATTACCTCAAATCGAATTAAAACTGTTGATTTAATGACGTCTCTCAAACATAAAGGCCTTGATCATCATTTTAAATTATGCCGGCCGGTGTTTATACCTACATATATACGAATTCCAGATGTCTTTCTATCTTATCAAATAGATTAATACAGCCATTTAATAAAAACAAATGAAAATTTAATTGTGCTTGTTAGATACTCATATATATCCCGAAATTCGAATAATGAAATCCAGCACTGCATTTCGTTCACTAAGCATCATTACAAATTTAAAGAGACAATTATCTCCGATAGTACAAGAAGAAGATAGTACGCATCTGCTAACCACATATTACGCATTTAAATACCTTTGTTTGTAAAGACAAACTAAACAGTTATACATTAACGACTATTCATTAAATGGATAGCACTAGCGCATTAATCAGTAAGTAAAAAATGAAATTAGGTTCCCTAACGTACTATGCCCTAACGTAGGTATCTAAATAGAAATAACTAGTACTCCTCTCTGATGTATTTAAATTTCTAACCTATCTATATGGTAATTTATTGATTAGGAAACTGTTCAGGTGGGAATGAAAATATTACTTGTGTGTTTACTTGCATACAGTCAAGTACCTAACATGTTTCCATGGGATTTTAGATATTTAAGATCATAATGTATGGTACCTATCTAATTGGTGCTTTATCTCAGCAAATAATATTATTACATATTGCTTTACTACCTTACAGTACTGTTAATATAGGTATGTATTATAACTATTGCATATATACATTAGATGACAATAGTGGCAGATTATGTTCAACGTAGCTGTTTTATTTAGTACTGCTAGACTGCTAGTATATCAATAAATTCTTATTTATACTTTACACTCAGCGATGTATTTTGGAGCATTATTAAGAACTTTTGTATTCTTCTTACATATACCTATTTACATTATGTTTAATATAGAGAACAGACTAATATAAATAATAATTAACAGTTGGAGTCATGGTCAGGGCAAAATCTAAAATGAATAAACATATGAAAACCCATTAAATCATTAATTACTATCAATATACAAAAATAAAATATACATTTCTGAAGCTAAAACCCAAATATTTCTAATTTTTGATGGCGACCGAAAACAATGAACCTTAATGTTAATACGTAGCAGTTACTACATTGTATAATGTATTAGTTATTAACTTACTAAATTTATATGAAGTGTACGTAGCACAAGAGAAACGATGAAAAAGTTGTACCTACATCTTTTATTTTTAGAGCTTTCGAATAATAGAATATTCATTATCAATAACCTAATTAAAACTAATTTTAATGAAATATATAGAAATAAGAAGAAATAACTTCTTATTTCTATATATTTCTTTAAAATTGTAAGATTTCCCAGAAGGAGACCAATTAGTCAAGTTATTAACTTATTACGTAGATATCGAGAACTGTCCTACATATTATCTTTAGTCATTTATTATCTATAGAAACTGAAAGTTTTATTCCTAAAATAGAAATAAATTTTAACTTCAATTGACAAGGAGTCAGTTATTTAGAAAAAAAATGAAGAATCTATTTTGTTGAGTGACACAATAATTTTCTACTTCGAATTCGCGCCTTGTTCCAAACTATCAAATGCCTAAATAGCTTTACAACAGCCTTTTTATAAATAATGAGATAAAAATTGTTAATGACGACTGACGAATAAAATTCTACCTCTTATAGTTCTTACCTGAAGTTCTACCGTATGTACGTAGTTGTCCTAATATTTTTCAAATTTCTCAAACTTACGTAATGCGCGGTAAAGAATTCGATCCACTTTATGAGGGTTCTAGAAGCTTCAACAATGGAAAATAGATATTTCTAAGTTCGTAAACTAACTATAAACATCTCAATTAACTTAGAATTGAATTTATTCTGTTTCCATATATATATATATATAATAACATACTCTATAATTAGTAATCGTTCATCAGTATTTCTGTTTTCTGTGAAACCGTCAAGGACTCATGACTGCACGCTCATCATAAGAAATAAAAGAAAGATAGGTTAGGTAAAAAGATGCTAGCTATCTCGATATCTCCAGTTAAAGCAATAAACAGGCTTAAAACAATAGTATCTTATCAGCAGTATTGACACCATATTAAAATATCTTGGGGAAATTGGCCAGGTAAATAATTTAATACAATCGCGATTCACAAAGGAATGAAGTTGAAGATATCACAATAAGGTAGGTAAATACTAAATAAAAATTTCACTAAATCCTATAATTTAATTTTGTCATTCAATCAATTCAATTTTTCTTTCCATGCCATGTTTTCGAGATACTATTTCCTGTAGTTAAATCAGTGCTCTGTTAATGTGAAACAATACATGCTAATCAACACCATGTGAACTTTCTCATGTATGGAGTACAGTCAGTCTGAAGAGTTCCATGACATTTCTTTGGTAGAAACATAGTGGAAGGTTCTAAAGTAACTTTATGGATACAACGTATTAGTAGACTTAGCACATTGTGTGTTATACCTATACCTACTTAACAAAGGAAAGATATCTTCTCACGTTGTAAATTAGAAAATATATTTCCTGTCAACAAAAACTGAATTATAACTTAGTTTTAATGTTTTTTTTTAAAGATAAGGAATTAAATTTCCTCATCAGTGATTAATAAATTTGATATACATCTAACTAGCTAAAAATTAGTGATCTTTTGATTTATTTCCAGTCTTCATAAAAAATCCATACAAAAAAACTGACTTTTTAAATGAAATAATATACTATTATGTAGGATGAAGAACTCAAAAAGAAGTAGTTTGAATTTTCCCAAGCTTTCAGAAATCTTCGTGATTTCCTACATAATGCAGCAACCAAGGAGTCCTCTATTTTCTTCAATGAAATAATATACTGCAAACAAGAAATTAATTGTCTAAAAAAATTGTAAAATAACCAAACTAACTAATACTAAATAACATTAATAATGATATTTAGAACAGTAACTACCTATAATGAAAGACCTAACACCTATTTCAAAAAAGACAAACAATTCATTTTTCGAACAATTAAAGGAATTTATTCATAGAAAAGTAGAAACAGTTCAAAAACTTAACAACTGACAGTTACAAGGAAGACGAATAATTTCTCCTTATTTTTATTAAAAAATTAATATTTATGAATAACTTTTTTAATCAAAAACAGCTAAAGAGTTGATCATTTTTTAGTCTTGTTGAAGAACGTTTGATAAGAAAAAACCGTTTCCTAAAAAAATGCCAACAAAAAAACAGAAGAAAAAATATCTACAAAGAAAAAATATCTACAAAGAAAAAATATACATTTTTGCCTCATTGTGGACATTTATACCAGTGGATTTTTTTTCCTAGTGGGTATTTTTCAATTTGGGCATCATCCAGTTACCGAAAAACCACGTGTTCAGTTCTAGATTCAATTAGGTACTGTTAAAGTAAGACCCATTACGACTATTTTAACACGAACAACAATTTAACTTGCATACTCAGGGTAAAATTATGGTGGGACCATAGAAGAATAAGTTAGATCTTCTCTTAGTATTTGGTTACTTTCTTCTGGAATATATTATAAAACATTAAAAATCGCGGTTTTAATCTCCTAAAGCCGAGTGTGTGTTAATTCCATCATTTTATATATTATGAGATCAAATACTAATGTCAAACGTAATTATGAGAACTGAAAATTATTGCGTAACATTTATATTTAACAAAATGTATCTAACATGATTTCATAAATCGAATTTAAACATAATCTATATGAATAATATGATATGAATAATATGATGCCAAATATCGCCATAATGTTCCAATTTAAAGTCGAGAACCACATGTCTTTAATTCCTCTACTATTATTCAAAACATAATGAAACATTTTTACAGGAATATTTAATAATAAAATATTATTTGAATTCAAAGACAATATGACAAAAACTTCCACCATCCTAAATAAAATATATTCTCCTAATGGATACTAATTTTAAATATTTTCCTATCTATATTTCATTTATTTCTATGCATGAATTAATGTTATTATTTCTCCTTATCTCGCATCAGTAGCTATTTTATTAATATACGTAAGTCTATTTAGAATACATTCTAAGTTAATATGCAATATTAATACTAACTATTCATTTCACACATAATATGACACTCGTCAACATCTTACAAATCCTATATTAAATAAGCTCTATGAAAAAGTGTTCTATAACATTGACCAGTGGATCTGCCCTCTCGTTTTCTTTGTGAGAGAAAACTTAGCCTTTACATTTTAACAGAGACTATTCCATTCTGTTCTCATATATAGCTTCTTAATTCAAAGATGCTTTCTTTTATTTAGAATTAATTAATTCTATTCATCTGAGTCGTATACCTCATTTGAATTCATAACGAATGATGATTAGTAGGGTTGTGACATCATGCATTCATTATAAACATGCCATAAAAGCAATGCACTTATGCTTTAAAAAGCATGGCGTATGCTCTGAAAATCATGCACTTATGCCTTGAAAGCATGCACTTATGCCTTGAAAGCATGCACTTATGCCTTGAAAGCATGCACTTATGCCTTGAAAGCATGCACTTATGCCTTGAAAGCATGCACTTATGCCTTGAAAGCATGCACTTATGCCTTGAAAGCATGCACTTATGCCTTGAAAGCATGCACTTATGCCTTGAAAGCATGCACTTATGCCTTGAAAGCATGCACTTATGCCTTGAAAGCATGCACTTATGCCTTGAAAGCATGCACTTATGCCTTGAAAGCATGCACTTATGCCTTGAAAGCATGCACTTATGCCTTGAAAGCATGCACTTATGCCTTGAAAGCATGCACTTATGCCTTGAAAGCATGCACTTAAGCTCTAAAACATGCTATTAAAGCTTTATTGCATGCATTTTGTATCTATATTTAGGTTAGTTAGTCCTCTTTTTTTGCCATTTTCTTTGCATGTACTTAGAAAATAGTGTAGGTACGTTGTTTGGTAGGACTATATAAAAATATTCAAATATTAAATATCTAAATTGTCTTTTTTTTATGAAATATTTACAGGTATAGAAGTTTTGAAGTGGAAAACGTTATATATTTTTTTAGAAATTTCCCAGTAACAGAGGGAAACTTTTAATTTGCATTACCTTATTAAAGTATACTAAATAGTGAATATCATATTTAAATACTACCGTAAACATGCAGATGAAACCAAGTAAAACTCAAATAACAATAACATAACAGCAAAAACAAATAACTAATATCTCAGTATAGCATTGCATTTTAGAACTAGACAAATAAGTCTAGAAAAATAGGCAGCATGCGATTAAAACGAAAATGCATACGTATTGCTTGAATGTAGCCTGCTTTTAAGAATAAGTGTATGAAGCATGCATGCACCACGCATTTAAGAATAACTGCAAGTGGCATGCATGCACCATGCATTTAAAGAATAAGTGCAAGTGGCATGCATGCACCATGCGTTTAATGCCACGTCACAACTCTAATGATTAGGCAATTCATTTAAAAATATTTGTGTTTTATTAGCTAAGATATGTCGAATGCCAATTTATAATGCAAACTTTACCTTCCATTGCGTTACCTATTGCAACTGGTTTCCCATCAGCTGCTGCAACTATTCCATAGTCATCAACTGCTACTAAATCTTTAACCATTTGGTTTGTTACTGCCTTGCTGCTACTGTTATCTCAAACATCTACTGCTTCTGGTTTAGACACCTGTTAACACCTTAACCGCGATTGCTGATCAAGCATGTTTGCTTTCCTGGCGATAGGTTTAAACATGTTTTACATTAATTCCGATTATAGTTATAATTTATAAATAAACATATTTTTCATGATCTATAGTCATTTTAGTTATTTACATTATTGTCACAGTATACCATTCCTTAATATTTCTAATATAAACTAATATACATACATCGAATTAAAGAAATTATAAATTTTATGCGTGTACCATATATGTGCACATCGCCGGTTGGAAAAGTTCTCTGTGTACATATATGGTACACATCGCAGTCAACGTGTTAAAGCTATTTTAAACTACTGCTTCCAGTAAAGCACATTTTTTTCTCCCTACAAATAATCCTTCTGTATACGGCTCCAGCTCGTCAATTTCTACTCAAAGAAAAAAACAAAATACCCAATTCAACCTGCAGATCAACCTACATCAAGCTGGTCTCATATGTCTTTCAGAACCATACCGGGTTCTCACTTATCTCGTCCTAACTCTGAGTTAAATTTAATCCAGCAATAGCTACAGTCACGCACTCACCATGGAACTAAATTTCCTTGTGACTCCTGTATAAACCTTGCGTTTATACAGGAGTCAAACATTATCAAGAGAATCCGAAGTTCCCTATCATTTAGCTAATTAACAGGTGATGTGATTTTACTGATTTATTTGAATACTGGTCTTGATTATCTAACCCTTAATTTCATATTCCATTTCAAATTCAAAGTGGAGTCCAATAATGAACAATAATAACCAATAAATCAACACAGCAGAGTAGTCCATATGGTATTTTAGAACACCCAACACTTTTTCTATTCATTGAATGAATAGTTTCTCACAGCGTTTGCCTGACGAATAATCAGTTTCGTTAAATTACTTATTATACCCAGTTTCTTTCTATAACAATAGTTGTTCAATATTTTCAATACGTCGTATTCAATAAGTTAAGAAAAGTCACTTGATTGCAGGCATACAATCATTCAATATCAAAAGTTACGTATTAACCCTTTTCGATGGGTTGAACGTACATTGCCCCACGTTGTGAGCTGTAGGGTAGAGTAAGGTACAAAAAAATGAAAATATTCATTCAAAATTGTGGGGCAAATTAAGCAATAATAATTCCTCTATTGTGACTCTATTTAAATCCTGTATACAAGTAGATTTGCAAGAAATTAACACACTTCAAAAAAATTTAGGCACAACTCTATTTAAAATGCGATAATCTCTAGCTACCTTAAACTCTATCGATAAAATACAGACACATTGAAGCTAATTGATCAAATTTCTAACATTTTTTATATAATTAAATTAATTATTAAACGAATTCAAGTATATGTATTTACCTACGCCACACATACATTCAGCATGACGGATATATTCCTGGGATATTCCCTTGATATCCAAGGAATAAATCCTTATTGCCTGGATATGTTCATAGTTATGTAGGTACGGCAAAAGGTTTATCAACTGACTAATCAAGTAGGTAGGTAGGTAGCTTTTATTTGAACTTCTCTGGTACGCTGAAAAGACCCTTTATTCCATTCCAGTGGTAGGTGATAGGACAATATCTCTGGGAATAGGTCTCAATGGTACTATCGGGGTAAGCCCACATTCCTTTAGCGATGCTATTACCCCAATGGATTCCCAAGCCATTTTTCATCAGCTGGGAATGATAGAAAAATAGATAAATATTAAAATCCTAATCTGTGATGTTTTTTTTATATCCAGTGAAGAGATTTAGATACATGATCATATTAAAATTTGCTTAAAATAAATATACTTGTTCACAGGAATAGATACTTTTAATTAAAACAAATGTAATTGAAAATTCTAGATTTTTTTTAATGAGTGAGTAAGGTATAGCTACCTGACGATGTAATTTGAGAAAGTCAAATTATTTCTTAATGAGTTATTCATAATTTAATAAGATTGATTCAATTAAAGAACGAATTTATTTATCTAAATAGATATTTTGATAGAGTTAAAATCAAGACTAGAACTTACAGTAGACATGCAAAGCTCTTTTTCAGTCATCCTAAAAAGTCTATCCAAGTGTGACCAGTGGACCATGTAGTAAGCATTCGGGTCGAAGAGTTTCACATCAGCACAAGATATGATCGACTGAGGCGGTTCGAACTTTACTTCAGTGCAGGTTGCTGAAATCATCAAAATGCAGTTGCATTGAATTAGTTCAAGTTGTGTTCTTATTAATATTATACGAAACAGAAAATAATGGACCAAAATCCTTTTTGATAAAATTGTGGAGATCTTACTCCAAGCTTATACTATTTGTAATAGACTCCTTTGACGGTAATATTGAATTCATATATAAAAATATTAACTATATTTACAGAGTGACTAGAAAAGATTTACACATGGAAAACATAGAATATAATTTACACTAGAAGGATAATAAGAAAATGCTTCGAAGAAATCATTAGAAATCTAATCAGAACAAAAGTAACAGGTAAAATTGATCATTTTCTCAACAAGAGTTGTTAGATCGCATCACTACTTTTTCGTACAACTTGACCAAAACAGAATGAAAACAGTCAAATTGGGGTAACGAGTTGAAACTTTCTTTCCAAGATGAGCCATATTGTACGAAAACCACATATATAGGATTGATGTCTGGACTCGAGGGTGGTCATATGGTTTTTTCCCAAAAGACTACAAAGTTGTTTTTGCACCACCTTTGTGACACATTTGCCGTATTGGTTGGTGCTCCGTCTTGAATGAAGATTAGATGGTTCCAAATGATTCGGTGAGACAAGGAAGGACTTTATTAGCAGCACATCCAGATAAAAATGGCTATTGACTTTGATTCCTTCATTGAAGACAATCAAAGGAAATTTTTTCCTATCTGATGTAAGAAACAATCCATTCCATGACAGAAGCAGGCTCCTGGTGTCTCAAATGGTTCTTACCATTTACAGACTCTTTCGATTAACTTCTACATTGAGGATTTAGAGATATCCATTTGTTTCGCAATTTTTCAGTCACTTCTTAGCGGATTTCGGTTAATTCGCTTGTTCACTACAGAAATAACTCTTTTGCAGCGAATTGATCGCTTTATTAATTGGTTAACTGGAGGTTGTTCCTGACTGCTTATATTGAATTGTTTCCAGGCCTTGTGAATCACTTTGGGGCACACCTTGAACTATTTCACGATATATCTTGTTTTTACGCAAGTTCTCTTCCGACAAATAATCTGATAGCGCATAACCTTATGATCCATAGCTTGTAAAATGGCTAAAATAAATACATGAAAATTCAGGTGAACAATGTTATAGTTATATGGTGACCAAAAGTTAAAATATTAAAGGCACCTAATATAGCATTAGGTTACAATAATTCTAAAATTATGGGTAAATATTTGTGAATCACCATGCAGTTACCGAATGATGATAGAATATCATTTATGTATTGTTTCTATATTGTATTTTATATAAATATGGGGTAAAAAGTTAATAACGTAACTGCTGACTATTCTGTCATCAAGTATTAATAATGTATACATATTGTCTGTATAAGTGCATGAAAAGATTATAAATGTAGCATAGATGAGAATGCTGAGGCTAGTATGGACATAAACAACTGCACCAGAGATATTGTGAAAGATTCTAAATTAGAAAAATTCAAGAAAGAAGAATAAAATGGTAGGAATATATGTCATCAGAAGAGAAAGTGAGTATAATGGAACCAGAGTTTGGAAATGCACCATGGATGGATGGAAAAGAGGAAGACTGAAGTTATGGATGAAATAGCTAAAGGTGAATTTGGAGACCAAAGGACTGAAAGGAACATGTGGAAGACAAAACAACAAGAAGGAGAATACACGAGATTTAGTGACCCCACGTTGACATAGGAAAAAGAAGGAGTCTAATAATGATACCTAGATATATGAAGTTTCACAACAGATTATAAAACACAAAAACATCAAACGATTCCAGGACAATGACCCCCGTGCAAAAAAAAACCTGCGGTCAAAAAACCCCCGTGCAAAATACCCCCGGACAAAAAAAAAACATGCAATAAACCCCCGGGACAAAAACCCCCAATGTAAAAAAAAACAGTGCAAAAAAAACCCGGTCTATATAAATTGCATAATTCATTTTTATTAATATATTTAACATTATTCTAAGCAAACCAATAATTATTACATTTTCTCCAAAAATATTTAAAAAAATTTAGCAAAAAAATGTATGCCTATTTTATAGTAAAAAAGGTAAAGTGTACATTTTGTCATTATCAAACCTGACCGGGAGAGGCTATTAATACGAGACGATAAAAGGAAAATACAAAAAAATTTGAAAACAAAACAGCAACAACACTTCAGTCTTCACTCCATACAGATTCACTTGGCATAGGCGTCATCACATATATGTATGCCGCGGAAAAGTTTAAACCCAATGTTTTTACGATTTTTTGGGGGGTATACGGAGGTTCGGATTTGCGAATAAATGCTCCGAGCCCGGAAGTCAGAATATTTTTTGACGTCGGTCCGAATTCTAACCTCCGAACCCAAATGCCGATTGAAACTAATCCGCGGATAAAGGTTCGCGAACATTTGTTCGGAGTACCCACCTCAGGTAATTATAGGAAATTTAAATTATGAAGTGTCGATATTGAATAAAATACAAGAATCATAATTTAAATAACTTGATCTTTTACCCGAATCAAGGAGCTCTTCGTTGAAACCAGTTGTCTTTCCGCTTTTATAGGACGGACAGTGAATTTGCAAAGCGGTTGTGTAGGGTAAAACCCCGGTACCATAAGCGTCCAGCTGAAATGAATAGAATTTGATGATGTTACCGATACAGAAAAGGGGTTATAGGAATTATTTTCAAACAACTGTACAGTGTACACTCACTATCAAATCTTTAGCAAGAGATATCATCGTTTGATACATAAAAGGATGTTTAGCGTCAAAATGGAAAGATGCAGATGCCACGTGATCCTCTTCCTGTGATAGGGATATTTCAAATAGTATTTTAAAGTAGATAAGATAAAAATTAATACAATAATTCTTATTAAAGAAAAAATCATTTAAATTATTCATTTGTTTTTTCTCCTTTATATTTTTTTCTGTTTTTTAATGAGATGACATAGTCTTTAAATATAATTACATACCTGTTTAACAAGGAAGTTTTTGTATTGAGTTACGCTTCTCACAGCTAAATTGTCTGTGTCGGAATAGAAGCCTCCAGATTTGTAGATCAGTGGCACTCGTATCACGTCACACAGATTCGTGATGAGGTTAACTGCAATTTGAATATATTCGATACAATACAGTTTTAGGCGGAAAAAATCAGTAGAAATACATTATAAAATAACAATATACTGTCAGAAGAAAATAAATTTAAAGAAATATAATGAAAAAGTGGATCTCTTTACTTTTGAACTCTTCTCTATTTACTTTTGCGATCTGAAATATTTGATCGTCTGAATCATTTTAATGATTTACTTATTTTATAGGTTATACAGTATGGGCCACAAAAATGTTTCCGCTTTTTCAAATACTTATAAATCGTTAACCAATGTACGAAAAAACTGTATCTTGGTCTCCTTTTCACCGCCTCTTATTGTACTATTAACTGGTGAAAACTATTTTTAACTGATGGAAATAGTTTAAGAACAGGTGAGCAAAGAGTGAGGGTGATTATTTTTGTCATTGCGCGAAGGTCATTCATAGAGCTAACTCTGTGATTTTACTAACTAAAAGGCAGTGAATAAAAGGAAAAAAATTATTATGGTAGAAATTTTAATACAGGGTGCTTATACTTCTTCATTGGAAACTATTTTGGAATAGAACAACTTCAGTGACATTTTGATCTCATTGAAGTTTTCACTCTAAATATTCGTTCTTTGCTTGTTTATTGCATAGTTAAGACCCGCTTCACACTTGTTTACACTTTCTTTCTTTTTCCATCGTTGATGGAAAAATCATATTAAATTTTTACTTCAACGATGAAAAAACGCAAGTGTGAACACATTTTAGGAAGAGCTTTTTTCCGCGCTGTTAAAAATGCAACTGTGAAGCGAGCCTTAACCATGCAATGAACTAGCGAAAAACGAATATTCAGAGTGAAAACTTCGATGAGATCAAAATGATAGCTGAAGTTGTTCTATTTCCAAACAGTTTCTAAGGAAGAAGTGTAAACACCTTGTAATAAAATGTCTACCATTATATTTTTCTTTTCTTTTTTATTCACTGCCTTTTAATAAGTAAAATCACAGAGTTAGCTCTAAGAATAACCTTCACGCAATGACAAAAAAAGTCACCCTCACTCTTTGCTTTACTGTTCTCAAACTATGTCCATCAGTTAAAAATAATTTTCACCAGTTAATAGAAAAATAAGAGGCGGAGAAAAAGAGACCAAGATACAATTTTTCGTCCATTGGTTAACGATTTATAAGCATTTGAAAAAGAGGAAACATTTTTTTGGCCCACACTGTATATAAAAACAACGCTCATTCAATATCTTGATTTATAACGAGTTGATTTCCTTTTTGAATAACGAAAAATAACAAATTTGATATCAACAGAGCTTTTTATATTGATCAACGCATATCGTATTTACAGACCTAAATGTTTGAAAATACAAGAGGTTGTAATCAGGTGCTATGTTGATTTACTTTCACGGTCTGAAATTTTTCTTGGTCCGATTTTTATTATTTGACAGTAAAAAAAGCAAAAACTGAAACATGTTTTATTAGTTAAATATGTTCCTAGTAAATAAAGCACATCAGCGGAAAATATTAGAAGAAAAAATAAATGTTGAAAAAATAAATGAAAAAATAAATAAACGCTTAAAAAAAAAATCATTTTGAAACGAAAAACTAAATGTTGAAAACCAAAATAATAAAAAGTGACCATAGTCTTAATTAAATTGGAACCAGATTCAGTAATACATAAAACTATAAAACCAACTATGTCAAATTTTAAGTACCTAATACCTATGTATATACCAATATACCAGTCACTAGTGGCAGTATCTAGTTAGATATGCTTGGAAATTTTGAAATATTTTTGGAAGTGTAATCTTCAGAATATGGAAACTATTGATCATATACGAAAAAGGAGAGTATAATGATATTGGTTTCAATTTCACTTGTAGATTCTTAATTTGGTAAATTCCCCAGCGGAAAAGCACCAGGAATGCGAAATCTTGTCTAACAGTTCTTCAGCAAATCCTGTTCTTGATGCATAGTAGTTTGCGTCAACTTCTTTGACAATTAACGTAAATACGTATATAATAAATGAAATTTTGATGTCTTTTGATTGTCTTTATAAACCAACTAAATTCAATCGAACTAATGTTAAGAAAGTTATACAGTTTAGATTATGTATGAAATGAATTCCAGTATTATGCGACGGAATTTTCCAGCGGTTGAATTTATTTAGAACCAAATTTCTAGTGTCTTGAGATATGAGATACATTCAACATATAATTCTGTTTTTGCCAATAAATCTAATTTTATAATATGTACTGTGTATCATTACTTTTAACTACCAATTTTTATCAACTAACAACTTTAAGGATTTCAAAGACGATCCAACAAATCACTTAAGTTCATAAAAACTTTCAACTGCGGAAACAAGAACATTTTTTTTTCTGTCTGCGTGCAAAGTAGAGCAACTGACAGAATGAAACAAAAATGTTTTGCGTTCGCGATACAAGTTCAATAATTTCTAACTATGTGACGACATACAACAGTCCATGGTTCTTAACCTGAGTTTGGTGAGTCAGTTTCATGAGATCGGCGGTTTGGTTCATTAGATTTTTGTGGGAAATTGATATTTGTTTATTTCGTGTTTTTGCACAGTGATTTTTATGCAAATGATACATTGTACAGTGGGTACACTAATATATTATACAATTATATACATATGTTTGAAAGGGAAAAGCACATTTTATTTTTCCAACTATCTGCAACAAGGTTGAGAACATCATCCTTACGGATCGTTGATGTTGTTCCAAAAGTTGTGAATAACTAAAAAACTAGTTAAATACTTGACTATAGTCCTACGTACTCTTTATTATCAATATTATACAAATTACCTCGAAGAAAAGATACTAATTCATTTTTTTAAATATTCGTGAAAATGTCGTGATCATAAATCCTACAAATAAAGAACATTGTGTATCACTGAAAAAAATTGCGAATCAGTCTGACTCATCACTTGAGTCAAGGCTGGCAAAACTTCAATATTGGAGTCTTTTATCTTGATTGACTCTACCTGAGTCAATCTGACTATGAAATAAGTGTTAATATGACTCTAGTTTATGAGTAAAATACTAGTTTGAGTCAAATTGACTTACATTTTTGAGCCAGGTTTGGTACTCAACTCAAATTTTGAGTCAATTTGACTCATTTATTTTTCAGTGAACAGTTTGATTTTACATCCGTAAACAAAAAAAAACATATTGAAAGTTATGGAAAATTTAGATTTTAGTGCCCGTAAATAACATTCTCATAAACTAGCTGTTCTTGTCTAATCCTCTAGACGAACCTTACAATTTAAAAGGAAAAACTTACTGGAAGTGTCCCATCCTTTTTTGTGAGTTACATTTGCCATAGGAGTGTCCTTCATAACCAATGGGACATCAACTTTCAGCACCTGCAGGTTTCCATAAGTCCTTTTCATCTCCTCCAAAGCATTGTAAGTAGCAGCATTTAAGGTGTCCACAAGTACCAGAAAGTAAACTGTGCCATCGGGGTTGGTCTTGCAGTGACTGAAAAGTGTATCAGTATAAAACACAGTTAAGAGCCATAACTTTAGAGGGTTGAATAAGAAATTATTTTAAAGACAGTAAGGGAGTGTTATTTCGCAAGTTAATTATTATCTAGAAGATCGACCCGTGACGTCACAGAAAGTTATTCTAATTAGTTTAACAGTTATTGCAAATATATGTCAGAATACAGGATCAGCAGATTATTATTAAAAGAGGACACGGAAGATAACAGGAATTTTATTTTAGAAAAATATTTTGAAATCAAAAAGTGACGAATTGTTCAAATTAATTAAAACGGTTTTATGTCGCAGAATTGATTAGGTACAGATTGAGACGTAGTTTTTAGCTCTGTAAGATGTAGTTACTTTCTTATTATACAGGGTGACCCACAAAAAAGTGTACCCAACTTTAAATTAATATAAATATTGTATTTACCAGTAGATAAAAAAATGAGTTGTAGTAGTAAAATTGGATTTTTTACATGTTTCCACTCTACCACCATCATTGCTTAAGAATTTGGATTGTTTGTGTGAAATATTTATATTAATTCAAAGCTGGGTAGTCTTTTTTGTGGGTCAACCTGTACATATAGAAAATAGGGATAATAGATAATATTTCCTATTATACGTATAGAGCCATTGACAGTTATTGTCTCTACTTACTAACCTTTCCACAGCACAGAGATATCTCCCACTGATGTAAGGTCTCTTTGATGTCTCGATGATGTAAATGTTGTTACCATTTAGTTGTGGAGTCACGTCCCTATGTGGAGATATACTTTAGTAGCGATATACTTTAGTAGAGATATACTTTAGTGGAGATATACTTTAGTGGAGATATACTTTAGTAGAGATATACTTTAGTAGAGATATACTTTAGTGGAGATATACTTTAGTAGAGATATACTTTAGTAGAGATATACTTTAGTAGAGATATACTTTAGTAGAGATATACTTTAGTAGAGATATACTTTAGTAGAGATATACTTTAGTAGAGATATACTTTAGTAGAGATATACTTTAGTGGAGATATACTTTAGTAGAGATATACTTTAGTGGAGATATACTTTAGTGGAGATATACTTTAGTAGAGATATACTTTAGTAGAGGTATACTAGTAGAGATGTACTTTAGTAGAGATATACTTTAGTAGAGATATACTTTAGTAGAGATATACTTTAGTAGAGATATACTTTAGTAGAGATATACTTTAGTAGAGATATACTTTAGTAGAGATATACTTTAGTAGAGATATACTTTAGTAGAGATATACTTTAGTAGAGGTATACTAGTAGAGATACTAAATAAATAATATTACAAAAGGTATTAATGTAAGTTTGCACATTTTGAATAAAGATTAAATACGTTCAATGGAATATTATTATGTAAAGATACCAAGGAAATTATTTAAGAAAATACGAAAATTATTATTTGAATGAAAATTAGAAATAATTCAAATAATTAGAATAGTTCAGTGATGTTTTATCTTGTGAACATCAGTAAATTAGAAGAAATTATAAAGTAAGATTTTAAAAATCATTCATAATCAATATATATATATTCAATCAATATATTCAATCAATGAATATAATTTCAATACTTAGAATCTGTTAGGTATACTCACTTGTACAGGACTGGGTATGGAACTGAAATGGAAAGAAAAAACCTATTAGGAACATATAAGAGAATGGTCTAATGTCAATACTTCGAGAGGAATAAACAACTCAATATAATGCAGTCATGTGTTTAGAGTCTACCTATAAGCTTCGTCTCTAAAGCAAGATATTCAATTAAGTGCATTAAAGTACGATTTGATGCACCTAAGTGTTTCAAGAGTTTGAGACACTAAAGTGCATCGCACTGAAAGGCTACCTAGCTCTGAAACACTTAAGTGTATTAAAACTTTAGTTTGATGCACTTAAGTGTCTCGCTTTAGAAACAAAATTTATATACACTCAGAGAAATTCTGATGCACCAGGTGTTTACAAGTACACCCTATACATGGCTTTGTCTCCAAAGCGAGACACGTTGGTGCACCAAACTATAGTTGGATGTACTTTGGCTCAAAAAAGCATCAGTTCGATGAACTTTGGTGTCTTAAATTTTCCTTTACTAAATTTAATGATGAGAATAATTTCCTCATCATTTTAACAAACTTATAACTGAGACAATAAAGTGCATCGAACTGATGCACTTTAGTAATCCAAACTATAGTTAGATGCACTAAAGTGTCTCGCTTGGAGACAAAGCCATTGGGTGAATTCGAAACACCCGGATGCATCAGAATTTCTCTGAGTTATTCAAATAAGAAATCTGTGTAAATTTTATTATTTTCTTTCAATCTTTGTGCATAAAGATATATTCCTCATATGTATATTATATTCAAAATGTAGTAATAAAATTATAATACAAATAGTTTCATACTTTACAATTATAAATACTTATTAAACAGAAAGTTCAACAACTTCAATCTTCATTTTAAACTCAATTAGATTAATTTTTTTGATACTTATTACAAACTCTTACCTTTTTCAGTGGTAGTAATATCGTTTTTATTCCTGTAATAGTATTCATACAAGCGGTTCATCAAAACCAAAACGAGTAAAAACAACATACACCTATTGAGGAATTTATTCATTGTGGACAGTTCAAACGGCAATGGTTTGTAAAAAAATATAATTGTAATATATTCTATGAAAATAAAACTATTATTATCTGAGAAAATTATGTTACAGAATTTTTTTATTATGTTTACTAACTACTACATTTTATTTTGAAGAAAAATAAAAATTTTAACAAAATTTAATTTGCAAATTATTCATCACTCATGTTAACTCGATCATTGAAAATTACCTATTAAAAGTTAACTTACTGTGGCACACTTTTACCAGAAATGAAATTATTTTAAACAATTTACATATATTTTATATTAACCTAATAAACATGTATGCATTTTACTATACTATGTTTTTCACTGCAAATCGATACTATCAGTATAGTGCAGCTGCGACAGATGTTACAAATAAAAACCATTAACAGATGTTCAAATGGAACTAAAAATTAAAAGTCCCCTAAACCTGCAGGTATCATGGATACCAACTAATAATTATACGATTTATATAATTTTTCTTATATTCAGGTGGAAAAAGTAGGAGGAGCTTAGCAAAAAGTCTTGTGGAAAGACTTAAAAAACCCTACGTGTGTACGGCCCTTAAGAGTCAGCCATATTGCTAGTGGTATGATTTTGAAAATAATTTTGAAATATTATAATAACAAACGTAAGCGAAAAAACGAACACTCACAAGTTAAACTTGAAATTTAAATTGTCATTAAATGGGAAGTATTATAATCTATCAGTATTTTAGAGTAATTTAACAAAATTTAATAAAAGATAAACATAAAAATTACAGAAAACCTAATCATATGTAGACTTCGACCGATATTGGTACACTAGTCGAAAAGGTCTCTTAAAAGCAACGATGTTTTATCCATTATCACAATTCTGAACATTAAATTTATTAAATAAATCACAGTGCCTGTTTACAATATAAAGGGAATATTGTTAGAAAAATAGAATCACAGCTAATAAAAATATATAGTTATACAAAATTCATCAACAAATTCACAGTAATATTTGGTAAATGGAAACAACACAACCAACTACCACGGAGACCTGATAACAACTAAAAAATACTGATTTGAGGGTAATGAATCCAGTACAGCTGTGTACTGTGTAGCTAATGCCACTCTATCACTGTCAGTAACATCACTGTCAGTAACTTCACTGTCAGTAACATCACTGTCAGTAACATCACTGTCAGTAACATCACTGTCAGTAACATCACTGTCAGTAACATCACTGTCAGTAACATCACTGTCAGTAACATCACTGTCAGTAACATCACTGTCAGTAACATCACTGTCAGTAACATCACTGTCAGTAACATCACTGTCAGTAACATCACTGTCAGTAACATCAGACTCAAACTTTATCTTACAGTAATTTGGCGGGATAAAAGTGTGCAAAATATTCACTGCAATGTGTTTACTCAAACCTAAACTGAAGAACATAAGTCGATTTTCTTTGTTGAGTACAACCTACAATTCTGAATGAAATTTTTATTTTGTAGTTATATAAAATGGGCTATAAGTTTCCATAAATCTAAAAATTTATTTGGAAGAGGGACGAACTTTTTATTATCTTAGAAAATTTATATACAAATAAATATTTAAGCTTCATTTTAGTTTTTTTTTTAGATTTCAGAATTTCTTACCCACAAAATATGGTAATGTTTTAAAGGTCCCCTCCAAGCAAATATTTTTATTGCCTTAAATCAACGAGGCTAATGTTTCTTATCATTTTGCTGCAAACCACATCGAATTTGGTAGCATATTCTTAATTTTATATGCTTTTAAAGATTTTCATAATCAAAACTCGACAAAACCTATTTTACTTCCGACTTACTAATTTAAGAAATTTTCAGCCTGGAGAAAAAGAATGTACACCATTTGTTTTGATTGTCAACTAGGTATTAGGTTTAATAAATCCATTTAATATTCGTGTAAAAATATAAATTGAATGAACTTATAATAGAAACGTTTATATACTTTAGGAAACAATTAATATCTAAAATAATTTAAATAATGGCCGAAAACGCATGGTTTGTTTATAAAATTCAAATTTGTAATCAAAACAAAGAGTGTATAAACAACTTTAAAAACAAATTATAAAATATATACTTAACTGAATTGTATGCGGTTTGCAGAATAATGATCGTAGACCTTAGTTCTATAATATTATGTAATAAACTCATTTTTTTCCCGGAGCCTGGAGAGGCCCTTTAATGTTTCAATAGACTCTAAAGCTGTTTTCAATAGTCTAACAATCTCTCGTGTAAAATAATGGTAGGTATAGTGCTGTGATTTTTTTATATTTCGAATTGAAATAATTAATAAAAAAATACATTATATAATTGACCTAAATGCTAAATAATTTCACATCAGCAATTATTAAGTAATAAAAAATTATTATAATAGAATTTGATAGATTTTGATCTTTAATTTGAGGGATATCATATCAATCAAAGTTACCTTAAAGGTCCTCTCCAGGCTACGGGAAAAAAAATAAGTTCATTACATAATATTATAGAACTAAAAACTACGATCATTAATCCGCAAACCGCATACTATTCGGTTCAGTATATACTTTACTGTTTGCTTTTAAATTTTTTTAATAATCTATGAGCAACAATTGAGCGAATCACTAACCTGACTCTGAGAAAGAAGATTGTACACTCTTTGTTTTTATTGTAAATTTAGATTTATATGCAGACAATGCGTTTTTGGCCTTCCTTTAAGATATTAATTGTTTCCTAAAGTATATAAACGTTTCTATAATAAGTTTATACGATTTTATACCTTTACACGAATATTAAATAAATTTATTAAACCTAATACCTAGTTGACAATCAAAACAAATGGTGTACATACTATTTCTTCTGACTGAAAATTAGAAAGTCGGAAGTAGAATAGGTTTTCTAGAGTTTTGATTATAAAAATCTTTAAAAACATATAAATACGCTATCAAATTTGATGGGGTTTGTAGTAAAATGATAAGAAACATTAGCCTCGTTGATTTAAGCAATGAAAAAATTTGCTTGGAGGGGACTTTTAATAGTGATCTTATATTCTAAAAGACCGAAGCATGAATATACCAAAATGCGTTGAATTACATTCATTTTAAATAATAAATTTATAAAAATAAAATTAATTTTATTTCTTAAGAGAATACTATCAATATTTAGAAAATAGTAAAAAGTTGCAGTGTTCAGGCGAAGGTCCTCTCGAATTTCAATGCATTCTCAAAGGTTATAGTAGCGGTTTTCGACCGTTGTAATGAGATAAGCCAGCTAAAGCTTCAAACAATATTTCTTTATTATATTTTTTGATTTAAAAAAGACTCGTTTTATTTTCATTGATTTATTTATTACTAAAATCCTTTATGTAACAGAAATAATTATATAGATTCCAAACAAAACATTACATTACTTTTGTAAAAGAATATCCCATACTTGACGATTTAGGAAAAAAATGAATAGTTCTGTATGCAGTGTCTTAGACTCTAAGCAGATGATCAAAAGAAAAAAAACATCTGCTAAAAGTGGGGAGGTTGACCTGTTTTCACGGAGTTATATTAGAATTACAATTACTCTCTGCTAACGACTGCAGGCTTCATTACTGCTACAACAATCCAATACTTTCATTTGCAGATGAAGATGCCAGTTGAATGACCGACCCAATTCACAAGAAGATTTGTAGATCTCATGCTCGTTCAAAGTCATAAGAAGCGTCCCGGAAGTATTATTAGAATTAGATATTTTCTGCTCTTTAATTATTATTATTATTTATTTTGTTGCTGCTAATCTTGTACCTACCCTGATAACATTGCACTATCGGGCCAACGTCGGTAAACGTTGGCAAAGTAGAGGCACGATCGGGCGTTGGCACGCCAATGCTATTTACACACTGGGCCAATGCAATGAAAACGAGATTGGGCCAACGGTTGCCAAACAGCACGGGTCCAATGAAGGAAAACATTGGTTTACCAATCCAGTGATTTTTTGATGAACCAGTATATTTATTATACTTGTCTACAGGTTCTATTTGGCAGTTGTCGACAGACAATCAGAGAGGTTAGGTGCAAACGATCTCTCTCAACTTTAATCACACCAAAGAGTCAATTTAATATCCTCAATTAGGCATATAATTGAAATTGTAGCCGTTTCTGGTAGTTCAGTATAAATAGGCCTGTTATCCCTTCAATTATTAATTTAACACGTTAGTTAATTCATATATTTAGTATGAAAAGTTATTTTTTCGTTTGAAATAATTATTCACATTGAAAATTATACTTTCTATTTAATTTTAAATAGAAATATCATTATTTTGTTAAAAACAGCGTAACTAAAATAATATTGATTTGAAATTAAATAGGAAACTGTTCTATTTTATCTTATGTCGAATTCAAAGCTAGGACAGCAGGTGTCTAAATTTATTAATTAATTTTAATCGATACATGAAAAAAAACCTGAAATCGACATCATAAATCTCCTTCTATTTTAGATGTCGAATCGATATATAATTTAATACATCGAAAATTAGTAACAAAATCTATATTACATATGAAAACGATGCATAATATCTAGATATAAAAACGATGTGTATTCGATGCGTGTAAAAAGTTATAGAAAAGCTGTTATGAGTCTCATATTTTCTGTCGTCTGTTATAGTCGGATAAAAATATAGGTCAAATTGTCAAATTTTATCTAATTCATTCATTCATTCATTACTTTGAACTTTCATCACAGAGCTTTCATCTTTATTCTGAGTCGTGGCCTCAAAATATTTTCTTTAATTTGAACTCATAGAGAATGGAATTTTTAAGGAGTTACAATTCTATAAAAATTTGACCATCTTATTATGTACAATTTGTAATAAGAATAAGTTGTGATTTTGGTTATAAAAGCGCTGCTTGCCAATATAGTTAAATTCATTTTAATATATCTCTAAGGATCTCCAAGTCATTTAATATCATAATTTTTCTTTAGTAAAGTGCATCCACGGTGGCACAATGACAGAGGTGCAGGTGCCTGCAGGATAGTTGCTCCATGATTGCAGGATCGACGCCCAGACATATCACTTCATTTCTTCCCATTTAATTTGTAAATAATATTATGTAACATTAATTAAATTGATATGCACCTAACCTAAGTATTATTATATCCAATAACCCAGCAAACAAGAATGTATCTATTCGATGTATAAACGACTCTGTATAACCTCTCTTCCGACATCGAATACCAGTAACAAATTAGACATGGTGACATCATGTAGACATCAATCCGGTATCCGTTTGCACCGCTAAACCGCATCATAATAAGTATATTTGGCATCGAAGCGATACCGTTATAACAGCTTTGAATAGAAAGATAAATTACGACATCTAAAATACATAGGAATTCTGCATCGAACAGACGCCTAATTATATATCTGATATGCTTCGAAACGATATCCACTTGCATCTAATAAATAAATAAATAAATAAATAAATTAAAATTGAAAACCCTTACTTCAATGATATAACGTACTGTACGTTTAGATGCATATCAATTTGATTAATGTTACATAATGTTATATATAAATTAAATGGGAAGAAATGAAGTGATGTGTCCGGGTATCGTTTGTGGGCCCATCCGTCCTCGTGCCAGTACCTCTGACACATTGCCACCGTGGATGCATTTGACTAAAAAAAAATTTTGATATTAAACGACCCGTAGGTATACTTAAAGATAGTTTAAAGTGAATAGAACAATACAGGCAAGCACTGCTTTTATAACCAAAATCACAACTTATTGTTATTACAAATAGTAATGAGTTGGTCAAATTTTTATATAATTAACTTAGAATAAAGATGAAAGCTCTGTGATGCATTAATTAAAATTAATAGATAATTAAATTTTTATAACTATTGTGTTTCATTGAACAAACAGGAATTTTGTGCTCTGTGAAATATTTTTAGCTGTAGGGTATATGTTCCAAGTTATTAATAGGGTCTATATTTTCGAACACGTGATAAAGGAAAATATAATAATTATTATTTAACTACTATTTAATTAGAAGCAAAATAGCTGAAGGTATGAAACCAAATGAAATAAAAGTTAAATAATGATTATTATATATAGATTTATTGAGTCCGATTACCACTTTAAGTTTAATTATCTATATTGTGAATCACTGAATTTCAATCGTCTCATTTGCAGCTTTTGGCACTATGGTGAAAGCTCAAGTTATCGGATGTGGGGTTCCGCATTTTATGTGGAAAAATTATTTATGTAATGATTTTTATTTCTAAACCTGTATTTTACGTACTGGTATCATGGATGCCAATTTAAGTAAGAATTGAATAATGATAATTATTATTAGTTATTTCTTACATATTCGAAAAATGTGGAACCGTCTGATAACACAGAATTTACTCTAAAATGAAACATGTTAAATAGCCCATCAACTTTTAATTATTTACGTTTAGTAGAGGTTTAACGTCTGCTTCGGAACCAAAGGCCATGTCGCTAACGTCAAAAGGAAATGAAATACAAGGGACTGGAAGAAGCAGTGAGAATGGAAAGTGGCTCCATGGACGAAGTCACGACGCTCATGAATGCTGAAAAGCTACTCCGTGAATGCTGTCACAATTACCGAGGAATGTGACAAAAATGGTCACAAGCACCGGTGGCTGCACTCAAGGATGGAAGAGGGAAATGAAGAGGTAATAGTAAATGAAGTCTACGAGCCTACCTAACACAAAATCTAAGACTTCATACGTAATTGTAGAGCATAACCCTAGCGCTATCCTCTAAAACTGCATGAAGAGTTAAAAACGTGATAAACATAAAATAGACTATACATAATCCAAATTACAACAGTTTGGGTCACAAGGGACGCAACCCCACTTCTCTTCTATTCACCAAAGACAGCTTCAGGAACCCCTCTTGGCTTATTTACAATAAGCAGTTTAGAATAGATTCATAACAACAAATGCACTGGCCATCGAAAAATCACTTGATTGGTTATCCATTTCATTTTCACAGTACTGGAGGAACACTGTTCAACAACCGATGTTCCAATATCGCTTACTTTACGTTGATCCATTGTACAATCGCATTAGCGTGCTAATGCCTTATCGTACCTTTACAACTGCCGTAGTCCCTTATAAGTTATATGTGTATTAATTTTAAAGGGAGCACTACGTTATAGAAAGGTACAATCCAATTGAATAGAAATAATTCCTACATTTCTTCACGTATTAAAAAACTGGAAGATGAGAAGAAAATGAATTTCAAAATTTGAAACTATTTTTTTTAAAGGTCCCCTCCAAGCAAATATTTTTATTGCTTTATTCAACGAGGCTAATGTTTCTAATCATTTTGCTGCAAACTGCATCGAATTTGGTAGCGTATTTTTAATATTATATGTTTTTAAAGATTCTTATAATCAAAACTCTACAAAACCTATTTTACTTCCGACTTACTATTTTAAGACATTTTCAGCCTGAAGAAAAAGAATGTACACCATTTGTTTTGATTGTCAACTAGGAATTAGGTTTAATAAATATTTGTGTAAAGGTATAAAATTTAATAAACTTATAATAGAATGTTTATATACTTTAGGAAATAATTATTATCTAAAATAATTTAAATAAAGGCCGAAAACGTATGGTTTGTTAATAAAATTCAAATTTATAATCAAAACAAAGAGTGTACAATCTTCTTCTTGAGCATCAGATTAGTGATTCGCTCAATTGTTGCTCACAGAGTATTAAAAAACTTTAAAAACAAATTATAAAATATATACTGAACCGAATTGTATGCAGTTTGCAGATAAATGATCGTAGACCTTAGTTCTGTAATATTATGTTATAAACTCATTTTTTCCCCGGAGCCTGGAGAGGACCTTTAAACTACGTATCTGTTTTCGCACTTCTGGTCGAAGTATAAATTCAGATATCGTTTGGAAACAGACATGCCGACGTCAAGATGCTGCTGTTAAAACCATGTATCGGTTTTCGTGTTTCTACTCGAAGTGTAAATTCAGATATCATTTAGAAACAGACATTCCGATATCTACTATGAGTCGAAATGGTTGCTAAGTCGATACCCACCGTTAGCGCTACGAATTCGACAGCAAACGGCATCGAATCGACATTCATATGTTTGTTGGGTTTGTGCCTGTACCTCCGTCACTTTGCCACCGTGGATACATTTTACTTTAAAAAAAAATTGATATTAAGCGACCCGGAGATACTTAAATTTTTTTTAAAGTGAATAGAACAATGCATTTAAGCACCGCTTTTATAACCAAAATCACAACTTATTCTTATTTAAAATAGTAATGAGTTGATCAATTTTTTTATATAATTGTAACTCCTTAAAAATTTCGTTCTCTATGAGTTCAAATTACAGAAAATGTTTTGAGGCCTTGACTTAGAAAACAGATGAAAGCTCTGTGATGAAAGGACATAATAGTTGAGTAATTAGTTTGACATTTTGACTTATATATAATTGTGTTTTATAAAACAGGAATTTTGTGCTCTGTGAAATATTTTTAGCAATAGCCCAGCAAACATGAATGTATCTATTCGATGTCTAAACGACTCTGTATAACCTCTCTTCCGACATCGAACACCAGTAACAAATTAGACATGGTGACATCAAGTAGACATCAATCCGATATCCGTTTGCACCGCTAAACCGCATCATATCAAGTATATTTGGCATCGAAGCGGTACCGTTATATCAGCGTTGAATAGAAAGATAAATTACGACATCCAACATACATAGGGATTCTGCATCAAACTGACGCCTAATTATATATCTAATATGCTTCGAAACGATATCCACTTGCATCCAATATATAAATAAATTAAAATAGAAAACTCTTACTTTATTGATATAACGTACCGTACGTTTAGGTGCATATCAATTCTATTTATGTTACATAATGTTATATATAAATTAAATGAGAAGAAATTAAGTGATTTGTCCGGGTATCGATCGTGGGCCCATCCGTCCTCGTGCCTGTTCCTCTGTAACTTTGCCACTGTGGATGCTCTTACCTAAAAAAAATTTGATATTAAACGACCCGGAGATACTTGAAGATATTTTAAAGTGGTTATAAAAGCACCGCTTTTATAACCAAAATCACAACTTATTCTTATTACAAATAATAATGAGTTGGTCAAATTTTTATATATTTGTAACTCCTTAAAAATTTCGTTCTCTTTGAGTTCAAATTAAAGAAAATGTTTTGAGGCCACGACTTAGAATAAAGATGAAAGCTCTGTGATGAAAGTTCAAAGTAATGAATGAATGAATGAATTAGATAAAATTTGACAATTTGACCTATATTTTTATCCGACTATAACAGACGACAGAAAATATGAGACTCATAACAGCTTTTCTATAACTTTTTACACGCATCGAATACACATTGTTTTTATATCTAGATATTATGCATCGTTTTCAAAGTAAGGCTGCGCGCAGACCAAAAGCGTTTTCGCGTGAAGCGTGCAGGAAAGCTTGCGTGCATGAACCGTGCTTCATGTTATTCCTATTGAACTGCGCACACACAAAGCATTAAGAGCGAGCGCGAAAGCTTGCATTAAAGCTTGAAAGCCTCAACTGACTCCCAAGATGGTTTCACGCTGCGCGAGAAGCAAGCAGTTCCTTGAAGCAAGCAGTTACTTGCCAGATGTCACTCGGGGTGGGTGTGTGTATCTCCGCACCAAATAAAAATGATAACCACTGCAATAGCACTTTAACGGTTATATTTTTTTTCGCTTTTATTTTTTATTATTAACAGTTTAATTAATTAATATCATATGTTGATAGTTAATTTTTAATACCAACAATTTTAGAGACAAGCATGGTTAAAAATATTATTACCTGGGTACCAAGCTGATTATATAATATAAATGCGCAATTAGATACCTAGGGACGATATATAATATAAATATTTATCTAGGTATTTTATAAAGCTGATTACATACCTAATATAAATGTTTACCTTGATATCTAACATGAGTTACACCATGAATTAAATAGTTAGAAGGATAATCGCACTTGAAAATGGCGTGAAAGTGTGACGTCACGCGCGCGACGCATGACGTCACCTGGTATACAGATATTCGCATCGGAAATATTTGGTTATAGATTTTCATGAATTAACTTTTGATTGCCTGGTCAAATATATAATTAAATACATCGTAAATGTTAACATATAATTATATATATATATACCTAATACTGAAATCATTTATTAAATTTAGCTCAGATCATGAATTAAATAGTTAAACTATTTGGATCTTTACAAGCTTTTCACTGGGGTGCATGATCTTTACAAGCTTTTTACTGGGGTGCATGATCTTTACGAGCTTTTTTTTTTAATATTTCAATTTACTAAAAAAAATGATGAAAACAATTTCAAACATAATGATTTATATGACTGTAGCTGAATCGCTGTTCATAAGGGGAAGAACCATTTCTTGAAATACTTTGTGAGCCTTTGAAAGGTATATAAACGATGATATTAACCTCAAATATATAACATCCATTGTTGTATCACAGATACCCTCTTGGGTGAATGATCTTAACAAGCTTTTTACTGGGGTGCATGATCTTTACAAGGTTTTACTGGGGTGCATGATCTTAACAAGATCCAACTATTTAACTCATGGCTCAGATGATAATCAATAATAATTGGATTTGAGTCGACTACGATCGATTGTGTCTTCCTCCAACAATGATTGAAATTGCAGAACTATAGATGGTAAATTATTATATAAAAATGTAGGTATAATATGAACTATTTATCACGATAAAATTGATATGGTAAAATATATATAATTAATATTTGTCGGCGGATTTCTTCAATTAAGGAATGAATGAAAATCATAGATCACTAATTTTATATTGTGGTTTATAATATATATATCCTCAAAAACTGCAAGTAGCGTTCAAAAAAATAAAATGGTGAATTTCCATGATACAAATACAATTTTAACAAAAATAATAATAATACATATTCTCATAGTTAAATTAAAAAAATATTAATGAATTAGTTAGGAGAATTTGTTCAGTGTCTTTCTTTTATCTTGAATTATCTTTCTATTTAAACATTTTATACGAAAGTAAATCCTACACCTCATATAAAGTTGGACAACCTCTTTGGGAACTTTACATTTAAAGTTTGTGCAGTCTGCATTGCTTGAGGTTTCTGTTGCATGATATCCTTCACAGGTGGAATCTGTTGGTATATAAATAATTAGAAACTGCAACTTGAGAAACAAAAATAAAAAGCATAGGTAATTAATATTATTTTGATACAGAAGTGAGGACAGTAACATTGCCTCTGATAATGCACTTGCTGTTGTAGCTAGATATCACTTTTTAGCAAACTTGACTTTTTGAATGTCAGAGTGGCTATATAATTTTGAAAGAGCAAAGTTACTTACCAAGCAGCAGCTGTGCTGTATCCCACGCAGCATTTAGTTTGGGCTGGAACTCTTCTTCTGTAACAAGAATTATTTTTCTAAAATTTTATATACCTATTTTGTCTACTTCGGAGTGAGATAACAATCTGAAGAAATTAGTTATATTAATCACAGAAGTCATGTAGAAACGTAGATTGATGTGTAAGTATCAAATGTCCAGTAGCTATCAGGAATATCTCACGATAAATATATTCACAAACTGGATCTACTGGAGTATATGCCCCCAGGAAAAGCTAAGAATATATATTCATAGTCAATAATAAGAAAAAATATAATGGCTCAATAAAAGTTTAAAATTAATTTGAAGTAAAAATTAAATAATCCAAACAGAGAATAGAAGTCATAACTATGGTCTTTGATTTAGCTAAAAATAAAATCAAGTAAATTGATGCTGTAGCTACTGATGAAGGTATAAGAAAAATAGGATTCCTCTTACACAACTTAAAATTATTTAAAGTTCGGACTCCCAAGTCCCAGTACAGACAACACTAAAAAGCAATTTTTGAAGAAAAAAAATCAAAATTCCAAATTATACTTCACCTCTGGCAACAAAATTGTGTAAAATTTGTATACTATTACTCCACAATATTTTTATAAGAATGCCAAATAGTAGCTATCTTTTGAAGTAACAGAGTTGAATGAAGTTTTACACAAAATAGCTAGCTATGCATTTGTATGTAGCTAATAAGAACAACAAGCAATTAACATGTAAAAGGCTCAATTTAATTTCATATAACATAATGAATTAAGGCATTGATGATGTATTAGTTAGCTACCTGGTGGTTGTGAAGCAGTCAACTCTTCCACCACTTTCCTGTTTGATCTGCACTTGCATCTATCCTCCCAGGAGAGAGCAGAACCTGTAAGAAAAGAGATTTAATTAGTTATGATGAATAGGTATATCTGATATATAAAGAAATTTAAATATGATAAAATACATATTACAATTTAATAAGAACTACACAAGGCAAGATGGACAAACAGAAGATAGGAAGTAAAAATGAATAAAAAAACTTATATGGCAAATAATGCATCTTTGACTAGCCTAGAGACTAGAATCTAATTTAGTATAAAGCACACATATAGTATATAGAATAGGCATTATAGCTGACTAGTTAGATATAGACTCAAAGTTAACAATGCAATATCCTTGAAATCCGAAATCGTATTCCGAGTGACAACATCAAACAATGTTATATTTTTTAATATACCTGAAAAACCTAGGAGAAAATCAAGAAAAACTACTAAACTAGCCATCCAATAATAGAGAGAGTCCCAAAAGAGGACTCTGGAGTCTGTCAGTCTGGACTAGCCATTTTATTGGCTAGTATTACCCCAAGTAATAAAGCATGACCTTTCTTACCATTTGAATGGAGAGAAACATCTAATTATCTCCATGTTGTAATGTTAATTTGGAGAGTATTTTTCAATAATTGCCCATTTTAGAGAAAAAATGGTTATTTTTGGAGCTTGTAAGAGAAATGGAGAGTTTGAGAGCCACACTCTTTTACTTGGGTATTACACTATTACCATACTTCATTACTTGGTCCAGGCTCCAATCATATTCAGAATTTCTGACTAGATAGGTATAAGGCCACTCTGCATAAGACCTTCTGACTCTCAGAGACTTAAATTGAGCAGCTTATTCAGAATCAGGGACAGCTAAATTAATGGCAACATAGGATTTAATTCAAAAACTCTCTCCAAGATCTCAGAGGACAGTCTTGGGAAAATGTTCCATATTCTGCAGTTTGGAACTAAGGGTAGGTAGGTACCTAGCCAAGAATGGGAATTTAATTTAGGTACCTAAGTTATACTTATATACATAATACAATCATAATTGCAAACTCACAAAGTTTAGTGGAGGAATCATGGAATGTTGTGGAGCAAGACCATCATTTTGAGTGACAGATGAGGGAAGAGATGCTGAAGGTATGAGCAAGGTAGGAACTGCATCTTCTTCAATTGATTTTAGTTGGGCAGGCACAGAGATATTTAAAAGTTCATACTACAAATTTCGTTTCAATCCTCTGGTTCAAAATGAAGAGAGCACACATGAGCATTATCTGTATTTGTCACTGCGTCGACATTTCGCTATCCATTGTCTCTTTAGCTCGATATCTTTTGGAAATTTAAAAAAATTAACACTACCTAGACTGTTTACTTTGTTTTTGAGAACATTCAAATACATTGCATTGAATAGGCATTATAGCTGACTAGTTAGATATAGACTCAAAGTTAACAATGCAAGATCCTTGAAATCAGAAATCGTATTCCGAGTGACGTCACCTTCTTTTTCTTTGTCGGTATTTCTGTCGAGTGCGAGTATCCTTCTAACTATTTAATTCATGAGTTACACAATATAATACCTAGTACATATCTAGAGAAACGTCTCGGTTATCAGACAATTCTAGTACTCGCAAAGTGGGAGTTTTCGTAGATCACGATAGGTCTATCAAAATTTAAATTTGTATATTTCCATTATCTACGTAGATATACGTTTTACGCTCACTTACAAATATTGTTTACTATAATAAATAGAACTAGGAATACTGCACGTTTTAATATTTACTAGGTACCTACTACCTATGTTTACTACCTAATGTAATTAGGAAAAACAACCAAATAATTCATACCTATTTGTAAGATAAGTTCTAAGTTATGGGACTGTTACACATTTACGAACAAGTAATGAAAAAACTAATGATTGCATGCAATGAGAGGTAAATAATAATTAAAATAGTTACCTAAGGTATATTGATTATAATTAATAGTGTCCGAAAATGTGGAACCGTTCGATAATCCGGAACTTCCCAAGACAGTACCTAAAACCTATATAGTCATTAGGTATATAGAATTGTAAATAACTAATCATATTTATTCTTAAATATAAATATTTATTTAATTTTACTTACAAAAAATTCAATCAAATAATAACACTACTAAACAATGAATTCAATCATTCATATCTAAAATGATAATAATTATCAAATTTACTCCATATATCACAAATATTCTTTCAAATAACAGTCGCGAACACTTCGATTCCTGTTTTCGGGGACAAAAATACATTATATAAGTGAGGGATTGAGTTATTTTGTTTTGAATTAAGTTAAGTTTGATTATTTTAAGCTGATTTAAATATAAGTATATGAAAAGTTATAATTAACCTGTTAATAAAAAGTGAAAAAAATATAACCGTTAAAGTATAATCGCAGTGGTTATCATTTTTATTTGGTGCGGAGATACACATACACTCCCCGAGTGACATTTGGCAGGTAACTGCTTGCTTCTCGCGCTGTGAATTCTCGCGTTTGGTGTGAGACCCTCATGTTTTCACGCAAGCAAGCTTGCTTGCAAGCTCGCAATAACGCTTTTAATTTGCACGCAGCCTTAATTAATATTTGACCATAGATTAACTCTCACTCAGTAAATAAAGGTCATAATAGTTAGTAATTAGTAATAGTAATTAGTCTGATATTCCAACAAATAATTATCTATAATGTAAATCACTGAATTTTAATTGTCTCATTTGCAGCTTTTGGCACTAGGTGGGGTTCAGCATCTTACGTAGAAAAATTATTTATGTATTGATTTTTATTTCTAAACTTGTATTTTACGTACTGGTATCATGGATACCAATTTAAGTAAAAATTTAATAATGATAATTATTACATTTATTTCTTACTTATTCGAAAATGTGGAACCGTCCGATAACACAGAATTTACTCTAAAATGGAACATGCTAAATACCCCATCAACTTTTAATTATTTACGTTTCGTAGAGGTTTAACATCTGCTTCTGAACAAATAGCCATGTCGCTGACGTCAAAAGGAAATGAAATACAAGGGACTGGAAGAAGCAGTAAGAAAGGAAAATGGCTCCATGGACAAAGTCACGACGCGCTCATGGATGCTGAAAAGCTACTCCGTGAATGCTGTCACTTACCGAGGAATGTGACAAAAAATGGTTTCAAGCACCGGTGGCTGCACGCAAGGATGGAAGAGGGAAATGAAGAGGTGATAGTAAATGAAATCTACGAGCTTACCTAACACAAAATCTAAGGTATCGTAATTGTAGAGCATAACCCTAGCGCTATCCTCTAAAACTGCATGGAGAGTTAAAAACACTATAAACATGGTAAACATAAAATTGACAATACATAATCCAAATTACAACAGTTTGGGACCCAAGGGACGCCACCCACTTCTCTTCTATTCTTCACCAAAGACATGCTTCAGGAACCCCTCAGGGCTTATTTACAGTAAGCAGTTTAGAATAGATTTATCACTTGATTGGTTATCCATTTAGTTTTCACGGTACTGGAGGTACATTGTTCAACAACTGATGTTCCAGTATCGCTTACTTCTCGTTGATCCAGTTCACAATCGCACTAGCGTGTCGAAATGCTCGATCGTATCTTCACAACTGTCGTAGTCCCCTATAAGTGTATTAATTATTGGGTATAGTTTAAAAGGAGCACTACGTACGTTATATAAGAAAGGTACAATCCAATTGAATAGAAATAATTCCTACATTTCTTTACGTATTAAAAAACAGGAAGATAAGAAAATGAATTTCCAAATTGGAAACGATTCTTTTAAAACTACGTATCTGTTTTCGCACTTCTGGTCGAAGTATAAATTCAGATATCGTTTGGAAACAGACATTTCGACGTCAAGATGATGCTGTTAAAACCATGTATCGGTTTTCGTGTTTCTACTCGAAGTGTAAATTCAGATATCATTTAGAAACAGACATTCCGATATCTACCATGAGTCGAAATGGTTGCTTAGTCGATACCCACCATTAGCGCTACGAATTCGACAGCAAACGGCATCGAATCGACATTCATATGTTTGTTGGGAAAGTAAGAATGTTCAATTTTAATTCTTGAATTTATTTATTTCTATATTGGATACGAGTGGATATCGTTTGTATTAAGTATTACCGGTACCAATAAGTCGTTTATATGTGGTTATACTGTTCAGGGCCGGTGGACATCCGTGAGGTGGGCCAACGTCGGGCCTTCGCTGGCCCAATACACAGAGACTGGCATGACAGGGTTGGCCAAGAGTTTCGTTCTGAATTGGGCCAACGTTGGCAACATATCCAAAATATAAACAATAACTAAGTGTGACTAATACAACAGAGTGTTCGTGATATAACAACACATTTTCTCCTAAACTTTGCCTTTGTTTTGTTCAAATAAATACCTGAATCTTCTTTCAACTTCAAGTTAGATCACTGCATAATTCTAGGAATATAAAGACTAAATTAATATATATTTATCAATATTGGTATTCCTACAAGCAAAGGTACAAAAGAGTAAAGCTTTCCCAGCAAACATGTCCGAATCTATTCGATATCGGGTTGTGTCTAATTCGTTGCGCTGGTAGCGCATGCCGGTAATAGATATGAAATACACTTATATTTGATATCTATCTGAATGTATCTAAATTATTTGACTGTTTAGAAATCTAATTTGTTTCTACCATCAGTATCCAAAAATCTTCACTCTAGTCCGCATTGTTTAATTTCTAATCAGAAATCGTTTAAAGGTCCTCTCCAAGCAAACTTTCTTATTACTTAAATCAACGAGGCTAATGTTTCTTATCATTTTACTGCAAACTTCATCAAATTTGATAGCATATTTTTAATTTTATATGCTTTAAAAGATTTTTATAATCCAAACTCTACAAAACCTACTTAACTTCCGATTTTCTAATTTTCAGTCTGAAGAAGAAGAATGTACATTATTAGTTTTGATTGTCAACTAGGTCTAATAATAATCTATTTATTATTAGTTTATAGGTTTAAATTTGGATAAACTTATTATAGAAACGTTTAAATACTTGAAGAAATAATTAATATCTTAAAAGAAGGCAAAAAACGCATTGTTTATTTAAAAATCTGAATTTGAAATCAAAACAAAGAGTGTACAATCTTCTTTCTCAGCGTCAGGTTGGAGATTCGCTCAATTGTTGCTCATATAGTATTAAAATACTTTAAAAGCAAATAATAAAATATATACTGAACCGAATTGTATGCAGTTTGCGGGATAATTATCGTAGACCTTAGTTCTATAATATTATGTAATAAACTCATTTTTTTCCCGGAGCCTGGAGAGGACCTTTAATGCATATCGAAACAACACCAGTAAATAGATATCTATTATATTATTGAATTCCGTTTTAGAATAGATATCTAAAATTTCGTATAATTTATGATCAATTCCGATATCTATCTAAATGAATCGAAACAACATCAGAATTAGATATATATTATATTACGGAATTCCGTTTTAGAATAGATACCTAAAATTTCATTCCATTTATGATCAGAATAGTGTTGCATCGCCAACCGAAAATGTATTTGAAAGATCAGATTTTTCTTTATCGTTACGTACTATTTAGAAACAATAAGTGAAATATAGTTGCATCATTTAGAAAGAGTACTGAATACTGTATATCGGTATCAGTTAATAAATATTTTTAATTTAGATGTATGTGTCTTTGATATCGATATGGTGTCTATTGCATTACAGGCATCCCCGCTTTAGTTACCAAATCACGACTCAGTTTAGTTACCAAATGGTAACTAAAACGAATAAGAGTAACAAGAAATTTATAATTGTCACTCCTTGATTTAGACCTCATTTTCTATGAGTTATAGAAAGAAAATTTATTATTAGAGTAAAACGTATATACCCTACAAACAAAGGTCTGTCGATTCGATGGAACTATCCATCGATTCGATATTCCAGGCAATCGATAAGAAATCGAATCGATATACGTTGTTTATAGGGTAAGCATATTGCAGTCTTTCATTGTTTGTGACTGTGATGAAAAAGTTTAAAGTCGTGCATTTATTAAATGTTTTAAAATCCATCCATAGCTTAACTCTCACTCAGTATATTTGTGTAATTAATAGATACTTAAGACTTCTATAATTATTGTGCTACATTTAACAAACAGCAATTTTATGCTCTATGAAATATTTTTGGTAGTTGGGAACTAAGTTCCAAGTTATTGGTTGGTTCTACAATTTCAGACACGTCAGAGAAGTAAATATTATAATTATTATTTAACTTCTATTCTAATTGGTATCATGGATACCAATTGAAAATAAAAAAGTTAAATAATGATTATTATATTCAGAATTTTATGTGTTCGAAAATATGGAACCGTGCTATAACACTGAACTTACCATTAGATGGGACATGTTGAATTTCTGAACCGATTGCTTCTAATAACCTCTTCTGAATTATAAGCTTGATTTTTTTTAGTTGCCGTGAAATAATCACGAAAAACTTGTCTCCATTTTCGGGTACGTAGCAACACCGAAACGGACCGAAACGGACCAAAACGGAGTCAAATATGTATGTTAAAGAACTGTTTGCATCATTTTAAATGCTCAATGAGGTTATATATTGCCAAAGAACACTTGGATGAACACCGGAACCGACCAAAATGAACCAAAACGTACCGGAACGGACCGAAACGGAGTCAAATATGGATGCTAGAATACTGATTGCATCATTTTGAATGCTCATGGAGGTTATTAAAGAATGAATAGTTGCATTAATATATAAAGAGCTTAATAAAGAAAAACGTACTTATTACACGAGTAAAAACGTACTTAATTGTTAAATAAGTACAAACGTACATATTACATAAGTACAAACGTACATATTACATAAGTACAAACTTACTTATTACATAAGTACAAACTTACATAAGAATAGACAGATAAGAATTAACGGATAGCAATAGACAGATAATAATTAACGGATAGGAATAGACAAATAATAATTAACGGATAGGAATAGACAGATAAAAATAGACAGTCACAACCAGTGCACGTATCATGCAATGGGAAAGACTATCAGCTTGTTGTTGTTATAAGTACGTTTGTACTAATGTAATAAGTACGTTTGTACTAATGTAATAAGTACGTTTGTACTAATGTAATAAGTACGTTTGTACTAATGTAATATGTACGTTTGTACTAATGTAATATGTACGTTTGTACTAATGTAATAAGTACGTTTGTACTTATGTAATAAGTACGTTTGTACTAATGTAATAAGTACGTTTGTACTAATGTAATAAGTACGTTTGTACTAATGTAATAAGTACGTTTGTACTAATGTAATAAGTACGTTTGTACTAATGTAATAAGTACGTTTGTACTTATGTAATAAGTACGTTTGTAATTATGTAATAAGTACGTTTTTCTTTATTAAGCTCTTTATATGTTAATGCAATTATTCATTCTATAATAACCTCCATGAACATTTAAAATGATGCAAACAGTATTCTAGTTCTAGCATCCATATATTTGACTCCGTTTCGGTCCGTCTCTGTCCGTTCCGGTACGTTTTGGTTCATTTTGATCGGTTCCGGTGTTCAACCAAGTGTTCTTTGGCAATATATAACCTCATTGAGCATTTAAAATGATGCAAACAGTTCTTTAACATACATATTTGACTCCGTTTTGGTCCGTTTCGGTCCGTTTCGGTGTTTCTACGCACCGTCCATTTTCTATGTCTACGAACAGTAATCATTTCGAGATATATCTCTGTTGAAATTTTAGTTAAATGTATTACACACTCTTATATATGTTTAATGTTAACTTCCTGTTAGACTAGCTCAGCTATATTAAATTACCTATTGTTTAAATAACCATGTATTACTTTTATGAGAAACAGACGTAAGGTCTAAAGTCTATTACATATCCGGCTAGTGTTAAATAACACTGCTTGTAGTTTCTGAAGGCAGTCTGTTTTTGCATTACTCAGAGAGAGATGTGATCCTCTCATCTCTCTAATATTCTTCTCTCTGTATAACATATAAACTCTTTAAATAAACTCTATGTCTTAACGTTGTTAACCAACTGTAATTTAACCTAGTTCTAACAGGTTATGGGCCCAGTGAACGATAAGAGTTTATAAATCAAATTATGTTTAACAATGAGAAGTCTATTATATAGTAATCAATAGGAACGATGTACAGTGAACAAGTGCTAAACTAAATGAAACATATACGCACGAACGATAGTGTAAGCATATCGTATTAACGCGCTAATGAGGTCGATTATATTGACTGCTTGAGCGAAAATGTACTTGTTTCGTATAGTATAATTATTTAGTATTCGTGCGGAAGAGGTGTCAAGAGAGGTCACAAATTATCTTTAAATCTGTGACCTTATCCTTTGGTAAACAGTCTTTCAACAAAAGGTTCTTGCGAACTAAGACTTGTGTTGCTGTTCCAATTGAATATTAATAATTATATTCTGTGAAATTATTCTTATGAATTAGAATAATTTTTAAAACATCAATTCAGTTAAACAGTAAATCAATTTAACTGCTTTGTTTGTTTATGTTTGTTAAGTATTGAATGATAATAAATACTTTGAAAACATGTCTTCAAATAAGTTACAGGGGATTGTTCCCCTAGACGGAAATAATTACCCTACATGGAGGATACAAATGAAGATGTATCTCTTACGAGAGAAACTGATGGATATTGCTGATGGATCTAAACCAGTTCCAATTGATTCAGCTTCAACTGATGTGAAGAATGCCTATGCTAATAATTATAATAAGGCTCTGGCAGATATAGTACTATCTATTTCACCGGATCAATTGTACTTAGTTGGACAACCGACGGATCCACACGCTGTCTGGACCACCCTTCAAGAAACGTTTCAGAAAAACACGTGGGCGAACAAATTTCGTCTGAAGAAAAAGCTCTACAATCTAGAATTGAAGTCTCCCGAACTACTCGACCTTCATTTGAAAGAACTAACTGAAGTTTTTCAAGAGCTTGCCTTGTTAAATCAAGTGATCAGTGAAGAGGATAAAGTTATTTGTCTCCTTTCATCTATACCATAACAGTTTGAAGTGCTTGTCACCGCACTTGAAGCTCAGACAGACATCCCTAATTCTGGATTACCGTAGCTGACACACTCCGGAGAGAAGCTGAAAAGTTGAGTATTAAATCCAATAATGCATTGGCATTATCCAATACTCAGAATGATACTATAGTAAATAAACAGTCCATCATTTGCCATTTTTGCAAAAAAATGGGACACCTCAAGAAAGACTGCTTTAAATTTAAACGGTATTCTCAAAATAACAGAACTCAAAATCAGCCAAATGGTGTAAATGTAAGTCATATAGAACTAAATCACACAATGTATGCTAATGATATCTCTCTTTGTAACAAATATACCGACAGTAATATTTGGATAATAGATTCAGGCTCTTCATCACACATGAGTGGTGATGAAAATTTATGTAAAGATTTTGCAAATATTAGCAAACCTATCAATGTTAAAGTAGGTAATGGAGATGTCTTACAAGCTATTTCACTAGGAAAAGTTTCTGTTATTGTGAATATACCAGGTGGTGGAATTAGAACATGTAAAATAAATGATGTACTATATATGTGCCAAATCTAGCTTTTAATCTACTATCAGTGTCAAAAATGACAAGTAATAATAAATCTATTATTTTTGAATATGATAAATGTAAAATTTTGAACGAAAATAAAGAGTTAATTGCTGAGGCTAACTGTGTTGGTCAACTCTGTTATCTAAATACTTTAGTTCATAAAGCTGCAGTAACGGTTGATCAAAATAAAGTAAACATTCTATGGCACAGAAGGCTCGGTCATATAGGTAAAGATAACTTGACTAAAATGATCCGAACTAAATCAGTAAATGGTCTGGATAGTAAATTAAAAGCTATAGAAGGCGTGTGTGAACACTGCTGTAATGGGAAAATGCATAAAATACCTTTTCCTATAAGCATTAAGAAAAATTGTAAACCTCTTGATTTAATCCACACAGATGTCTGTGGGAAAATTACTCCCACTTCCAGGGGTAATAATTCATATTTTCTGACCTTTATTGATCATGCTACTCGATACTCCTGGATATATGTTATTGCACATAAGAGTGATGTGTTTCAGAAGTTTTTGGAATGGAAAGCTATGGTTGAAAATATTTATGAAAGGAAAATTAAAACCTTGCAGTCAGATAATGGAGGAGAATATACCTCAAATAAGTTTGAATCATATTTACTAAATGAAGGTATCATTCACCAGAAATCTATTCCTAAAACTCCTGAACAAAATGGGTTAGCTGAAAGATTTAATAGAACTATTATGGAAAAAGTTAGATGTATGTTATCTGATTCAGGAATTGATAAGGAATTCTGGGGTGAAGCACTATATACTGCAAATTATCTAAATAATAGATGCATTAATTCATTTTTAGTAAATAAAACTCCATATGAAGCTTTAAATCTTAGAAAACCCAACGTTAGCCATATAAAAGTTTTTGGATGCACAGGGTATGCACATATCTCTCGAGATGAAAGATCAAAATTAGAAAATAAAGCTACCAAATGTCTGTTTATTGGCTATGGCACAGTTACTAAAGGGTATAAGATGTATGATGTTGAATCTAAAAGAATCTTCTTTTCCAGGAATGTAACCTTTGATGAATCAATTTCATCTAAGATTGAGAGCCCTCAACTGAGTGAGACTCCTACCTCTCCACTGGTGTTCCATTCAGAAGATTCAGAACCTGCTGGGCCTGAGAATCAAACTCCTGACGATAATCCTCCAATAATCCTCCCTGAGGCGCAACCTGTACCAGCTATCAGTCCTGATGAGGATCTTAGACGATCGTCTAGAATTCGTAGAGCTCCTATAAGATATGGTAGTTGGGAGTATGATCAGTTTGAGGAGGAGGAGGGTTTATTAGTCAATGGGAATATCAATATCGAACCTAGGTCGGTATCTGAGGCTCTTAATAGCGGTTCTGAATCCTCTAAATGGAAACATGCCATGGAGAGGGAATTAAATGCTTTTGAGAAACATAAAGTTTTTGAACTCGTAAAACCTACCTCAGATTTAAACATAATTAAATCTAAATGGGTGTTTAAAAGAAAAAAGGGATCTGATGGTAGAGTGGTTTCATATAAAGCTAGATTAGTCGCTCAGGGTTTTTTACAGAGACCTGGAATCGACTATGATGAAATTTTTGCTCCTGTAGTGAGATTTGAATCGGTGCGAACCATGTTATCTTTAGCAGCTAACCAAAAATTATTTGTACATCACTTGGATGTCAATTCTGCTTTTTTGAATGGGGATCTTAAAGAAAATGTTTATATTAGACAGCCTCCTGGCTATGCTATTCCAGGAAAAGAAGATTTAGTATGTAAACTTAATAAATCTATGTATGGATTAAAACAATCACCCAAATGTTGGAATGATGCGTTGGATGCATATCTTAAATCCTTAGGATTTATTCAGTCCTCTTGTGACTCATGTATTTATGTTAAAGTAATCAATAACTCTGCATGCTTCATTTCTGTGTATGTAGACAATATTATTGTAGCTTGTAAGAACTTTGATGACCTTACTAAAATCAAGACTGATTTAAGCGCTAAATTTGAGATGAAAGACTTAGGAAAATTATCCTATTTCTTAGGCATAAAAGTCGTACAAGACGAAAATAAAATAGCTCTAAATCGATCTTCATTTGTCAACGAGTTATTAGATAGATTTGAATTCAATAATTGCAAACCTGTGTCAACCCCTGCTGATGTTAATTCCCATTTGGAACCAACTACTGATGATTGTGAACTAGTAGACAAAACTAAATATCAGTCAATTGTAGGTGCCTTACTGTATCTATCTACTAAAACTAGACCGGACATAACTTATGCAGTTGGAAATGTCTCTAAATTTTGTTCCAATCCAAACACTAAGCACTGGTCTGCAATTATGAGAATATTTAGATACCTAAAGGGCACACCTGATCTTGGCATTACATATGGTAATGAAGATTCTGAGTTGATAGGTTATTCTGATGCCGACTGGGCAGGAAACAGAGTTGATAGGAAAAGTACTTCTGGCCAATGCTTTATGTTAAATAATTCCATTATTTCTTGGCGCTCTGTGAAACAGTCATGTGTTGCTTTATCAACGGCTGAAGCTGAATATGTTTCCCTCTCTGGAGCCTCCCAAGAAGCTGTATTTCTAAATAAATTACTATTAGATCTTAAAGTACCAAATAAGAATCCTATAGTTTTGTTTGAGGATAATCAGTCAGCTATTTGTATTGCTAAAAATGCTAAAAATCATCCTAGATCGAAACACATTGATATTAAATTTCATTACATTAGAGATCTTGTTGCTTCAAACCCAATTAAACTTGTTTATTGCCCCAGTGAAACTATGCTTGCTGACATATTCACTAAACCGTTGCCTATTGATAGATTTACCAAATTAGTTGAATTAATAGGCATGAAAAATATATAATGTCGTGTGAGGAGGAGTGTTGAAATTTTAGTTAAATGTATTACACACTCTTATATATGTTTAATGTTAACTTCCTGTTAGACTAGCTCAGCTATATTAAATTACCTATTGTTTAAATAACCATGTATTACTTTTAAGAGAAACGGACGTAAGGTCTAAAGTCTATTACATATCCGGCTAGTGTTAAATAACACTGCTTGTAGTTTCTGAAGGCAGTCTGTTTTTGCATTACTCAGAGAGAGATGTGATCCTCTCATCTCTCTAATATTCTTCTCTCTGTATAACATATAAACTCTTTAAATAAACTCTATGTCTTAACGTTGTTAACTCACTGTAATTTAACCTAGTTCTAACAATCTCAATATAATTACCGCTTTTATTAAAGCTAGGCCTGAGTGTATAGCAATTTTTTTATTCAAATGCATCCAGATTGGCAGAGTGGTGGCGTTCCATAGCCCAGAACTGCATGGCATACGTTCGATACAAAGACACATCTCTTCATTTCTCCCCATTTATTTGTATGTATAACATTAATAAAATTGATATGCCCCCAAACGTAAATTACACTCTATGTAACAAAGTAAAAGTAGGTAAGAAATGCAGTTCGATATTTTAACTTTCTTCAGAAAATACATCTTCAATATAGATATATATTTGACATCGAACTTGCTGTCTATTTCGTTACTAAAACGCTTTCGTTTCTATGCATCATTTAGAAAGAGTATTGATACTGTGATACAGTATAATGGTATCAACAATCCATCGAAATAGTTTCCAAATATCTTCAATTTAGATATGTTTTTATATCGCATTTGGTGTCTTTTCCATTACTAAAACGATTTCGTTTATATCTCTTTTTTATTTATTTGAGTGTTGCATCGCTAATCTAAAAATATATCTGAACGATGCAGAGGGTTTGTTTCTTTTTTCTACATCGAAAGTGTAGAGCACGTGGTATCGTTTAGAAATATAGTTGACACGACTATGTTTGCTGGGTTGTGAGCTGTTGTCACAAATCGATTGATTTGTGACCGTGACGTTAACAAGGCAACACATATAAATAGAAAATTAAGGTTAAATACTGTGAATAACATGAATGGATTCATTACTGCTTCTTATAATGTAAATAACCAAACAGTTTTCATAATGTTACGTTCTACAATTGTCTTACATATGATTTTAGAGTGTTGCTGATATGACGTGACGCAAACAACATACCTCGATTGTCCGTAATATATTTCAATTCTAGTTCAGGATTTTGATTCCAGATGGCAGAGAAAATAGAAATTGTCGAGAGTATGGTATCTTATTGAAGTACAATATCTTTGATAATAATATTGATGCTTGTTATAGTTATCGTGAAATGAGGCGCATTCTAAGCTAAACTGACCAACTGACAGTCTGACTGATCACCACAAAAATTGTCTCCGTTTTCTATACGAACAGTAATAACATCGAGACATGTCTCACAATTATTACAGCTTATATAAAATCAATGTGTAATAAAAACGACGCCTTCCTGAATATGAAAATTAGACGGGTTAGACCCACCCTCACTCTAAAGGGCCGTACACACGCAGGGTTTTTTCAGTCTTTCCACCGGACTTTTTTCTCCGCTTTTCCACCAGACTTTTGATTCAAAAGTCAATACCGTCCACACGTGGACTGACTTTTTAATCTCGTGGATTTGCATTTACATGTCGTGCAATTAACTACTCATATCGGCGACATAGGGGGAAGTCCCTATTTATCGGCCACTTAAGAGGTTTCCTTCAAAACTATTATTATTGTGTAACTCTCCTTTCTACTAATGCATCCACGACAGAAGCAACTAAAAGATGAAATTCAAATCTTTTAAACCATATAAAGTACTATGCAATTCATTTAGTATGAATTAATCTACATTGAATCAAATATTATATCTGAAAAACTCCAATTATCGTCATGTTGAAACCAAATATCGTCACATGTTATTTACCCATTTATCGTCATGTGTCGATACATGACGATAAATGGGTAAGCAGTAAGCACTCCAAAATATCCTCCACAGTTTTTTAACAATCTGAATAGTAATTTATTATGAAAAGTTATTACAAAATAAAATTTCATGAATAATAGTAATGCATTTACTTTTATTACCTTCAAGAATCAGTTGATTTTTATTTATATTACAGTACCAATTTAATTTCATTGAAAATTTAGAGGAGTAGCGACTAAACTGTTTGAATGTAGTCAGGAGAATCATACGATATGTTTGTATTGTTTTGTCTATTCAAAAATAAATACATAACTTTTAGAAATAATATAGTTAACGAAAATAGATATTTTACAAATATTTTGAAAACCTTCAAATATAGAGAGATATGTGTATAAATAAATATAAAATAAATATAAATATAAAGATGAACCATGAAGAAAATACAAGTAGAATCATTATTCTAGAATCTAGAGGATCTATTTATTATTACAGATATTAAATAGACTCATTAATTAGTGAGGGTGCATGCCTCACACACAAATTTCAAATCTTCCAGATAAGCAGCATCAAAGCCCACTTCATTTCTATGTGTTTGTGGTATGCATTGGAAATGCATTGTTAGTTGGCACATCTCACACTTAACCCAGGTTTTAACTTCCGTTAAGTTGCCATCGTTAGACCACAACCTGTGGCAATAAATGCACATCTAATCTTCATTAGCATTTTTTTTTTTGGAGCGCTTTGTTTTTTCAACCTTTTCAAGAACCATTGATCTGAAATGTTTCCCACTTATCATTGACGGTATGCGCTGTTCTGGTGCTTTTCGTTTTTTATATTCAATTTTCCCATCCAAGAATACATGATCATATGATTTAGATTGTTTTGAAGTTGATGGTTTTTGATGAGAATTGGAAATTGTTGAAGAAACTGTTGGAATTGATCGAAAATTTGATTTGATCCGAAGATGAAGGGAACAGTCGAGATTATTTGCTTGTTTCGGGAAAGTAGAAGGGTCTAATTTTCACAGTACCTAGTGGTTCTAATGGGTGAAAATGAGAGTGGTATTGGAAGAACGTCATTAGAGCTACTAGTTTTATTAGGAGAAGCTGGAATTGTATCAGAAAATGACAATGAATCACTTGATAATGAATGAATCGATGTTACTGAATAATTCAAACTATCAAGATTATCAGTTTCAGGAAGATTTTTCAAATTGCTGATATCAGTGGCTTCTGTAGGAGCATCATCAGTTTGTCTTCCCAATTTTAGTTCCAAATCTCTCCAAAGATTTGCCAATACTCTATCTCCTTGGTTGTTTTTTGCATCACTGATCAAATGAGATGGAACTAGCTCCTCCAATACCGATATCACATGTTTGTATTTTCGATCTCCTTGCATTGAATCAACATTTTTTTCAATATGATTTTCTTCAGCATCATCTTGTACTATGGATATATCCAAGCATTTGGAATAATCTACTCTATCCGGGTTGAAGGGACATAATCCAGTTGCTAAGAAACTGTTGATAATTGAAGCTGAACTTATTTGATCCAATATTTTCTTTAACAAAGGAGCAACATCAACTCTCCGAACGAGCATATTTGGTTGTTCTCTCTGAAAATCGTGGACAGCTTTCCTCCAAAGGCTTTTGAGTTGCTTGAAAATGCCAACATATGCCGGTTGCAAGATGTGAGTGCAGTTAGGAGGAACCAAGTATAACACAATCCCATTGTCTTCACAAAGAATAGATGTCTGTAATGTAAGATGAGTCTTGTGATAGGTTTTTGAACATGGTGCTCATTGATCCAAGGTATTAATCCATTTGCCAAAAATTCAAAAAAGTTTCGGCCTATAGCTAGATATTGACTGCAAGGTCAAATATTTTATCAATTAAATATACTAAATAATATTATGATACACAACAGGCTAAACAAATTAAATTAGAATGGACTGGAACAAAACAAGACACAACAAAAATAAACGTGATACCGCAAGAGAGGATGGATTGAATATCTAAACATGTAAAGTTCACTGACAAACGTTTCGAACTGATATAGTGCCGTTTTTGAAAACATCAATCAAACGAAGAAATGCTCACTTATAATATAGTTATTCTAGGTAAATACATTGATGAAAATTTTATTCGTATATTTTTATGAGTTATGGCCAATATTTATCTAAAAAGTTAGAATTTTTAAATACAGCGAGTTTCCACTTCAAGTAGCGTCATGTTTAAAGTTCTGGTAGGTCGATAAATGGGTAATAGCTCACTAAGTATGAAAAATTGAATTTAAATTGGGAAATAAGTTATTTTATCACCAAATAATTGTTTTCAAACCATTATTTCAAAATTGATCAAAATGCCATTTATCGCCACCCCATGACGATAAATGGAAAATTATAATTATTGATACTCAATTATCGGCACCACCAATTATATGAAATAATACTGCCTTAATTAAATTCTAATTCTAAATTTAAGAAATTCAATTCAGCGCAAATAAGATGGTGTTAAGCATTATTTTGTCAATAAATTTTTTGACGCATAAAAATGAACGTAACAAGTTCTCTGTACCTAATCATTTTCGGTAGGTTTATCCTGAATGTACCGAATCGTCATATCTCTCATAAATCAAACTAACACTCTAACTATAAGTTAAGCTCAAATGATATAAAGTTTTTATAAAAATATTGAAAATATATGTGAGCATCGATTTGTAAAATACCTAAACCATAGAAATGTTTCTAAGTCTTGTTATAGACGAAAATAACTGAAACGTGACGATACATGGAGAGGGACGATACAAGGAGACCTTGGGTGTAGGTCATAAGCCCCCCCGGTCAAGAGCCCCCCCGGTCAAGAGCCCCCCGGTCATAAGCCCCCCCCCCGGTCAAGAGCCCCCCCGGTCATGAGCCCCCCTAGGTCATAAGCCCCCCCGGTCAAGAGCCCCCCCGGTCACGAGCCCCCCTGTTTTTAAATCCTTATTTACCTATATTATTTAATCCTTATTGACACTTTTGTAGTTCATTACTGATTAGACATAAAATATATGTATATCGGGGGGCGTGCCGCCCCCCGAACCCCCCTGCCAGGTCATTAAACAATCATGAAGTGTGCAGTACAACAATCTAGCGGATACAACAAACTACATTAGCAACCCTCAGTTATTTCTATCTAAGTAGTTCTTCATTTGTTTAACTAGGTAAATAAGGATTAAAAAAACATGGAGGGGGGGCTCGTGACCGGGGGGGCTTATGACCTAGGGGGGCTCATGACCGGGGGGGCTCGTGACCGGGGGGGCTCTTGACCGGGGGGGCTCTTGACCGTACCCCGGAGACCTTACCCTAAGCCCTCCTCTATTTTTTTAAACTAGGTAACTAACCTAGGTAGTTAGTAACTGTTAATTAACTAGGATAGTTAAAATTACTAATTACCTGGGTTAGTTATTTACTAATTATATAGGTTAGTTACTTTTACCTAGATTAATTAATTACTAGAGAACTACCTACCTAGATTACTAAGATTATTTAGTTACTAATTAACTTAGTTTGATAATTTTTATGAAGTTTATTACAATATTTAGTAATAATAAACTAACCGAGATTATTCTCGCTTCATTTGATTTAATGATTAATCTAATCCACTCAACAAATGTAATTTAGCTATTATATAAAGTTTAGGTAAAAGTATCAATACGTATAGGTACTAGGTACAATATGTATTACGTTATAATAAATAAAATAAAGGTATTAGCTAATAGGTAATGTATTGAAATAAATAAAATAAAGATAGTTTTATTTATTTTACTAAAATATACTGTACTAAAAAAAAGTTTAAAGAAATATTACTAGGTATTACCAATTTTACTGTCAGTCTTTTATAAAAAGGAAAATATGAGAATTCTTTACCTCAAAGGTAAAGAAATGAATGGAGCAAAGTTTGTCTAAAAATGAACACCAATCCAGTTATTAAAATTGCACCTCTTGATTGGGGGAAAATAATAGAACATGTAGGTTGTTGAAAAGTCTCGGACTTTCGGTGCAAAATTTAAGTCTCGTGGAAAAAGTGGGAGGAGCTTAGCAAAAAGTCCAGTGGAAAGACTGAAAAAACCCTACGTGTGTACGGCCCTTAAGACTTGTAAACCTATGACGCAGATGCAAATTCAAGTTAAAATATTAAGAGAAGCATGAGAATTCACTAAGAATATAATTCCGAGCTTTATATATATATGACTTATTCGAGAGGAAAAAATATTGATATCCTTTGAAAGTTTGAATAGTTCTTTAACAATTGAAAGATCTACGTTTACCTAGGTAGTTTTGTTCATATTTTTTAATTTTAATTATTTTATGAATCAATCTTATCTGCATGGGACATCAATTTTGATCATTTTCAACATGATTCTCATGATATTTTCAGTAGCTAACAAGCTAAGCTAGGTAGTTTGAACTTTTGAAGTTTGAACTAATTTCACATCACTCTGGAATTATGATCAATTGATAATTATTGATTCTAGATTCTTCAACAGATGTGTAGGTAGACTAAGGTAGGTACCTCCGTACCTGCCTGGCTGTACTGTGTCTCGGACTCTCGGTGTCTGTGTACAGTGTACCGTCCAAGTAAAATAGAATGTCTCATAAACTCGCCATTTGTCTCTCCAGCTCTCTCCAAAATTCAACAAATTCTCTCCAAAATGATCAAATTTTCATAAATTCTCTCCAAAATAACATTGTAGCATATGAGAAAAATAGATAAAACTCGCCATTTGCATTTGAAGGGCTCAAAATAACTGTCACAAATTTGCCATTAAAATGGCGAGTTTGTACATGCTTTATTACTTGGTGTACCGTAACCAGAGGCAGACTGCAGAAACTGGTAATGTGTTCTCCAAGAAATCCTCTATTCTGGCTTCTGTTCTCAGTAAAATACATGTAAATATAGCTAGGAGGAAATTAAGGATTGTTCGCTCAGAAAATGTTAAAAATGTCCCATGTTCTGCAGACTGGTCTGCCAAGTAATAAAGCATGTCCAAACTCGCCATTTTAATGGCGAGTTTGTGACAGTTATTTTGAACCCTTCAATTGCAAATGGTGAGTTTTATCTATTTTTCTCCTATGCTACAACCAAGTAAAATAGTATGTCTCATAAACTCACCATTTGTCTCTCCAGCTCTCTCCAAAATTCAACAAATTCTCTCCAAAATGATCAAATTTTCATAAATTCTCTCCAAAATAACATTGTAGCATAGAAGAAAAATAGATAAAACTCGCCATTTGCAATTGAAGGGCTCAAAAAAACTGTCACAAACTCGCCATTAAAATGGCGAGTTTGGACATGCTTCATTACTTGGTGCTACAATGTTATTTTGGAGAGAATTAATGATAATTTGATCATTTTGGAGAGAATTTGTTGATATTTGCCAGTCTGCAGAATATGGAACATTTTTCCAAGACTCTCTGCGGGAGTTTTTGATTGAATTTTTAGAAATTGGAGATCTCTGTGGGAGATCTTGAATTAATTCCTATGTTACCATTAATTTAGCTGCGGGAGATTTTGAATTAATTCCTATGTTACCATTAATTTAGCTGCGGGAGATTCAGAATCTGCGGCTGAGAGTAGCTCTCTCTCAAATTAAAGTCTCTGCGGGAGAAGAGACACATTCTGCAGACTGGGATATTTGGAGAGACAAATGGAGAGTTTATGAAACATACTATTTTACTTGGCTGGTCTGTGTACATTCATCTGAAATTCTGAATTTATTCTGTGCTTTTTTATTGTTTTATTGTCTGCCCAAGGGCCAAGGGCCAGTCTGTATTTGATGCAAAAAATCCCACTGACTTTTACTAAAAGCTGAAAAAATCCACCATGATTTTGAAATTTCCAGTAATTTGGCTGATCCACCAACATTTTCCCAATTTATCCACCGAAAATTAATGGTAACATAGGAATTAATAGCTATAGACTTTGCCAGAATATTATTTTCAAAGAGAAAAAATTCCACCGACATGTCGATGTCGGTGGAATTTATCACGAAATACAGACTGGGCCAAGGGCAGGGCCAAGATACATTATCTAAAGTCTGAAAAGAAGGTCTCCTCCTAGTTTAAGAAAATGTACCAAGTCGTCGATTAATTGTCGACTTAAAATTTGTGAAAATAAGTATCTTTCACATATATATATATAGAGTATAGACGACCCAGTCTGCAGAACATGGGACTTTTTTGACATTTTCTGTGCGAACAATCCTTAATTTTCTCCTATATTTACATGTATTTTACTGAGAACAGAAGCTAAAATAGAGGATTTCTTGGAGAACAGTTTACCAGGGTCCAGTTCCTGCAGTCTGCCTCTGGTAGACGACTAATGAGGGCACTTGGTAAAGACCTGAAAAGTGCCCTGAAATGACCTGAAAATATTTAAAACGCCTGCCATTTAAAAACTACTGCATGTATCGGTTACCAAACATATTTTTTGTCAAGAAGGAGTCCTTGATGACATTTCCTGACAGTTTCACTGAATTTTATCCACTAGTTTTTGAAAAATCATACCCTGAACAGACCGTACCAGTTTTGGTACAAAAACAAAGAAGGGTTGAAAACCGCCTATTACGTAAATACTACTGCATGTATCCATTATCTAACATGAGTTTTGCCATTAAAAAAAAGAGAGGAAGGCGTAAAATGCGCTGTGACCACAGCAGCTGACTACCACAGAGTCACAGACTCACAGAGCAATGTCTACGAGAGAACAATTTAGTTACATTAAAAACTGAACAATGTAGTTTCTAAACATTTCGACGAATGTACTTTATATTTTGAAACATTCTAAGAACATTTTATTCGCATGAAAAAAAGTTGAGGATACATAATTTTCATATCAGAAAAATAGTTAGGTAGATTGAAATATAGGTAGAATAATGATTGTAAAGCAAAATTTGTCATTGATTGTAGCCAACCTAGTTATAAAGACCTACTAGTTAAAAATTCCTTCCTAGTAATAAATATAAATAGGCACGTATCTAGTTAGAAATATATATACCTACCTAGTTGTGAAGACGTATCTAACTAGTTATAAATACGTATTTAGTGAGAAATACCTACTAGTTAGAAATACCGGGGGGGACTTAGGACCTAGGGGGGCTCATGACCGGGGGGGCTCTTGACCGGGGGGGGGGGGAACTTATGACCTACACCCGTTCCTACTACTGACCACTCGGTCTTCTCACCCTTCTTTGTTGGTGTTCTTTGCATCTTCTCCATTCGACTCACCTTAAAACTAGACTTATTCTTTTACTTACTGAATCACTTAACACTAAAGAAGAACTTAATACTAAAGAAGCACTTAACACTACACATGCACTTAAATTTTCTTGTCACTACACTATTTCATATTCATATAGATTTTTTTCTTTTCCATGACAGCAGGGACACGCACGTCGGTTCAGCACAAGATCAGGCATGAATGACTATCGGAAATTTATTAAGACACAAGTAAGGTATAAGATGCACAGAGAAGTATACTATAAGTAATCAATAAAATCTAAGATTTTATTACTTATTAATTATTAAATTCACAACAGGTCTGCAACATTTTAATGTAATTTTGGTTCAAAGGTTTTAGAGACTCTCTTGAGATGCCACAATTAAAAATTAAAGGGCCGCAATTTACCTGCTTGACCCTACTCATTAGTCATTTTAAAAAAGTTGAAAAAACAATCCTGTTTTCAACTTTCTTTAAAGTTTCGAGCTGGATTCTATCCAGTCTGCAGAATATGGGATATTCTATCCGAACAATTTTAAATTAATTCCTATATTTACATTAATTTTGCTTTGAACACTTATGAAATAATCCATATAATTACATTAGGTAATTTAACTACTAACAGAATAAGAGATCTCTACAAACAATTAAAAAAAGAAATATATTATAATCTAGCCATTAATTTAATATAATTTCTGTAATATATATTTTTTTCAGAGCATTTCTTTAAAACTTAGACAATCAGTCAATCATGAATGACTCTGTAAATTCAGAACCACCAAATAAGAAAATTAAAGTGAGTGAAGTGTCAGACAACTCTGAAGCTAAGGGTGATGGTAAGAATGGAGTCTCTACCACAGCTTCTGCCTCCGACTTCTCCAATTTAGAAATAGTCAGAGTTCTCTCCAGCTCCGATACAAATTGCTCCATTGCTTTTGAAGCCAAACACAAGACTGAAGATGGGAGAGTGCTTGTCAACATGCAGGTGATTAATATTTAATGCAATAAATTAGTATTTGCTTTGATTTTACCTTCAGTATGTCAATTTAGATTATAAATTGTTTAATTGATCAATTAGAAATATATTAATATATCTTTGAAATTAACATAGAATATGCTTCAACTTGTTAGAACTTGTCAGGACATGTTTGAACTTGTCAGAACATGTTAGAACTCGTCAGAACAGGTTTGAACTTGTCAGAACAGGTTTGAACTCGTCAGAACAGGTTTGAACTCGTCAGAACAGGTTTGAACTTGTCAGAACATGTTAGAACTTAGTCAGAACAGGTTTGAACTTGTCAGAACAGGTTTGAACTCGTCAGAACAGGTTTGAACTCGTCAGAACAGGTTTGAACTTGTCAGAACATGTTAGAACTTAGTCAGAACAGGTTTGAACTTGTCAGAACAGGTTTGAACTTGTCAGAACAGGTTTGAACTTGTCAGAACAGGTTTGAACTTGTCAGAACAGGTTTGAACTTGTCAGAACAGGTTTGAAATTGTCAGAACAGGTTTGAACTTGTCAGAACAGGTTTGAAATTGTCAGAACATGTTTGAAACTCTCAGAACATGTTTGACAGAATATCTTTAAACTTAGTAATTTGATATTATCATATATTCTTTGTCTCTAAATAATATCTGTTTCCAGAAAACTCCTTTTGATGAAGAGAAGCTCCCTGAAATAGTTTCTGGTAAGACTTCTCTCACTCAGTTGTTTCACAATGATGTCTACAGCAAACACATTGCGCAGATGCAACCCAATCTAAATCGTGAGTTGTACTCCTTTCATTCTGATTTTAGAGTGATATTTTCTCTAAAAAGGACTCCTTTCATTCTGATTTTAGAGTGATATTTTCTCTAAAAAGGACTCTTTTCATTCTGATTTTAGAGTGATATTTTCTCAAAAAGAGGACTCCTTTCATTCTGATTTTAGAGTGATATTTTCTCTAAAAAGGACTCCTTTCATTCTGATTTTAGAGTGATATTTTCTCTAAAAAGGACTCTTTTCATTCTGATTTTAGAGTGATATTTTCTCAAAAAGAGGACTCCTTTCATTTTAGGATAGCTAGAAATAATAAATTCTAGGAAGAATAGTAATAGGAATTGATGTGTTAAATTTTTAAGAAAAGTCAATCACTTTTCAGTTCACAACTTCACACTGACAATATTTTAGAACTATTTACTAATGGTTAGGTTTAGAAACTCTTCATTTTAGAAAGTTTTTCCCATTCTTTTTAGGACACATTGATAACGTAATTAAAATTACTCCTTATTTCTTAATATATAGCATTACTGATACAGGAATAAAGGTGTATTAGATATTAGTGAGTTGAATTTATTTTACTTGATTTATTTATAATGTGTTTCGTATGGACATTGGTGTTTAGGATATAGAAAACTATTTCTGTAATTAACATTTTGTTCAACTAATCCATATACTAATTGTCTGTATCCTCATTTCTATATTAAGATAACTATTTCACTACTAACATCTCTCCCACTATCAGAGGTTCAAGTCACACTCATCCACCCAGCGACTGACAAACACTTTATTCGTTTTGAGAAAGAGAACTACTCAGTGGTAGAAGAAACGCCTGAACTTTATGCCACTGGAACCAAAGTCTTTATGGAAAGTAAGGATGCGCATAGCAAACAGGTGGGATTGAAATATAAACAATCAGGTGTTTTTATTTCTTTTAAAGATAAATCAACACGTTGACTACGTATACTCAAAACGCTGTCTGGCCTAACTGACGTTTCCAAAATTTCAAAGTTTCTGTTATTGCTTCTGTGTGACATGTCCGACGATAGTGATAGGAGCTGAGTATCTCTGTTTGTACCTATTGATCCCGTCTGTATGATAAAAAACATGGGTATAATTGTGGTAGCTGGCTGCACATTGTCACAATTTGATGGGTTAAAATATTGACAGTGGTATATATTTGTACCACTACGTCTATGTTATGTACATAGTGGTACAATTTTTTCCAATAACGTATTCATCGTATTACAGTAAAACTATATTCATACAACAGTGATCAAATAAACCTACCTATGTAGGTTTATTAAAACTCAAATAAACCTACCTATGAGAAACTGCCTAAGGTTACCAACTACAACAATTATAATTAATAACAAGACATAGAAAAGGAAACCAGCTAACCATCTATTTTAGTGACTTTTCTTGTAGCTACCTATTCTAGAGCTATTTGATTTAAAACACAACTATTTTTGAAAAAAAAAATTTACTTATTGATTAATATTGCATTAGTTTTGTAAAAAAAAACCTAATTTGAAAATATAGGCAGTTACAATTTATTTGAAACCTGAAGTTTTAGCCTAAAATGTTTCTACATGAAACTTCGTATAGACTTGGATTTTGGTTATTGTTTAGTTTACATAATTCATAGCAAAAAGTTGTAAATATAATTGTATAAATGCCTTTATGTAATCCGTATTTCTCATGTATGTAATCTTTTATTTTTTATAGCTATTATTAATTCAGATTGATTATGGGAAATATTTTAATTAGCCAGAGCTGATGTCTAAGATTTTTCAGTCCATTTCTTGTTTTTTTGTTGTGATGATTCTTAAATTTCCATGCAAACTATATTAACAATAATTAATTAACACATATACCTGTCTACTTGTCCAATCAGTTCCTACATTTTTTATTGGTTTGAACTTTTTTCTAATTTTCTCATTTAGCTACTGTAACCAAATCTATCCAGTCAAGTTTATTGTTAGCTAATTTGTTCAATAAAGTGTTTAATTCTCTTTCAGTGGATCTACAACATTCTGGATGGGAAGAGTGAGACGGAGAGAGTCATTTTCAAAGACACAACACTTGACACTGGTGAGAAATTAGTTACTTTGGCTGCTAATTCAAGATCAAGATGTAGCTTCGTTGATACACTTCAAGATGTAGCTTCGTTGCTAATTAGTATTTGTGAGGACATTCTATACTTCATTAACTTGTCTTAAAAAGATAATTTAAATTCCATCTGCTACATGGTAGACTTAAAAGCAATGAGAAATTAAATATATCTTGTTTTTAAATACAAATAGCTAGTGTGTTTCTACTATGGTGGGATCTTGTAAGATTTTAAGGGAACAACACTTCTATGGCCCCACCATAACTTTCTCTCTGGGTTGCTTGTTGTTGTTGTTGTTGTTTAGCCCGACCCTCAGGGAGCAGGGGGCGACCGAGTGAACGCGCCTCGGGAGAAGCCACCCGAGACACGTGTGGGGGGTATGGGCCTAAGTGAACCCGATAGCCCTCAGGAAGGCAATGACTTCCTGAGGAAGGGTCCATTGGTGCTCCAGTGAGTGTGTGTTGTGTGTGGTCCGATGTTGTTGTAGTGTTGGACATTGTGTGAGAATGTGGGAGATTGTCCCCGGATCCGTGGAGCAGTACTCACACAGATCCGAGTCCGCCCTCCCAATTCTGTGTTTGTAAGGGTGATGTCCACATCGGAGACGTGACAGGGTTACCCTGTTACGACGCGAGAGGTGAACCTCACTGGATTCGATAGGGGGAGGCCTAACTCCTAGAAGAGTTAGGTGGGAAAGAGGAAATTGCTCTGTCTGTGAGTGTGGTGTGTATATGTCGTTGTAGTGAAGTGTTGGGTGGGGTGTCTGGGAGTGTATTAAAGATGTTTCTGTAGTGTGTGGCTGGTGTAAGGTGAATGTTTCGTGGAGTCCTTCGCTCAATTTGCATGTAGTGTAATGGATGAGAGGGGCTTCGTGTGGAGGTGTAGAAGTGTGTACCCCTCATATCCATGTGTGTAGCGAGCGGAAGGACTCGTGTCTCCTCATGGAGGTGTGTTGTGGGTGTTGTTTGTGTGCAGCCGGTGGCAATCCGGAGTGCAGTGTTTTGTGTACGCTGGAGTTTGTGTAGGTGTGTGTTGGCTGTATCAGGTGACCAAGCTGTGTGCGCGTATGTGAGGATGGGTCTAATGAACTGTTTGTATAGTGTTGTTATGTCTTCCTTGGAGTGTCCGTAAGTAGTGTGATGAGGGCGCGCATGACGTTCAGTCTGTTTTTGGCTCTGTTGTTGGTGTCGTTAATGTGGTGTTTAAACGTCATGCCGCGGTCAAGTGTGATTCCAAGGATTTTAGGCGTGTTGTTGATGGGAAGGGGAGTGTTGTTAAGTGTTATGTTTGGATGGGTATTGTATTCACGAGTATGGGGGGAGATGAGTGTGAGGGAGGATTTGTTTGCGGAGACCTTTAGTCTGTTTGTTTCTAGCCAGTTTTCTAGTGAGTAGATGTATGTTTGTAAATTGTTGGCTGCAGTCTCGTGTTTGGGATGTTGCGACATGATGGTGACATCATCCGCATATGTAAGGGTGTGTACCGAGGTGTTTGTTGGCGTGGGGAGGTCGTGGATGTATAAATTGAAGAGAGTAGGTGAGAGAACGGAGCCCTGCGGTACTCCATCAGTGTAGTGTCGTGCTCTGGAGGACTTGCCGTTGTAGAGTGTTTTGCCAGAGCGGCCTGAGAGATAATTGGCAAGCCATTTTTTAAACGAGTCGTGGATGTGTGTGTTGAGTATTTTGTTAATGAGTAGGTGTCGTGAACTGTATCGAAGGCTTTACTTATGTCAATGGCAGCTATAAGTGTCCTACTTGCAGGTTTGTTAGAGTTCAAGCCTTCGAGTGTTGTTTGTGTGAGGTGGGTAAGGAGAGTAGATGTGGAGTGTTCGGATCTGAAGCCGTGTTGTGAGGGGGATAGTGGGATATGTGGTGTTATGTTGTTGAGAACCAGCCTCTCGAGTATTTTGGAGGGGGTAGAGAGTAAGGATATAGGTCTATATGAGGCTGGATCTGTGGGGGGTTTGTTGGGCTTCAGAATCGGGATGATCTTGGCTTGTTTCCATGTGTTGGGTATACTATTGTTCTGAACTGAGTAGTTGAAGATGTCTGTGAAGACCCTGATGGCGTGTGGTCCTAGATGTTTTAAATGTTTGTTGGATATTCCATCAGGGCCTGTGGAGGGAGTGTTCTTAGTAGCCCGGATAGCCTCGGTGACCATTGCCTGGGTGAAGGGAGGTGTAGGGAGATGATTATTGCATGTTCTGTGCAGGCTACGCAGTATTTTCCTATCTATTGGGCGTGTGGGTAACCTACTTGTATTAGAATAATGTTTGTTAAGAGCGTTCGCCTGCTGTGTGTCGGTGAGTATTGTGTTGTTGTGTGTTAGGGACTCGTGTGTTTTTGGTTGGTCTATGTATTTGTTATTGAGTCCCCTAATGAGTTTCCAGAGTTTGTTTACGTCTGAGCGGAAATTAATAGTGTTTAGTGTGTTTTGCCATATGTTCTGTTGCTGTGTTTTATTTCCGCTTCAATGTCAGTGTTGAGTTGTTGTATGCGTGTTATGGTATCATGTGTGGGTGTGAGAGTGCAAAGGTGTTTCCTAATCTGTATTAAGTGTTTTATGTTTGGTGTGAAGGTGGGGTTAAAGTGTCTGATGTTACCTGTGGGTATAAGGTGTTTGTTTGCGGTAGAGATTATGTTGGTGACATGCTTTGTGGCTGCATCTATGGAAGAGAAGTTGTTTAAGTTAAAGTGTTCTAGTTGGTTTTCCACAGATGCAGTAAATTCGTTCCAATGTGCTTTTTTGTAGTTAGTGAAAGTGTGTCGTTGTTTGTGTGGGCTAATAGGTGCGTGTAGGTTGTATGTGATGAGTATGGGAAGGTGGTCTGAACTAAGTTCGTGTAGTGTTTTCCACGAGGAGCGAAGTGTAATGTCGGGAGTGGCAAATGTAATGTCGGGAGATGTTGGTTGTGTGTGTATGTTAAAGGGTTTTCGTGTTGGTGTGTGTGCATCGTTGAGTATAATGTGTGTGTCAAGTTGTGTAGTGATTGTGTCGGCTCGAGTGTCTGTTTGTTGTGTGGTGAGCCAGGTAGGGTCGTGAGCGTTGAAATCCCCCAGGATGAGAGAGTTAGTGAGGGTGTTTAGGTGTTCTAGATGTGGTGTGTATCCTGGGGGTGTGGAGTCTGTGGGGGGTATGTAAATGTTTGTTATGTTGTATGTACGTTTGTGTATCTGTATACGTATAGACTGTAATTCAAGTGTGGGATCTTGTGGCATTCGTGAGAGTGTTTCGGCAGTTGTGTTAGTGAAGGGTATGTTTTTGTGGATCAGTGTGATGAGGCCCCCTCCGCCTCGTGTAGGCCGATCGTGTCTGAGTGTTGTGTATCCAGGAAACTTTGGTGTGATTTTGTTATTGGTGAGTTTTGTTTCCTGGATAGTGGCTATATGTATGTGGTGTTCGTGTAGGAGTGTCTTGAGATGCATCTCTGGGTTGCTTGGGGAGTGTTGCAGCAGTCGGACACTCATAGTACTAGAACAGTGGGCGTTAAGATGGACAATCTTAACATTTAGAAACTTCCGGTTGACTTGTGTTAACACCCACTTTCCGAGTACTGAGAGTGTAAGTAAGTGCCATATTTCTACTACATTCTCCTAGGTAGGTTAAGTTTCGGTCAGTTTCACATCTTTGGTCATATAAGAGAAACTATCTAATAATTAGCTATTATTTAGTTTTCATTTTTTATTGGTATATATGATAGCTACAGGTAACATGAATAGCTACTGATTAAAATAGAACAGTATTAATTACATCTTTTTTCTTTAATGGCCGAAGATGTGAAACTGACCGATAATATGTAACTGACTTCAGTTGAGACCGCCTGATGGTAGCTACCTGAATTAAGATTTTTCATACTAAGTAGATAGGTACTTTGATATGAATTTTCATTAAGTTCAAACCAGACTTTTAAAACTTTGGTTTAACTTCTATTCGAATACCCCCTCACCCCCAGGCTTCACTCTCTTACCTGACTTGAAGTGGACAGCACTGCAGATGAGTGATCTCTACTGCCTAGCACTGGTACAGAGGAGAGACATATCTAGCATCAGAGACCTTAGGGCAGAACACCTACCACTACTCAGGAACATCAGAGACAAGGGGGCTGTGAGTGCTAACTAGAGTCATTAGTAAATGATATGTACGGTTGTGACAATATGCTTTTAAAATCCTATATCTCGTAAATATTATAGAAGGAGGGAATTAAACAGGCTTGAATCGTCCTACACCAGCGGTATAGCCTATAGTATTCATTAGCTACCATTTATTTCTATTCCGTCCGTCTGTAATATTTTCGGGATCTATGATTTTGAAAACATATTGTCACAACCCTATTTATCTAAATTAGCACTGAGTCATTATCCTAAATTAAACTAATAATTAGTCACCCCCCCCCCCCCCTTCATTGTCCCGAGGCTACATCTAGGTAAGCCTTCTTTTTTCTTTTTGTTATATTGTAGGTTTTGTTTAGTTTGGCGCCCTTTTTCTTCAGCTTCCCTTTGTATCTTTCCTCTTCTTTCTGCCTTGCAATATCCATGGATAATCAGACTGACTGTGTATGTCTCTTATCCACGGGTGTCTATTCTTGCCATCCATGCGCTGGGTCGACACGGTTACCTGTGGTAGCCGAGTAGTCGGCCTAGTGTATGGAGTGTACTTTCACTGTCCCCTCTTCTACGAGGCCTTCTTCTCTTCATGTCTCTTTGGATCACCTCGTAGTGGATAGGGACAACTTTTAAACCCCGAAAATAATAATTTTAATAATAACTAATAATTAGTGCTCTTATTTTATTAATAATATTTAGATATTTTTTAATTGTGGACATTTCAAATGTTCTCTTTTAATTATAATTTGCTTTATGTAACATATCAAAGTTTGCAATTTTCATTGAATGCCAAGAACAATAGGATAGGTATATAATCATTTATGCCGTAATGCGACATATATGTCCTCTAGGTTTTTTTAAATATATTTTCTTTGTCATTTATTAGAACACATGTGTACGTTTACATTAGTTAAGAATATCGCAGAAATTCTTGTTTTCACCCTCAAATAAATTTATAGCGTGAAGGGTTAACACTTTGGCTATAGCACATACCACTTACAGATATTAATGCTCTCTTCTAATCCGCAGCAAGCCATTGACGATAAATACGGAGTACCCAGACACAGGATGAGGATTTACTTCCACTACCTCCCCTCATTCTACCACCTCCACATTCACTTCTCTGCCCTCAGTTTCGATGCGCCTGGTGAGTTGTTTTACCTTCCATGCACTCGGCAAAAAGGAGTAGCTAACTATTATATAATGACGCGATTCATATCTCGCTGTTTTAACCTTTTGTGATAAGAGCGAGGGGTGATAAAAGCGGAGCCTTCCTGGTCCTCTTTTGTGTTGAAAGATAATAATAACTCCTATTCCTTGTGTTTACGACTTTATTTATAAGAAAATGTGAAATGGAGGAAATGTTGATCATGTATATTGGTTAGTTATACAGCAGCGGGTCATTATAATTTCTTATAATATTAGGAAACGGTTACTCTCATATTTGAGTGTCTACTTAGTAAATTAAATGAAAACTGGTTAGTCAGTTTGCACACCTCATTTTAAAAGAATTTTACTGAAAGATTTAAAAACTAACGTAAAATTTGATCTGTTATACTGATTAGGTACTTTCAATATAAATTGTGATGAAGATTGGGGGTTTTCAGTAGTTTCTCCTGGAATGAACTTTTAATTTATTATATATACTGTCACTTAAGTCCATTGTATACCAGCAGATAAATGACGCGTTCTCACCACCCCAGTTTACTCCCCTTCAATTAATCACAGTTAAATGAAAGGAAGGTTTAATCTGCTTGAACAGAATGGGCCTAACAATCTTATCCACACCATGTTGTTGCCACAGGTACAAGATGTGGCAAGGCACACATGCTCACTGACGTGATCTCAAACATAGAAATGGACTCTAGTTACTATGCCAAGGCAACCCTCTCCTTCGTACTCAAGGATAACTACCCCCATCCACTGGCGAAGAAGGAAGAGAAGGAGTAGCTTTAGATTGTTAGGACGTGAGTGCAACCATTCCAACTAAAACACCGCAAACGATACTATTTCTCATTCACTTTTACCCTCCTAGTAGCTACTTCTTATTAGAGAATTGGACCAAGATATTTTGAAACTGTACTTCGCACTAGAAAACACTTTTTGTCTCAAATTCGAATAGTGGATTCTATTTATTATTTGCTGTTTTTTTTCCAAGATAAAACATAAGGCAGAATTAGAGTCAGAAATTGTGCTAATAAATTTGGATCTTTTCCATTTGATGACCCCTACCAAATTTATTTTAATTTTTTTAAGTGTATTTTTGACCATAGGATCCCAAAATCATAAGTTTTTTTGTAGAAGCTAATACTTTTTGAGATGAGGGTTTAAATTTATTTATTTCCTATGTATTACTGAAGGATTAAGAACTTTGAAAAAATTCTTGTTTTCATTGAAATCACTCAAACATTAGATTTTTTACATGAAACTGTAATGTAGTTTGTTGTACTGCACACTTCATGATTGATTAATGACCTGACAGGGGGGTGCTACACCCCCCAAAATACATATATCGAATATTTCCAATTTCCGTGATATTTTCCATTTATTACTTCAATACTGATATGGCGCAAACTACGTTACGGCTGTCTTTGACCAAAAAGCGTGATTTTTTTCAAAGTTATCAATCCTTCAGTAATACATTAAGGAACTAGATTATGTGCACTCGGTAGAGCGCATACCTTCGCCTCCGCTTTGACCCGTTCTCTCCCAAAATTAAGAAAACTGCTAACTGGATAACCAATTGTCCCACCAAGTTTCATGCAATATGGTAAAATACTTTTTGAGTTATAAATGACCTTTGACTGGATCGCTTCCAAAATTCCACCAGATCGTTCCTGGTCATTGACCAATAATAATTGTACCATCAAATTTCAGACAATTTGGTTGAATACTTTTTGAGTTACAAATGGCCTTGACCTTGATCTTTGACCCGATCACTCCCAAAATCAATCAAAATGGTTCCTGCATATTGACCAATCGTTCCACCAAGTTTCATGCAATATGGTTTGATACTCTTTGAATTATAAATGACCGTGACCTTGACCTTAGACCGGGTCACTCCCAAAAGACTAGAAGCAGGTCACTGGACATGGACCAATCGTTTCACCAAATTTCAGGCAATTTGGTTGAACTTTTTTTCAGTTAAGCGAATAACAAGATGATAAATAAATAAATAAAGTCCGATGAAAATATAACCTTCTGAAAAATTGCGAAGGTAATAAATAACTTTAAACCCTCATATCTCAAAAAGTATTAGTTTCTGCAAAAAAACGGTTTTGATTTTCGGATTCTATGGACAAAATACTTAAGAAAAAAATAGTTTAAAATAAATTTGGTGGTGGTTGGCAAATGGGAAAGAACTAAAAATTTGATGATTTAAAAAAAATAGAAGTAATTCAAAATATTTCAAATAGCTAGTTTCTAAATGGGTTTTCCTTAAAAACTGTTTTATTAATATTCTTTAAATTCTCGATAAACAAATAGAGCTATCGAAATGTTAAAGTCACCGCTTCAGTTTTAGAGAAAAAGTAGTTGGTCTAGTACGGAACTACTGCAGTGAGTTTGTACTAAACCAAACTAACTTGGAACGCAACTCTGTGGTCTACTACGAGGTTTTGCTCTGGAGAAAATGCATAGCTAGTTCTGTTACGAAGTTTAATCATGCAGTTAAGTTACTCTGCGCCGAGATGGGGAATAATTTTGGTAGAGGTTTAACGTCTGCTTCGGAACCAAATACAAGGGACTGGGAGAAGCAGACAGAAAGTAAAAAGACTCTAGGAACCGTCATCTAGCACCAGTTGGTGACGATGCTTATGGATGCAGAAAAGCTACTCTATGAATGCAGTCACTTACCATGTAACGTGAAGAAAAGGAACACAAGCACTGGTGGCTGCACTCACAGATGAAAGAGGGAAATGAAGAGGTGATAGTAAATGAAGCCTACGATCCTACCTAACGCACCTCGTAGTTGAAGAGCATAACCCTAGCGCTATTTTCTTAAACTGCAAGTAGCTTTAAAAAAATGATAAACATAGTAAATCTATAAAGGATAATTCATAATCCAAATTACAACAGTTCGGGACCCCAGTCACTTTCTCTTCCATTCACAACAGACAGTTTCAGGACAGTTTCTTCTGGAGAAGAGGAACACAAAATACAATTACAAATGCTTCATAAAATCAACTTACAAAAGTTCTCGTCAAATACAAAATAATCATCTTTAAAATTAATACATGTGTAATGAAATGCACATTAATTAAGAGTTTAATTACAATCTGTCTTAAAATAGAACTTTCTACAATCAGGATTGACGAGCAAAGACAACTAAAATAAGGCATTAACTTCTTTCCTCCCTTTAAAGTTGCACTAAATTTAACTGTTGAACACAAAGTGATAAATTTATAGTATTTTTAAATAAATTTAAGAAAAAGTGTTTTCATCTGGATACATTAAAAGTAGGACGTCAAAATATTAAAAAATAGATCTCGCAGCACAATAAACTTATATAATTTACAGGAAATTCCTATCTTAGTATTAAGTAGCTAAAAATTAGATATTTGAATACATTCATCATACAGGTGACAAAATAATGAACTTATTAACCAATATCTTATCATGGTTAGATAGAAAAAATGTTACAATGGAACATTTGAAGTGATGAAAACAAATTAATCATCACTTTAATTCAGTACAGCCTCTAATTTTTTATTTAGAAGCTAAAGCTGCACAGTACAACCAAGATGAAAACCTCTCTTAAACACTATGATGTAAATGCAAGATAAATATACTTATATACTTTATGAATTGGTGGTACATTGCACTCAGGTGTTGATTGCAGGAGGGAACCTTCGCAGGACTCAGAAAGTGGGTGCTGTCAAAATCTGTCCTTAAAAAACAGACCCCACTTTCCGAGAACTGCTCCATTCCCTAACAAGTCTTCTGAAAGACTTAAGATATGCCTGTTACTTCTTTGAAATAATCACTCATTTTTTATATAAAATATTACTCTGAGTTTCTCACTAACTTTCGTTGATAAAATTTCCGTTAGTTTTTCCCCACTGCTATACAAGTTGTTAATGGTAGGTATTTACCTGTACTAAATAAAGTCACAACTTATTGTCTCACTTTGATGATAAACTGTGACGTGGAAATGGACCTATTTAGTAGTGTGACGTCAAAGAACGCTGACCAATGAGATGTTAGATGGAAAGGTCTACAATAGGGGTAAGATTTATAATACAGACACACAGGGAATACATTCACACAAACCATACAGGCATGAAATACATTCACACACTAGCTCTCTTACATCAAAACACAGACATTTATCAGATGCATCCGTAAATACACAGGCCATATGATCCCTAACTATACAGGTGAGAAGTTCATTCACACAGGGTGTATGACTACACAGGTGAGAAGTTCATTCACACAGTGTGTATGACTACACAGGTGAGAAGGTCATTCACACAGTGTGTATGACTACACAGGTGAGAAGGTCATTCACACAGTGTGTATGACTACACAGGTGAGAAGGTCATTCACACAGTGTGTATGACTACACAGGTGAGAAGGTCATTCACACAGTGTGTATGACTACACAGGTGAGAAGTTCATTCACACAGTGTGTATGACTACACAGGTGAGAAGGTCATTCACACAGTGTGTATGACTACACAGGTGAGAAGGTCATTCACACAGTGTGTATGACTACACAGGTGAGAAGGTCATTCACACAGTGTGTATGACTACACAGGTGAGAAGGTCATTCACACAGTGTGTATGACTACACAGGTGAGAAGTTCATTCACACAGTGTGTATGACTACACAGGTGAGAAGTTCATTCACACAGTGTGTATGACTACACAGGTGAGAAGTTCATTCACACAGTGTGTATGACTACACAGGTGAGAAGTTCATTCACACAGGGTGTATAACTACACAGGTGAGAAGTTCATTCACACAGTGTGTATGACTACACAGGTGAGAAGTTCATTCACACAGGGTGTATAACTACACAGGTGAGAAGTTCATTCACACAGTGTGTATGACTACACAGGTGAGAAGTTCATTCACACAGTGTGTATGACTACACAGGTGAGAAGTTCATTCACACAGGGTGTATAACTACACAGGTGGAAACTCAGTTGAGTCCTCGAGATTCAGGGTGGATAGGGAAGGGGGTTCGGCAGCTTTCTTAATCTCTATTTCTTTCTCAGCCTCTGAAATAGAAATAATGTCTATTTTTAGAAGAATTGCATTTAAAAGTAGCTACTAATTATTACCCCAATGAACAACATCTAAAACAAATAAATACATTCACTTCAAAATAATAAAAAGTTTTGATTTTTATTGTCAGGGGAAAAGTCATGACTCATGATTGATATAGGATGAACTCCTCTATAGTGAATGTAGAGTCCTGCGTAAGGAATCAGCCTATACAGTGAACAAATTATTTTGTTTTGACATATGGTCATTAGTTTTCTATAAACTGGTACCCCATTCATGTCAGACTTGGAAAAATAAAACACTATAGAGGCTACTTCATCACTCAGGACTTTCTTTACATTCACTAGTCTATAGCTACATGATTTAATTAAAGAGGAGTTATATGTATGAATGCATAAAAATGAAGATATGATTATTTTATCTAATTGACTGAATTGTGGAACTTTAAAAACCCACTTCATTTACCAACATTAACTAATTTAAAAGACATGCACTGTTTGGACACACTCTGCAAATTGATCATCTTAATAGAAGGAAACTGGTTTATAAGAAATGAATAATAATGAAAAGCGTAAAGGTGTTTAAGCTTTTCACCACTAGATGGCGTTATTACGAAAATTAAAAAGCTTTCAAAATGAAATGACTATTTGATATTCTGGAGTGCCTTTACTGTCATTTTAGTGAGGGTATAAAAGTACGAGTGCCCCTCTAAGGTTGTACCTGAGAGATGGGAAGAAGACGAGTCCTTCAGTACACCGGAGTAGCTGAGAATATCTGATGAATGAAATGATTCAGTCACATGTCACGGTTAGTAAAGTTACCCCAGGTAGTTACCCCAGGGGATGGTAAAGTTACCCCCATGATGTGGTAAACTTGCATTAAGGGATGGGATGTTACCCAAAACGAACAATTAAAAAGGAAAAGTAGTTACCAAGAAGGAAAAAACACTATAAAGGTGGTAAAGTTACAGGCCTAAACGAATAAAAGTTACCCTAAAGAGAATAAAGTTACCCTAAAGAGAATAAAGTTACCCTAAAGAGAATAAAGTTACCCTAAAGAGAATAAAGTTACCCTAAAGAGAATAAAGTTACCCTAAAGAGAATAAAGTTAACCTCAGAGGAGAGAAAAATTGATTTCTCAAAAGGTCATCAGACCAATTTAATTACAATGCTGTAAATGAAGAAGTTACATAGCTATTACTCCAATGGATATGAACACTTAAAGCATTCATTCTAAATTAATGATATCAAATTTATTTAAAATTTAAATTACCTTCAAACAATCTCACAACATATTGTAATCTACATAAAAGCAATAGAAGTTACTCTCTAATCCAGTGGTTCTTAAAGTATTTTTCTCGCACACCCCCTGCTTTTCTCATGCACCCCTAAAGCCTCGTTACATGTGCGAGTTGGTGTAGCCAGTTACTGTAGTGCAGCTACTCGCACAGTGTGACCGTATCAGTCGAGTAACTGTTATGGAAATTCAATGCTATGAACATTGAGATATTGGTATGCGAGTACAGTGAGACAGCTGCTGTCCACTGTCACGACAGTAACTCGCACCGTGTAAAGCCCTTTAATCATTGTTTTACATTGAAATAGATTGAAAAGCTATAAATAAAATAGGTATATTTTGTTACTATACTGTGAGAAAATGGCAAATGTACTTCATGTATATTCTGCATGATATTAATAGCAAGACCCAAACTTATAAGTAACATATAAAAAGCCATACCATTCTCAGGCCCCCTATAAACATTCCAGACCCCAAAGGGGTGCTTGGCACCCCACTTTAAGAACCACTGCTCTAATCATAAGAATTCCAAATGAATAAGTGTTCAATATTTGTTAGTAAAGCAACTGAACAACAACAAGCAATATGAACAACTCAAAAAGAAATGGTACATGTAGTATTAACCCTGCAACTTTGTGTTAGCACAGAGAGAACATTCATCAAAATAAAGAAACACTACAATATTTAGTGCAATTGATACTATTGATATCAAAGCTTAGAAAATTAACTAACAGATTTTTGATACTTAATTACATTTTAATCACAGGATATTTCTATAATTTTACATTTTTATTATAACTCTATAAATCATCTAAGTTTTTTCATCATAACTTAATATATTATCTACCTTTAAATCCAGGGTCATCTGTTTCGCCATTCAATCTGAAATATAGAAAAAATAATTACAGTTTTTATTTGAAATAATGTATGAAAGATAATTAGTTATTGAAATGGAAATATTTGCTGTAAATTTCCAAGATTCAAAAGGCTGAAAAATTACCTATTTTGTTTTATTGAATAATAATACCGTAACTTCCTAGCCACCCATTAATTTCCCTAACTTTACAATAATACTATTGATTGCTTGAAATGATATTGGATTGATTTCAGATCCATATATATTTTTCATTCATCTAATTGGCTGAATATAAGATATCAAAAGAATAGAAATAATATACCATTAGGAAAATTATACTGATAAACTTAGGTTTATTTAACTTGAAATTTTCCAAGTACCAACATCTAGATCACTAAAATTTTATTTTTGGAGAGAATAATTCAAATTTTGAAATTCAGCTTGGACAATATTGAGACAAAGCTGTGTTCTTCCATTTAAAACCAAACGTACTTTAGTAGCTAAGTTCTTCTGTTGACTCACCTATGTTGTCTGAGTAGGTTCATCTCACCACCAGTGGTAGGGTTAAACTCATAAATGTACACCATTCCCTCTGCGTTAACAACCACCACTCTTGGGACTTTGTAAATACTGAAAAATAAAAGGAAAGGAGTTCAACATAGACTAGGGGGAACATCGCAGTAGATCAAAGTAGCTAACCACTGCGACAGTTTATGTTAAGTAGCTACACTAACATAGCGAGTCTGTCAATCAGAAGTTTCTAAAATATAGACAAGTTAACCAGGCTCAGTAACGCAGAAAAGCTACTAACTTCATTCATTATAACGATACATTAAAAACTGTAAATTTTAAAGAAACAATGTAACTATTTTTCCATCAAAAAAAAAATCACTAGTTTTGTTAATTGAAGTTAACATAGTGAATGAGTTTATCTGATGGGTACATACGTGGTGAGGCAGACTTTAGTGACAGAGCCATGGGAAGGAAGGTTAGCCCAGGCAAATGCTCTGTCCTGAGTCATTATTCCTGTCACACTCTGAGGCAGGTAACTCTTGCTGGCAGTGACAGCGCCACTGAACATAGAGTACATAGAGTCAACGTAACTACCAGGGGCAGCAGAGGAAGAGGGGGGAGCGGCCCTGTCAAAAAAAATAATTAAAAGAAGTTATTATTGTTCTATAATTCATTGGATGCTCATGTTTATAACTTTGTAGGATATTGGACTTTGCATATACAAAATAAGGCACGTTACGAATTATCGGTCTGGTTCACATTTTCGGTCATATAAGAAAAAATAGTTGGCTATGGCTATAATAATTGATATTTAATTTGCTCATTGATAACCAAATTCTATTAGTAAATTAATGATAGTGTGCAATAGGCAAAAGAAATAAACTCTAGTTCTCAACCCTTACTGATTTAAAAATTAATTCATGAAAAAGATCACTGAAATTCTATATGAAAATGTCTTATTCTATAATCGCTAATAATGAAATTTCATATAATAAGAATTTTAAACATTCAAATAAACTAAGCCCCACACTCACGGTTGGGGAGGATTTAAAGCCCCACACTAACAGTTGAGGAGGAATTAAAGCCCCACACTCACGGTTGGGTAGGATTTAAAGCCCCACACTAACAGTTGAGGAGAAATTAAAGCCCCACACTAACAGTTGAGGAGAAATTAAAGCCCCACACTAACAGTTGAGGAGAAATTAAAGCCCCACACTAACAGTTGAGGAGAAATTAAAGCCCCACACTAACAGTTGAGGAGAAATTAAAGCCCCACACTCACGGTTGGGTAGGATTTAAAGCCCCACACTAACAGTTGAGGAGAAATTAAAGCCCCACACTAACAGTTGAGGAGAAATTAAAGCCCCACACTCACGGTTGGGGAGGAATTAAAGCCCCACACTCACGGTTGGGGAGGAATTAAAGCCACACACTCACGGTTGGGGAGGGTTTAAAGCCCCACACTCACGGTTGGGGAGGATTTAAAGCCCCACACTAACAGTTGAGGAGAAATTAAAGCCCCACACTAACAGTTGAGGAGAAATTAAAGCCCCACACTAACAGTTGAGGAGAAATTAAAGCCCCACACTAACAGTTGAGGAGAAATTAAAGCCCCACACTCACGGTTGGGTAGGATTTAAAGCCCCACACTAACAGTTGAGGAGAAATTAAAGCCCCACACTAACAGTTGAGGAGAAATTAAAGCCCCACACTAACAGTTGAGGAGAAATTAAAGCCCCACACTCACGGTTGGGGAGGAATTAAAGCCACACACTCACGGTTGGGGAGGGTTTAAAGCCCCACACTCACGGTTGGGGAGGATTTAAAGCCCCACACTCACGGATAGGGAGGAATTAAAGCCCCACACTCACGGATAGGGAGGAATTAAAGCCCCACACTCACGGATAGGGAGGAATTAAAGCCCCACACTCACGGATAGGGAGGAATTAAAGCCCCACACTCACGGTTGGGGAGGGTTTTCCAGTTTGAAGCAATGGATGGTCTCTGTGTTGGAAGAAGCAAGCAGGAACTTGTTGTCTGCACTGAAGTTCAGACTGTAAATGGTGACAGAGCGACTCATACCTCTACGGAACTCAAAGAGCTTCTCCCCGCCCCCTTCATGGGACACCGAGAACACTCTGATGACTGTGCCTTTCACTGAGGCTGTGGCGAGCTGAGGGAGAGATATGGAAGAGTGTGAGAAAAAGTATGGTGACCAGAGAAAATTGAGAATGTAGATATTAGAAGTCTTTGATAGTAGCAACATAATATTATCTCTTGCTGGTTTATTAATCAATTTGAAATCTATTGATTTCACTTAAACTTAGAATAGGTAATAACTATCAAATGATTAGTTATATAACTAGAGAGTAGAGACTGCTTAGTTACCTAACTAATTATGAATTTCTTAATGAGCTTATTTCTGTTTTGCGATTTAGGTATCGTCAAGAGAAGTGAGTACTTATCATATGTAGCATGAAGACTTTAGATTCTTACCATGGTGCCGCTACTTTGCTACATATCACATATTAGTAAAGCCTGAGTTCAGACTGTAGCTACTCACCATAGTACCACTGTGGTTAAAGGATATGCACTGCAAGGGACTCTCGTGAGCATCTATACGGATCACAGATTTCTGAAAAGAAATATAAAAAATGATGCCAAAGTAGCTAGCTACTATATCTTATATCAGATTCAAAGAATAGTCAAATAAACTATCAAACAGTTTAATACAACTTCCAGGCAAGATGGATTATTCCTGGGATAATAGGATTTGAAAATTCCAGGCAAGATGGATTATAAATCCTTCTAGCCTGAGCTGAAGTAAATCAAATCTCACCAAATTGTAAGCATCAAATATTTGCACGACTCCACTCTGCTGTGTGCCGGGGAAGGCTAGGAAGCAGTTATCGTTGCTGTTGGCTAGGGCTGCCACTCCCAACTCATTGGTGGGTGTGTCTGTGATGGTGTGAATCAACTCCATGTCCTTCACTATGTGGATGCTTAGCTTATCCTCATGCACTATCACTAGTCTCTGGGGGTGAGAAGAAGAAGGTTAGTATGCTTGAAGAAATTGGAATATTATTATCAAATATATTTTGGCATAATATATCATTTTATTAAATAAAGCAATTTTTAGGAAATACGTATATATTCTGACTATGGGTTTCTAAAACATTTTAAACTTTCACAGTACCTAACTATATATCACAGATTGAGAATATCTTATTGGAAAATATGATCAATTGCTGTTTGTAGCTATCACATATTTATATACATTGAATTTTCTACAATTCGAGTATCAATACTAATATTACAGCTAGATAATATATACAAACTAGATCATGTGCACTCGATAGAGCGCATACCTTCCCCGCCGCTTTTACCCGTTCTCTACCAAAATTCAATAAACTGCTAACTGGATAATAACCAACCATCCAACCAAGTTTAATGCAATATGGTACAATAATTTTTGAGTTATTGAGTTATAAATGACCTTGACCTTTGACTGGATCACTCCCAAAATTCTAACAGATGGTTCCTGGAAAATGACCAATTGTACCATCAAATTTCAGACAATTTGGTTGAATACTTTTTGAGTTATTGAGTTACAAATGGCCTTGACCTTGACCTTTGACCCGATCGCTCCCAAAATCTAACAAAATGGTTCCTGTATGTTGACCAATCGTCCCACCAAGTTTCATGCAATATGGTTCAATACTTTTTGAGTTATAAATGACCATGACCTAGACCTTTGACCGTGTCACTCCCAAAATTCTACCAGCAGGTCACTGGACATGGAACAATTGCTTCACCAAATTTCAGGCAATTTGGTTGAATACTTTTTCAGTTAAGCGAATAACAAGATGATAAATAAATAAAAAATGACAGCTAAAGGTAATAATATAGATAGCATTGTCATAGCAATTTATAACTTAATTTACACAGATATTATATTCAATACTTCAGCTTCAGTTAGCTACATCATAACAGACTGATTCAATGATAAATTTTTGTCATAAAAAAATAGCTATGAAAATAGCTATGACATTTCAAGCTCTAAAACACAATTTCTTAGAGTGAGTCACAATAAGTTTCATTTTTCAAATCATGAACCAAAGAAAATACAAAATGATTAGGAACAAATAAACAATATTAAAAATGTATTGGGTAATTAATACCTCATTTCTATGTCCTATGGTTGAAATATTTAGGCCAAATTTAGTATTATTTAAAATATAAAGAAACTTTTTATACTTGTTTGATATTTACAATATACTTTCAGAAAATTTTGAAAATTAACTATTTACCCAGAGAGACAGCTAGAACCCACTTTGAAAGAGAGGTAGCTAGCAGCACAATGCATTTTTGAAACAGAAATTTACAAGAGTTTTGTATTTTAGTGTAGAATAATATCTTTAATTACATTAGATAGCTACTTCATTGACTAACCTCTCTGTTGAGAAGTATTTTTCTCACACTGGAGACATAAGTGTAGGAGCAGATGTGTGAGTTTTTCTTGAAGTGGTTAACGGAGAGTTGTCTGGGACTTCCTTCACTCACGTACGCAACGAGAGAACTAGTGAAAAGACGAGCAACGAGAACACAATTCTTGGCCTCTGAAGTTAATGAGAAGTAAATAATTAAATTGATGATGGTTCTAATGGATTGATAATAGTTTTAATTATAATTTTACAGGATTGATCAGTGAAATTTTAGAGGAAATCTCAAGTGGAACATTAAAAAAGTTAATTTAAATAAACACACAATGGCAAATTACAAAGGGATGTTAAATTTTTGATAGGAAGTAGCTAGGAAGGATGTACCATGTCATTCAGTTTAAATCATTGAATAGTTTTTTCCTGGTCATTTCCTATCGAAAATTGTAACATTCTTTTTAACTGGCTATTGGGTATTGTGTCATATCATATACTAGGTAATTAACCTGCATTGCTAACATGTTTATCAAGTAGAACTGTATTATTGATATTTTCATTCTCAATTGAAATTGTGTAGCTTTATTTTTTCCATCAGAGTAGCAATTGGTATGTTCAGGATTAGAAAAAATTAACTGTTTGGATGGTATTCATTTAAAACAATAGCTACTTAAATTAATAACATGTTAAATAGCTACATTTTGGAAGTATGTTACTCCTCATTTAGGTATTAATAAATAAAAGATATCTTATCAGTTTAATACCAAGAATAATGTACTATAACATTAAGTATATAGGGTAGCTACATTACAAATTATTGGTCAGTTTCATATCTTCGGTCAAATAAGAAAACAATATAATTATATTATCTTAATTGATATCCATGATACTTGCAGGTATCATGGATACCAATAAAAATTAAATAATGATTATTATTTTTTTTTCTATATGACCAAAGATGTGAAATTGACCAATAATTATTAACTTACCCTAGTAACTTAATCAATGTAGGATACAGAACATCAATGATAGATCAATAGTTATGCCTTACACTGAATAGCTACTTACGGTTGGTGCATTGTTTCTTAAGTTCATCCCTATTGTTTGAATCAAAGTCAATGATTTGGTAATAGTTGTCAGCACCAACACAAATGGAACTGTAAAAATTGAGAAATTAATAAGGACAATCATTAGCTATCACGATTAGATAAATTAGCTTGAGATCACTTAATACATTTTAAAAGATTGATAACCTAAGAATTATTTTCAAAGTCCTCAACCCTTTAGAGGGCACTCACAGATAAACTCATCAAATTCGTCTGGATTTTTAGTATACATTATTATTCAACTTTTTTCAAGACATTCTTATTCTTGTGTATTTTTTCATATTTATTTTGAAATAATTTTTTTTTTAAACTCATATTTTTATTGTATTTTTCAATGATTATTTAAAAGACAACGATGTCTCCTATTTCCTGTAATGTATTAATAGAGTATAACTGAAGCTAAACATGTACCCAAAATATTGAAACAAAAATAGAAATGCAGAAGACCGTACAGGCTGCTTGCCTGCTAAAGGGTTAATAGGTGATATATATATTTTTCAATGTTGATTAAATTTAATTATTTATATAGAAATTTCCTATCTATGATTGCACTGTACTTACGAATAGTCTTGATTGAAGTTGACGTAATTGAGAGTATTCTTTCCTTCAGATGAACTGTCTGTGGAAGCAGATGCAATAGCACCTTCAGTATGAGACATCTTAAAATTTTATAAATTCTGAAATTAAGAATATTAGAGTTTTAACAGCAATTGGTCTAGCAAATATTTGAACTAATAACTAGCTATAGCACCTAGAGTAGAGCTTCAGAAATTCAGATTTTATGAATTGAACAATATGGTTTGTAGATTGAAGTTAAAGCTTAAGTGTTAATAGAAGTAGCTTGGGTCACACAGGTACATTGCATCCCATCAACTCTAATTCATTAATTGAGAGTTGCAACCTGCTGAATTGAATTTATATTGAAATGTTGCATATCAAATGGAACGCCATGCATGCTACAATTTATTAATTTAATAAGCACTTTGAAGCCATGATGTTTTCGAGGTTTGACGTCACAGTTAGTTACTGTGATCCATTCTGCAATAAATCTGATTCTATAACCTATACCCAGTGAACAAAATTCCACTGACTTTTTCAAAAAGCTGAAAAAAATCCACCAACATTTCCCCAATTTAACCATTGAAAAATTATTGTAAAATAGCAACAAATAGCTAATAAATTTACAGACTTTGCTAGAATATTTTTTTCAAAAGGGATGAAATACAATCTGAGACTATATACTATAGTCACTATATAAGAAAACTTAGACATCTTTCATATTCTGTAAAAATATCTGCACTCTGAATAATTAGGTAGCTACCTTAGTATCTACCTACCCAGATTGAAAAAATTAGAAATGGTAAAGTTTTCTCTAGGAAATTCTCAATTTTGCTAATGGTTCTTAATTTCTTAGTTAAATAAATGTAAATTTATAGAGGAGAAAATTAATAGTAGTTTTAGTCAAGGTCAAGGTGTCCAACATAGAGATATCTTTATAATCAGGTCCGTCTTACTTCAACAACAAAAAATTCCAATCCGTATCCAAGTAAAATCCTCCCTCACCACAAGTTCTCAGAATCTCCACCCTAACTCACTCAGAAGTTCATTAACGAGGCATCTCCCCCTCCCTCCTCCCCATCTCTCTCCCTGTGCTTCCACATCTCATGCAACACCCTCCTCCTCTCCCTCTCATCTCCACCTGAGTACTTTACTGAGAACAGAAGCCAAAATAGAAGATTTCGTCAAGAACATTTTACCAGTTCCTGCAGGCTGGGGCAGGGGCACAGTGTTTGTATATGTCACGCGCGTTCAAGTGATCTGCCATATTGACCAATTTCGTAGCGCAATCTATTGATCAATAGTTTGCGCAGCCATCGATCGATAGTTGCGCGTTCGAATGATATGATTTTTTTAGCTTGTGCATCAAATTGGCACATTTTATCGCGGATATCAATCGATAGAGCAACCATTGACCAATTTCTGCGCGTTCGAATGATACGAATTTCCTTAGTTTATGCGTTTAATTAATTGTTTTGTTTTTAATGGAAAAATACTTTTTTATATTTAATAAGGCAACCATCAGTCGATTGTAGCGCGTTTGAATGATATGGATTTTGTTAGTTTATGCATCAATTGTTACATTTAATAGAAAAACCGTCAGTCCGTCAGTCGATTGTTGCGCTTTTGAATGATATGGATTTTGTTAGTTTCTCCATTAAATCTAACAATTAGATGCATAAACTAACAAAATCCATAAAATTCAAACACACATCAATCGACTGATGGTTGCCTTATTAAATATAAAAAAGTATTTAAAAGTATTTTTCCATTAAAAAAAACAATTAATTAAATGCATAAACTAAGAAAATCCGTATCATTCGAATGCGCATAAATCGATCGATGGTTGCGCTATCGAATTAATATCCGGGATAAAATGTGCCAATTTGATGCACAAGCTAAAAAAAATCATATCATTCAAACGCGCAGCAATCAATCAATGGTTGCGCCATCGATCGATGGCTGCGCAAACTATTGATCAATACCTAGATTGAGCATCAAAATGGGTCTATATGGCAGATCACTCAAACGCACGTCACATATACTCAATACTGCAGTCAAAGAGGACATCCTGAGTCATAACATAAGCCATGTTTCAGAGGGTGGAAAATTGTAAGCCAATTTTTGAGCCAAAATTTCACAAAATTTCTGAGCCAAGCCAATTTGGCTCATATTTTGAAGATTTCCAGCCAAAATTAACATGGGATCAAGTAATCAACATAGGAATTAATTCAAAATTTTAAGCCAATTAGACATAGGGTAATGAACCAATTACCAGATGCTTATTTTTCTTTACTAATTACCAAATGCAAATGGAATATATCGAATTAGTATATTTGTAAACTATGATTGTTTATGACCATAAAAATATATTCATTGTATAGATATCAGTTTCTTCTACTCAGTGAATATATTTTTATAGTCATAAACAATCATAGTTTGCAAATATACTAATTCAAAATATTCCATTAGGTAATTAGTAAAGAAAAATAAGCATCCGGTAATTGGTTCATTATTCTATCTGAGTTTTGACCTTTTGAAATCTAAGCCAATTAATTGGCTTTAACTGACATAAAATTGTAAGCAAGTGTTGGCCAGTGGCCACTGTTGAATGTATGTAGGTAGGTAGCCCTACCCCAGTCTGCAGAATATGGGACATTTTTAACATTTTCTGTGTGAACAATGTTACAATCCTTGATTAAAGTTGATTTCCTCCTATATTTGCTGTTTTGCATGTATTTTACTGAGAACAGAAGCAAAATAGGAGGATTTCTTGGAGAACACTTAACCAATTCCTGCAGTCTATGCCCTACCAAGGCGGCCAGGGCCTACTTTGTTAGGCACTTTATTTAATTGAGTAAATTGACCTCAGGCCTCAATAATGATCTCTCTGAACAATTTTAAATTAATTCCTATAGGTATTTATATTAATTTTTACTACAAACACCTCTGAATTAATCCCTATATTTACATTAATTTTAAGAGATCTCTATGAACACTTTACCACTTACCAGTTTCTGAATTCTGCAGACTGGAGGCCTATTAGTCTCTGACCTAAGCATTGTCTAGGTAGCCGTAGCTAGTACTTTCCTAAATATATTTAATATACCGACTCAAAATGATATTTATGGCATAAATATCTTATAAATAAATAAAACAGTTTATTAGGACTAGGTAGGTAGCCACTAGACACTAGTTAGCTAGGACCTACCTAATAACTAATTGGCAACAGTAAGTAGCTAGGTAGGTATATACCTACCTACTGGCTACTGGGCTACTAACATATGCTTGTAGTAGTACTATTCCTTATCTATCAAAATACCTACTCATTGGAATGAATTGCTTATAGGTAGGCCCAATTGGAAGCTACCTCCTTTTAACTAGCTACTAGGCCTACATGAATTAGCATTTCACAGAAATGAGTCTGACTGTATATGATGCAACAAAATCTAGTACGCAGAACAAACAAAACTCAAGCCAATACGCAGCATAGAATAGAGTGAACACAACAAAGAGTAACAACTGAGAGAGTCAGAGACCTTGATAATTTTGGTCTGCGATCAGCTGATTGATAAATAGGTCAATTAAAGCATAGGTAGATACGAATAATGCCTCGTACACACGATCCCACAAACTGAAGAAAGCAACAGTTTTTAAGCGAGAAAACAATGACAGCATCCAAGCAATGGAGGGTATTTAGTGGGATGATAGATACAGGCCTATTGCTTGTACCCTTTCAAATGGTCCCCACGGACTCTATTCTGAATCTATCTGTGGTAAACCGTAAATGGAAGAGAAGGGGTGGGCTCCAAACTGAATTGCCCTTTTTTCATTTTTATCATCGCTGGGCTACTTGCAGTTTCAGAAGATAGCGATAGCCGCTAGGGTTATGCTTTTCAACTACGAGGGCTTAGATTTTTTGTTCACCTCTTCATTTCCCTCCTCCATCAGTAATTGCCGCCACCGGTGCTTGCATCCCTTGTAGTCACATCTATGGTAAGTGAATGCATTCATGGAGTAGCTTTACTGCATCCATTAGCTTGTCACCGAAAGTGGTTGGCGACTTTGTTCAATGACCCACTTTCCTTTCCGACTGCTACTTCCATTCCCTTGTATTTTATTTCCTTTTGACGTCAGCGATATAGACTTAGATTCTGAAAACAGATGTTAAAACACTCTTATAAGTTATATCTAACCATTTCAGATTAGAAGGTAATTGTACCTTTTGCGAAACCTTTCGTTCTATTAATAATAATAAAATACATAATGCAAAGGATGTAGGGTAGAACAAATATGGTGTAATAAGAATAACCGTTTAAATATACTTTATTTTGAATATGAATACAGTCCTTCAAGTTGCTTTGCAATTCACTGGAACTTGACTATTTCATCCAGTCAAACTTTATAGAAGTTTTCAAACTGCAAAATAACTAGTTTTCGGAATTGTCCGTTTTGCTATCTAGAAAATAATGGCTCAATGGTAGAAAATAACAGTTTACACAAAAAAAATGTAAATAATACATCTCTGACGACATGGGAATAAAACTTATTGGAGTTTAATTGATTTATATAGCAGAAATATAAATAAGTGAAGTGAAGGTTCCGCTCAGTCAGAACTATTTTTATTGATAATAGACTAATAGTTATCTATAACGCTATTGAGACCATTCAATTTCATTGATAACAAAACGAGGGACAGGTTACAGGTATTTACAATTGACTATGTATACACCATATCAAGAACAGAACATAGCTATATACAATGAGATAGGTCATATACATTTACAGCAACACAATTTCAAGTAGCTTTTTCATATGTTAACCTAAGCTTCATTATAAAAATAGATGAATCGTGACTATAAAAATATATGTACAAAGTACCCATCCGAGATGCCATATACCTTTTAAATTTAATATATCACAATGAATACTCTGGACCCATTACATATATAGATAGCTCAATGAATAAATAATTATTGTATCAGATCTTGGACCATAAAATAATTCTAAAGGAATTAAGCTCGTAGGAAATTGAGCAAAAACAATAATTTGGCGATATTGAGAATAATGGAACTGACTTGCCTACCATCTTAATAAATAAATAAGATAAAATTGTCCGCATAGAGCTTAATTAATTAAGACATTTCAATAGCTATGTTTTAAGTATTTATAAAGACAATAGGCCCCAGCTAGCAATGAAATGGTACAATGGAGTATCTTTCTCTTAGAGTCATCTCTGCGTGAAAGAACTAAAGGGGTGCTGGTGGTGGATTTACTGGGGTCTAATAGGATGAACAGGCCAGCTAGCTTGCCAGTGTCCATCTCAACCTGAAACATAAAACATACAAAATGAAACCACTACATCATTTTACAGTCAAATTAAAAAAACATCAAATTAAAATTAAAAAAGATCAAATCAATTTAAAAAAGATGACATTCAAATTAAAATATCTCAAGCTCAAATTAAAAGATCTCAAGCTCAAATTAAAATAAACCAATCAATTTAAAATAAATCAAATTCAATTTGAAATAGTTGGTATTCATATCAAAATAAATCAAATTGATAATAATGAATATCTTCAATTTACGAATTTTTTCACTTACTTGTAGCAATTATTCTTTTTTTAGTTAATGTAAGTGTTATGTAGACTATATAATAATTTTTTTTAAATTCAAATACATGAAGTAAAAAATAATTTGAATAATTATTAGGGCCAGTAAGCTTTTTGGTACTTGCTCATGGTAGGTACCAAAGCTCATGGTAGGTACCAAAGCTCATGGTAGGTACCAAAGCTCATGGTAGGTACCAAAGCTCACGGTAGGTACCAAAGCTCACGGTAGGTACCAAAGCTCACGGTAGGTACCAAAGCTCATGGTAGGTACCAAAGCTCATGGTAGGTACCAAAGCTCATGGTAGGTACCAAAGCTCATGGTAGGTACCAAAGTTCATGGTAGGTACCAAAGTTCACGGTAGGTACCAAAGTTCACGGTAGGTACCAAAGTTCACGGTAGGTACCAAAGCTCACGGTAGGTACCAAAGCTCACGGTAGGTACCAAAGCTCACGGTAGGTACCAAAGCTCACGGTAGGTACCAAAGCTCACGGTAGGTACCAAAGCTCACGGTAGGTACCAAAGCTCACGGTAGGTACCAAAGCTCACGGTAGGTACCAAAGCTCATTGTAGGTACCAAAGCTCATTGTAGGTACCAAAGCTCATTGTAGGTACCAAAGCTCATTGTAGGTACCAAAGCTCATTGTAGGTACCAAAGCTCATTGTAGGTACCAAAGCTCATTGTAGGTACCAAAGCTCATTGTAGGTACCAAAGCTCATTGTAGGTACCAAAGCTCATTGTAGGTACCAAAGCTCATTGTAGGTACCAAAGCTCATTGTAGGTACCAAAGCTCATTGTAGGTACCAAAGCTCATTGTAGGTACCAAAGCTCATTGTAGGTACCAAAGCTCATTGTAGGTACCAAAGCTCATTGTAGGTACCAAAGCTCATGGTAGGTACCAAAGCTCATGGTAGGTACCAAAGCTCATTGTAGGTACCAAAGCTCATTGTAGGTACCAAAGCTCATTGTAGGTACCAAAGCTCATTGTAGGTACCAAAGCTCACGGTAGGTACCAAAGCTCATTGTAGGTACCAAAGCTCATGGTAGGTACCAAAGCTCACGGTAGGTACCAAAGCTCATTGTAGGTACCAAAGCTCACGGTAGGTACCAAAGCTCACGGTAGGTACCAAAGCTCACGGTAGGTACCAAAGCTCACGGTAGGTACCAAAGCTCATGGTAGGTACCAAAGCTCATGGTAGGTACCAAAGCTCATGGTAGGTACCAAAGCTCACGGTAGGTACCAAAGCTCACGGTAGGTACCAAAGCTCACGGTAGGTACCAAAGCTCACGGTAGGTACCAAAGCTCACGGTAGGTACCAAAGCTCATTGTAGGTACCAAAGCTCATTGTAGGTACCAAAGCTCATTGTAGGTACCAAAGCTCATGGTAGGTACCAAAGCTCATGGTAGGTACCAAAGCTCATGGTAGGTACCAAAGCTCATGGTAGGTACCAAAGCTCATTGTAGGTACCAAAGCTCACGGTAGGTACCAAAGCTCACGGTAGGTACCAAAGCTCACGGTAGGTACCAAAGCTCACGGTAGGTACCAAAGCTCACGGTAGGTACCAAAACTCATTGTAGGTACCAAAGCTCATGGTAGGTACCAAAGCTCATGGTAGGTACCAAAGCTCACGGTAGGTACCAAAGCTCATTGTAGGTACCAAAGCTCATTGTAGGTACCAAAGCTCACGGTAGGTACCAAAGCTCACGGTAGGTACCAAAGCTCATGGTAGGTACCAAAGCTCATGGTAGGTACCAAAGCTCATGGTAGGTACCAAAGCTCATGGTAGGTACCAAAGCTCACGGTAGGTACCAAAGCTCACGGTAGGTACCAAAGCTCACGGTAGGTACCAAAGCTCATGGTAGGTACCAAAGCTCATGGTAGGTACCAAAGCTCATGGTAGGTACCAAAGCTCATGGTAGGTACCAAAGCTCATGGTAGGTACCAAAGCTCATGGTAGGTACCAAAGCTCACGGTAGGTACCAAAGCTCATTGTAGGTACCAAAGCTCATTGTAGGTACCAAAGCTCATCGTAGGTACCAAAGCTCATGTCTGAGTCAGAAATTGGTATGAGACCAACAGAACACAGACTGCGTCATTTAGAAGAGAAAATAGATGACGTAATTCTAAAAATCACTCCATTTCTATTCATGCAGACCTGTAATCATATGCAGAAACACTTCACAAATTTTCTAGTGCATTAAAATTTGTCATTGAATGACATCACACCAACTATTGCTGATACAGTTGATTACAACCATTATTAAGGAACCTACCATGAGCTTTGGTACCCACCATGAGCTTTGGTACCCACCATGAGCTTTGGTACCCACCATGAGCTTTGGTACCCACCATGAGCTTTGGTACCCACCATGAGCTTTGGTACCCACCATGAGCTTTGGTACCCACCATGAGCTTTGGTATCCACCATGAGCTTTGGTATCCACCATGAGCTTTGGTACCCACCATGAGCTTTGGTACCCACCATGAGCTTTGGTACCCACCATGAGCTTTGGTACCTAGTTTTGATACCCACCATGAGCTTTAGTACCTACTATGAGCTTTGGTAGCTACCTACCTTGTGTAATAATTCTTCAAATTATTTTTCACTTCATGTATTTAACTTAAAAAAAATGAAATTTTATATAGTCTATTTAACACTAACATTAACTAAAAAAAAGAATAATTGCTAAAAGTAAGTGAAAAAATTCGTAAATCGAAGACTTTCATTATTATTAATTTTGTTCTAATTTGAATTTGATTTATTTTAATATGAATAGCTACCAACTATTTTAAATTGAATTGAATTTATTTTAAATCAATTGATTTATTTTAATTTGAATGAGAGTTTTTTTAATTTGACTGTAAAAGGGTGTAGCTAGCCTTTAAATGAAATGAACTGCCAAGACTAAGAATTTAGTTAAACAGAGTACAAATCAATCTTTCAATTCAGTCTTTGTGAAGTTTCTAGTTGAAAAAATAATCAGCAAAACTTGCACAAAATAGTTTACATAATGTAAATTCTTGAATTAAATTACTTCACAGTTTCTACTAACATTGTGTCTATAAAATTAATGAAAAAGAGGTAACTGTAAATGAAAACAAGATCGCTCATAAAATTCTCACAAGTTTTAATACAAATCCTAATTTTTGATACATTATTTTCATATTGGAAGAATATTTTTTATATAATAAGCGTTAAGCAATGCTCAATTTTGTATATCTTTTATATATTCTTGTATGCAGTTTGAAAATATATACAATAAATACAATGTAATAATTATAAACTGATAAAACACATTAAATTAAAAAACCTCAATCATCTTCAACAGTACAGTGTTACCAGGATAACAAAATACAGTAATATCTACTATAGTCTTTAACTACCCACTGTTGTCACATTGAAAAAAGAAAAAGGCCCCAATCCATCTTCCATGAGGCCCCTATAACTTACCTGGTATTTACAGCAAGGGTCTAAACCCCAGGAAGCAGAGTAGAGGGTAGTGCAGGCTACTGAGACTAACCCCAGTGTGGCCCATGACATTGGGTGAGAGGGGAACACAGGACCTGAAAAAACAAAAATTAACTATTAACTTTCAAGACGTATTGCTTAATAATTGATACAAAAATTACAGCTTAAGAGGAAGACTATTATAACCATTAATCAAAAATGCTGTAGCAACATTATCAATCTTTAAGGAATTAATATGTTTTACCTATTTAAATCAAATTATTATGTTAAATAATTATTTCTAGTAAAACCACATAAATAATATGTAACTATGCTACAAACTATCAAGATATTATTCGATCAAATAACCAATGAATGTGACAAAAAAAATCAATTACTAAATGCATATAGTAGAGTTTAAAAAGAAATACAAAGGACTTTGAGATACCATAAAAGTTATCTACCACCAATTGATGAAAATGTTCCATAATGGAAAAAAGCTACTCCATACAAACTGTCCAATATAACAATACGGAACAAAATGGTAAGAGTAAACAGCATAGCTAATGCAGTTGTTGTTGTTGTATTCATCTCAAGTTACTGATTAGAATTTTCAACATCGCCAAATAACAGGATGAGGAAAATGAAGAGGTGATAGTGGTGAATATAACTCGATTTGTCATTAGCTGCATTTGAAACTAGAGGAATCTTTAGCTGTTTAATACTCAATACAATTTCAATAATCAGACTAAAAAAATTATCTTTCAAATAAATAAATTTACAATAGCTAGATGAATTTTTTTGTATGGCCACAACAAATTTCAACATGAAATTTACATTCAAGTGTTTGTTCTTATTTATTTATTAATTAATATTTTTATTTTATTGCAAGACTTTTTTAGGTATACATAATACATAATCAAATCTCTTATAAAACTGTACAAGGCATTCAAAGTTGATTCTAAGAAAGGCTAAAAGCTTAGCTATAGAACCTATCAAATTAAAGCAGTAAATAATGATAGATTGTATAAAAAATAGACTATGCTAATGAATAATAGATTAGAATTAATAAATTCCAATAAAATAGAATTAGGGAAAGCAGATTTATTCATCATTGAATGAAGCTCTTTTTATACAGTGATCAATTCCAAACAAAATCGTTTAAGTTTTTTGATCATGTAAAATTTGAAATAGCTAGTAAGGTAAATATATTTCATATAAATTCTGTTCAAAGAAATGATAATAAGAATTCTTCAATTCATGTCAATGGAACATATTTAACAATGTGACATGTTTAGAGTTTGAAAATTCCATGACCTACAATCAAATATATGATATCGCTCATATGAGTTTATGAAAATTTTATTGAAATCAAAAAAGAAAATTACACAGAGTATAATGCATGCATCTTCAAATATTTTTCTTTTCTTAAATAAAATCAAGCCCATTTTGAGCAATCTAGCTATGTGCAGAATTCACTACTCACAACACAGCTACTAACTATGTAGCTACACTATATTAGTATATTTGGAACAATTGCCATAGCTTAATAATGATAAAAACTGAGAAATTATTTACTTATGAAATTAATTTCAAGTGATATTCATCTACAGCATGTGCAAGGAAATGAAAAATTTGTGAGATGAACAAATGATATATTTTGTTACATAATGAATGATTTTTACACATAACAGAGAGAAGAGTGTAGATAATTCCAATAATTAATTAGCTAATTATAAAGCCGCTAAGAAATCCTACCAGTGACTATGCATCCCACACCAGTCAGTACGGCAGTCTTGTGGACGAAATTACCACATCTTATCCATCGTGCCGTCTCATCACCCAACTCATGCGGCTCTATCACTATAGAATCACAACCCTCCTCTAGGTACTTCTCCAGTAGTAAGCTGAAGGTGGAGTGTTTGGAGTTGCTGCCATCATATATTTCACGAATGATACCAATATTACCACCACAACTGAAAAACAAAAAAAATTAGTTTAGATAGATGTTAAAATAAAAATTTCTACACATCAATTCCAATAATTATAATACAGTAATGAAAGTATTTAAAAGTAACAGAATCTATAATATTTTTATAATCAAAAATATAAAAAAGAGAACATAACATAGCTAGAAGAGACGTACCATTTTATGTATAGAATTTATTTTGTTTTAAATAATACATTCCAGACATTTAAATACTACTTGAAGATAATTTACAATCAGGAAGTTCTATTTCAATGGAAATTGAGCAATTAAAAACTAAAATACTTAGTGGATTGTTCTCAAATCTCTCTGAACATTTAAATCAATTAATTAATTAACATACCTGATCTCTTCACACTCTGTCTCACTCCGAGAGGAGCTTTGACTCATTGTAACAAGAACTGAATTCTAAGTCTCTCCTCAGCTAAAGTAATGACTTGTGCATTAAATAATTAAAACAAAGTTATATTCCATCTGAAAAAACATTTATTTACTAAGAGTTAAAGTCTGCTTTCAAGTCGAAGGTCATATCACCAATATCAAAAAAAATCAAATACAAGGGACTATAAGATTTAAATAAGAAGCAGTCAGAAAGGAAGGTGGCTCAATGGAAAAATATTACATCTCGTTCTAGGCTCGACCATCAGTGGGCGACTCAGCGACTGTAGCAATGCTCATGAACCAGTCTGCAGAATATGGGAGATATTTGGGATATTCTCTCGGAACAATTTTGAATTAATCCCTATATTTACATTAATTTTGCTACGAACAGAATAAGAGATCTCTACAAACACTTTACCAGTTTCTGCAGACTGGACATGGGTGATATTTGGATCCTTGGGATCAGAGAGTCTGCAGAGTATGGGATATTTTTAACATTTTCTGTGCGAACAATCCTTCATTTCTTCCTATATTAACATGTATTAAATTGAGAACAGAAGGCTAAAAAGAGAATTTCTTTGAGAACACTTCACCAGTTCGTAACTGTTCCTGCAGTGGTGAATTATTATTTTATTCTCTATATTTCCATATATATGGTAATTTAGCTATGACCACTCAAATTAATCCCTGGCTATATTTACATTAATTTTACTGTGAGAAGAAAAAGATATCTCTTAAAACACTAACAGTTAGGGTGCGGCCAGACAGAAAGCAAGAAAGACGGCGCGAGCGTGCGCGTGAATATTAAATACATGTAATTCCGTAAGGGTGGCCAGACCAAAAGCAGGCTAGAGCAAGCGTGCTCAAGATTTCTGGCGCTTGCGGAAGATTGAAAGCGGGTGGTTCACATTGATGTAATATTTACGCTTCAGCCGGCACGTATATGCCACCTCAGTCACAGAGCAATGTATAATGGCTACATGGTCAGGTTAATGATTGCCACGGTACACTTCCTTCAAGTGATACAAAGTAATCTTTGAGAATATTATAATTATTGGTGTAGTTTTGATAACTGTTCCTCACCGTAGAGCTAGTGTCTGTATGATGAATCGAATTGCCTCCCTCATCAGATATAACGATATCCATGTCAATACCTTTTCTCATTACCAACATTTTGTGAAGGACAGTTGCTGCCTTTGTTATGGATATGGCAAGCTCAACACTAGTGAACTCTGATTTCCATAGGCACCACCATCAACACGCACAAAATTTATAATCATGATCTGCTACGCATTGTAGAAGCAGCAAAAATATTGTTTGTAGATTAATGATCCCAGACCTTTGTTCTATAATAATATGTAATAAACACATTTTTCCCCCAAAGCCTGGAGGAGACCTTTAACTTTAATACAGAATGCACGCACCAACACGCTTTCTGTTTGGCCACCTACTATCGCGAACTTGCTTTGGCCAGCGCCAAGCTTCTGCTCGCCCCGTCTTTCCTGTTTTCTGTCTGGCCGCACCCTTACTCCAGAGTGGCTTATGAATCTCGGTCTACAGAATATGGGAGATATTTGGGATATATACTCTCTGAACAATTTTGAATTAATTCTTATATTTACATTAATTTTGCTACAAACAAAATAAGAGATCTCTACGAACACCTTATCAGTTTCTGCAGACTGGCATGAATCCAGTCCAGAATCATTGAAAATTTGAATGCAGAAAATATTGAGGAATGTGACAAAAAGCAACCAGAGCACAGATAAAACTGAAAGAGAAAAATAAAGTTTACACACTATCTAGTATCTACAAGTCTATTTAAAAGCTAAAACATAATCTAAGACATCATAATTAATTATAGGTAGTTGAAGAGCATAATTGGATAACCCTAATGGCAAATGCTATTCTCTAAAACAGAAGTAAATTGTGTTAAAAAGGGATAAACATTAAACAGGATCAAAAGGAAGAAAAAGTTAAATATTTTAGGCTAGGTACTTTATTTTTCTCCTTAGAGCTTTAGAAGTTTCCAGCTGTCGGCTGACTGGCGACTCCGACTTAGTGCACACTTTGAAACATGGGAGGGGACTGGCTCCCTGCACTGCCAGGAAGCGGAAGCCGGAGGAGAAGTCAGACCAGTCTGAAGAACATCATGAACATGCGATATTTTTAACATTTTCTGTGCACACAATCCTTAATTTTCTCCTATAATATTTACATGTATTTTACTGAGAACTGAAGCCAAAATAGTGGATTTCTTGGAGAACAGTTCACCAGTTTCTACAGTCTGGAGGTCAGACATCATTGAACTCCAGTCTGCAGAATACGGGACATTTTTAACATTTTCTGTGCAAACAATCCTTAATTTTCTCCTCTAGTTACTTGTATTTATCCAGTCCGCAGAATATGGAACATTTTTCCAAGACTCTCTGTGGGAGTGGGAGTTTTATTAAAATGTCACATTGATTAGTATTTTAAGTCTTTTATGAGTTAATTATTTTTAGAAGTATTCCCTAATAAAGTTTTCTTTTATCGTTTTCTTTGTAGTAGGTTGTGTATTCATTTGCTAGTTTTCTTACTATGGTTAGTTGCTGTCCACATTCTGTTAAGATAACATGCCATGTCTTTGTGTTCAAATAAACTGATTAATTGTTGTACCTACTCAATTACCGCACACACACAGTTTTCACCGATTGGTAATTTCATTAGGTTATGGGCCCAGATTACGGTCAGACCATATATCATTGAAAATATTATCGACGGCTTTGCATTGACTAGTTTTGTCTCTGTGTCTGTGTGTGCGGTTGATAGCTACACTGAAGAATACAATGGAGAAAAACAACATAGTACCCCTCAACGAGAACAATTTTCCCACGTGGAAGTTGCAGATGAAAATGCATCTGATGGCTAATGAGGTATTTGGCATTGTGGACGGAAGTGAAGAACTGCCTGCGGAAACATCGACTACTTACGGAAAGTTTAAGAGTCGCCGTGATAAGGCTTTGTGTACAATCATACTTGCGATTGAACCTAGATTATTGTATCTAGTTGGGGATGATCCAACTGATCCTGCAGCCGTTTGGATTAAGCTTATGAGTATATTTCAGAAGAAAACATGGGCAAATAAATTGAGGTTGCGCAAGAAGTTGTTTTCAATGAAGCTGGAGCATAACACAAGCATGCAACAACATCTGAGAAACTACATGGAACTATTCAGAGAGTTAGCTGTTGTTGGTAGTCCTATGGACGAAGAAGATAAGGTTCTGTGCATACTGTCTTCACTTCCTGAAAGTTACTCTACCTTTGTAACGGCATTGGAAGCTAATGAACATGTGCCGTCATGGGATAGTATTACGGAACGATTACTTCACGTTGAAATGAAACTGAATGAGAAAGAAGAGATAAGTGGTAACTCTTCGGCATTATTTTCGAGCAATAACAAACAAAATTACTTGTCTAATCATAGCAACGTGAAGAAGATTAAATGCTATGAGTGCGGCAAGCTGGGACACATCAAGAGAAACTGCAGAGTGTTTATCGAGAAACAGAGGCGTGATAATACGTATAATGATACTAATTATGTTGCTGAGCAAGATAATACAAAACACGTTACTTTTTACGCTACAGCTTTTTCTGGTGTTTGCGAGTCGAATAATTGGATATTTGACTCTGGTGCTACTCAACATATGTGTTACAATTCTGATAGTTTTGAAAATCTCACTCCACTGAAAGAGTACATCAGAATAAAAGTAGGCGATGGCCGTTTTCTTCAAGCAAAAAGTGAAGGTAGTGTTATTCTAGAACTGCGTTTGCCTAACAATATAGTGCGTAGGTGCGTTCTAGAAAAGGTTTTATATGTGCCACACTTAAGCTGTAATTTACTAAGTGTAGGTAAAATAAATGAATTCGGTCGAAAAACTAAGTTCAGTGAAACTACTTGTGAGGTTTATGAAAATGACAATACTTTGCTTGCTGTGGGTAACAAGATTGGTAAGCTGTATTATTTAAACTGCACATCATCTAGTATAAATCAAGCTAATATAACTGAAGACGTTGATTGTGATGCGAAATTATGGCATCAACGTTTTTGTCATTTGGGTTATGATAACTTGAAAAAACTCATAAGCAAGAATATGGTTTCTGGAATTGATTGCAATTCGCTATTTGAGAAACCATTTTGTTCTGACTGCTGCAATGGTAAAAATCACAAGCAACCATTCCCTACATTTGACAGTGAGAAACGTATGATGAAACCCTTGGAACTTATTCACTCGGATATTTGTGGTAAGATCACTCCAGATTCTTTAGGAGGAGCAAGATATTTTTTAACTTTCATCGATGAGGCTACTAAATTCACTTGGATCTATTTCCTATCAACGAAAGGGGATTGCTTTGAGAAATTCAAAGAATGGAAATTGTTGGTGGAAAAACAGTTTAATGCTAATATCAAAGTTATTCGCACCGACAATGGTGGGGAATATGCGTCTAATTCATTTGAAGACTTCCTTAAAAGTGCAGGAATAAAACATGAAAAAACTGTACCCAAGACTCCGGAACAAAATGCAGTCGCTGAGAGAATGAACAGAACTCTGGTTGAGACTGTTCGATGTATGTTTTCGGACGCGACTCTTCCAAAGCAGTATTGGGCTGAAGCTTTAGCCACAGCAACTTATATCAAGAACAGAAGTCCAGCAAGCAGTCTTTCTAACGTAACCCCATATGAGGCTTTATATGGAATTAAACCCTCTGTAAGGCATTTTAGGGTGTTTGGTTCTGTATGTTATTCGCATGTCCCTAAAGATGAAAGGCGTAAATTTGATTTCAAATCTACTAAATGTGTATTCGTAGGTTATTCCTCAGATAGTAAAGCTTAAAGGGTTTATGATTTGGAGAAACGAAAGACTATTTTGAGTAGAAATGTTATTTTTAATGAGTCTGATAGGTTACATGCCGAGCCTAGAATAGTCACTGTCGATCCCATTGTTCAGTCTCAGGATATTGATAGCAGTATTTCTGATGAACTGGCAGACTCGAACCCCCGACGATCTCTTAGAGTGAAACGCTCTCCTGATCGTTACGGTGAATGGGTACATAGTTCTGAAACTTGTTTCGAACCAAAGACTGTACAACAGGCATTAAACTCTTCAGATTCACAATTTTGGAAGGAAGCGATGGGTAGGGAAATGCAATCTATTGAATATAATAATGTATGGACTCTGTCAGAACTCCCAAGTAATGTTAAGCCGATAAATTGTAAATGGGTATTCAAACGTAAAATCGATGCTGATGGTAATTTGGGTACTTATAAAGCTAGGCTTGTTGCGCAGGGTTATTCACAGATTGAAGGAATTGATTACGATGAAACTTTTGCGCCAGTTGTTAGGTTCGAATCTGTTCGCGTTTTATTGTCATTGGCTACTGAAAGTGATTTGAAACTACATCAAATGGATGTATCTAACGCATTTTTAAATGGCGAATTAGAGGAAGATATCAACCACCAGGTTTTTCAATTAAGGGCAAAGAACATTATTTTTGTAAACATAATAAGAGTTTGTATGGGCTAAAACAAAGTCCAAGATGTTGGAATAATTCTTTAGATAGCTGCTTGAAAAATCTAGGGTTTATCCAGTCTTCTAGTGACTCTTGTATCTATGTACAAGGTACAGTCGATGATATTTGTGTAATGGCCGTTTATGTTGATGATATAATTATAGCATGTAAATCTGATTCAGAGGTAGAAAAACTCAAATCATGCTTATCAGAGAGGTTTCAGATGAAGGATTTAGGACTACTGAGTTATTTCTTAGGCGTTAGGATTGTTCAAAATTTAGATAATTGCTCTATTTTCGTTAATCAATCTGTATATGTAGAGTCAATGTTGAAGAAGTTTGATTTTGATAAATCTAAGCCTGTAAAGACTCCTGTTGATATTTCTTTTGTATGTAGGAATGAGGATCACTCCTCAGTACTAGTTGATAAAAGTTTTTATCAGTCTGCTATAGGTTCTTTGTTATATTTGTCAACGAAAACTAGGCCTGATATAGCATTTGCTGTTAGTAATGCTGCTAGGTATTGTTCTGCTCCAACTGAATCTCATTTTATTCTTATAAAAATTTTTTTTCGATATTTGTGTGGTACTATTGATTACGGTATTATGTATTCCAGGCAAAGCAGGGCGAGATGTGCTGGCTACTCTGACTCAGATTGGGCGGGGGATGCAAGGGACAGGAAATCAACTTCTGGTTTCTGTTTCACTATGAATGGAGGACTAGTTTCCTGGAGATCTAACAAACAAACTTGCGTCGCCTTATCCACTGCTGAGGCTGAGTATATCGCACTTGCTGGTGCTGCCCAGGAAGCTATTTGGCTTAATCAATTATTTTCCGATTTGTACTATGGAGATGGTGAGCCTATGGTCATTAATGAGGATAACGAAGCCGCTATCTCCATTGCTAAGAACCCTAAGGATCATTCTAAAACCAAACATGTCGCAATTAAGTACCATTTCATCAGGGACAAAATTGTCAACAATGAGGTGTGCGTGACATACTGTCCTACTGACATGATGATTGCTGATATTTTCACAAAGGGACTATCACCTGATAAATTTGTCAATTTGAGAAATATGTGTGGATTGGTGTCTCAAATGAAATATAATTCAATGTGAGGAGGAGTATTAAAATGTCACATTGATTAGTATTTTAAGTCTTTTATGAGTTAATTATTTTTAGAAGTATTCCCTAATAAAGTTTTCTTTTATCGTTTTCTTTGTAGTAGGTTGTGTATTCATTTGCTAGTTTTCTTACTATGGTTAGTTGCTGTCCACATTCTGTTAAGATAACATGCCATGTCTTTGTGTTCAAATAAACTGATTAATTGTTGTACCTACTCAATTACCGCACACACACAGTTTTCACCGATTGGTAATTTCATTAGTTTTTGATTGAATTTTAGAAATTGGAGATCTCTGCGGGAGTTCTTGAATTAATTCCTATGTTACCATTAATTTAGCTGCGGGAGATTTTGAATTAATTCCTATGTTACCATTAATTTAGCTGCGGGAGATTTTGAATTAATTCCTATGTTACCATTAATTTAGCTGCGGGAGATTTTGAATTAATTCCTATGTTACCATTAATTTAGCTGCGGGAGATTCTGAATCTGCTAATGAGAGTCGGAGAGTACTCTCTCTCAAATTAAAGTCTCTGCAGGAGAAGAGACACATTCTGCAGACTGGGTATTTATCTGAGAACAGAATCAAAAATAGGGGATTTCTTGTAGAACAGTTTACCAGTTCTTGCAGTCTGGATTGAACTGTGAGACTGAGTCAGGTCACTTTTAAACTTTACCAGTTTCTGAAGTGTGGCCTAAGCTCAAGGTTTCAGAAGACAGATGCTGGTCAAACTCAAATGAAAGCCAATTTTGAGCCATATTTCACAAAAATTCTGCTCCGGTCCCATCCAATTCTGCAATTCAATGGCTCACCTTGTTACAGAGTATTCAGTTAAAGCCAATTAATTGGCTTAGATTTCAAACGGTCAAAACTCAGATATGTCTAATCGGCTTAAAATTTTGATTTAATTCTTATGTTTCCATGTTAATTTTGGCTTGAAATTTTCAAAATATGAGCCAAATTGGCTTGGCTCAGAACTTTTGAGAAATTTTGGCTCAAAAATAGGCTTACAGTTTGCCAGCCTCTGAAACATGGATGGCTCAAATCCAATTTTGATTTTTGGGGGATTTCAAGTCAATAATAACATGGGAATAAATTTAAGCTAATTAAACTGTAGACATAAACTACCTGAGTTTTTAGTTTTAGAGATCCTAAAACAATTAATTGCCAATTGGCACTAAGCGACACTGTGATACTGGACACAGACACACTCTTATTCTGAAACATGGCCTAGTTAGTTAGGCTTAGGTCTGGCCACCCGAGGGGCTTGGCCGGCTAGCCAGCTACCTAAGTCTCTAAGCTAAATTCATTGGAGATTGGAACAAAGGTTACAGGATATAAAACTACAAACTACATCAAATTTGATTCCATATTTTTTTTATAATATGTAATTTGGGTTATTTTCGTGATTTTTCTTCTTCCCTCCGAATTTCAAGAAAAGAAAAAGTTGTTCGTCCGACAAAATTACAAATTCAAAACAATAACAAAGGATTACAAAGTGATAGTCACATCATAAATAGCTATTATAAAGGCCGATATTATACCGTTATCTAAATGTCATTACCCTAAAAACATCAAGAACCTAAATACCTATTTATCATTAAATTTACGATAATACGAGCTAAAGTTCGTTCCCTGCCTTGTTCGTCATCTTCTATAGCAATGTCACAGATCTTGCCCCATCCGTGATTTTGCCTTGAACGGTGGAACTCTTCTTGGGGCAGAAGGTGAAAGACTGAAGTATTATGGTTTTATTATGTTCATAGGATAATGCTATAGCTACCAAGTGAATATCATTACTAGCGTCTTTTTTCGCTCTGTGAAGTGTACAAAAATTTACTGAACATTAGCTAGCTAATGTTCACTTAAATCTAGTGATTAATCACTTAAATCTAGTGATTAATAGATTTAAGCCTGGATTTAAGTGTATAGTGTGAAAGAAGATTGTTGCACTTGGGTGGAAGGAGGGGACCTTGGAGTGGACCTAAATAATTAAAAAAATCTTTTTAATTTGATTAATTTTTAATGCTATGTACCATAGTAAATATATTATGCTACGTACCTTCTCTCTTAATTTTTGTTATGTTTAAAAAGACAATATTTTTCCATAAAAATAAGAAGAATATAATCTTTACTGAGACTCATAATTATGTTTCGAAATGATTTAAAATGATATTAGGTAGAAAAAAATAAGAATTTTTAAAATAATTTCTTGAATTTCTTTCCTATAAGAGAAATATTTAATCAACGAATCTCAAACAGTTATTTAGTGTCATATAAAATGGTTATATTAATTGTTGTTGGTACCTACTTATATACAGGTATATATATATTTCGAAACTTTCAATTGTCAAGTAAATTATGCTGTAAGTCCTTGAAGTTCATATTCGCTACCAATTGTATGTTCACATAGGCTGTAAAAAGACACAAATAATATTTTTGTCATATCAATTTACAGATATAAATAGCAACCTACCTTATGTTGGTATATTTATAATGAAAAATATATATCCTATCATCGATCAATAAGAAATTCCAAGACATAAAAATGCAATTAAAGTTAGTATTAGATAATTATCCGTAGATAAAAAAAGACAAATATAACATTGTACCTTAATGAATAACTAAATGTAATAAATTCAACATCATGGAACAATAAAAATCAATAGATATATGTAAAGGTACTAACTTAAGTTGAAGAATCTTCCAAAGTTACAAAAAAAACTAAAATCATCTTCGTTTAATGAATAGTAGCCTAAATGCCTGATAGAACAAGAAATCTCTTGGAACACCCGAAACATGCATGCATATTACGATTACATTGGTTACAATTTATCCACGAAACATTTCTTTTCGATCGTTTATCAATTGAACATTTTTCCATAGTAATAAGAACAGACCAAGTTAACTTTCTTAGCTCACTGCTCTAAAGGCTTCTCTCCTAAATAAGCTATAGTTGGAGCAACTTATATATACACATGAAGTGAAGGATTCAGATTATTTTTGTTAATAATTATTGACTTAATCAAAAACACTTCGTTAGAAAACAATTTTGGTAATTTGGATTTGGAGATAAAAGGTTGATTATTGTTATTATCCATAAAAGAATTCAGGCGTTTCATTGAAGCAGTTACGGATATATAGTGGATGACACATCGTTCAGTGCTATTTTTTTATGTGGAAGTTACATCTCTAGGAACAGAATCATTTGCATCTGATAATATAGTAATAACATCCTTCCACTTCGATGGCTGGGCACACAATTTGAAATATTCTTTTTCCTCAACAACGACTGTGACAGTATCTGCATTTTTTCAGAGCTGGAGTCTCCACCAGAGTTTGACACATTTGATGCATTATGAATTGAATATCTATTGCATTTTCAATATTATCATTTGATTAAATTCATCCACTGGTGTGTTACTATTTTTTTCCACAGGTCTTCAACAGTGTATGCTTTGTAAATTTCCAAGTTTTGGCCAATTAATTTTTGTATTATAAATTTGGATACTGTACGGAAATTTTATTATAAACTTGGTTACTCATGGTTTGATTAATTATACGGCCTGATTTTCTTTCTGCCTTTTCGTCAAAAAATAGAGGGTCAATTTCTTCATGCATCTATACTAATAATTTCCCTCGTGTGTTTATTTATTTATTTGGTGTCCGCTTTTACACTACGGGTATTACACATGAAGAATGTAACTATGATATGCACGGGAATATATTGACTTGATATTTAAATTCCCCTGTTTTTATTCAATTTTTGAATGTATTCTATCTATAAAATAAATTAGACTAATGTAGAAAATTAAATTTTAATTGAATTCATTAAAAGTAACCTAATAACGGGTAATAAATTGGTAATGGTGATGACCCGTTATTTTTAACGGGAAAGTACGCTAGTCTGTAATAATTTAGAATTTGACTCTACAAATTTCTTATTTGAATTTCTAGAAAACCAAGATAATTTTCATGCTTATATGAATAATCGGTAGTCAGGATACTTCTAGATCATTATTAATAGACTAGTGTTCTTTTCCCGTTAAAAATAACGGTCCGTCGTCGTCTTCTTGGTCCATACCACATTCTACGGGCTCCCTCTGCATATTCACGGCATATCACTACTGGGGCTCCTCTAGCTCCGTTACACCACATATCTGATCCTACGGTCGGGCCTACGTCACTCGGTCGATCTCCTTCAGAGTCTACAGGTATGCCACGGCAGGCGCGGCACGTAAACGCGGCTGATGGGTTCTCTCGCTGCTTCCTCGTTAATCCAATACAGGTCTCAGGTCCCTCCATTTGGCATCCCATACGCCTCATACGTCGGTTTTTTGACCTTAGAGCCCTCCCTCAAACATGGCAAGGGTTGGATTCTGCTCCACGTTCCCAGATCTCAATATTAGTATGCAAATGTAGTCTGTAAGGTTAGGGCTACCCTCGATTGTCAAAAACCATGTACTTTTGGGTTGGTAGTTTAAGGCATCTTCGAAGATGGTTGGGTAGTTTCCCATACCCACAGCAAACCCGACATCAGAAGATATATTCTGTGAGGTGATGCCTCTTGTTCTGCACAATTGCAGTACTACTGTGAACTGAGACCAACAGCAACCTGAATAAATACTTGCTATACATGATGAAATCTTCAATTGATGACTGTGTTCAAAGCTATAGTCAGAGTTTTGAGAAAATTACGGTACACAGGCTGCTATCTAATATATCAAAATACTCAATATTGGTTTTATAATGTGCTTCATTTTCAAGTATTGATATATATAAATAAAAATATATTGTCAATTGCCACTGAAGAGGATAACGTAAATAGCTCCGAAATGCATCTGGCTTTTTAATTTTGACGAACTCTTCTTATCCTTGACGATTTAAAAAACACTATTTTAAATCGTCTTTCACATCTTTTTAAGATCGGACAATATAAAATCCTTTTAAAACATTTTTACAAAAGGACAAATAAAAACATTTTAACCTGATCGATCAGGGACGCCTGATGTTCACATCTTTTTAATATCGTGAAATCATTAAACAAAAAATATTTTACCTTTCAATTTTAAATTTATTGTTGCCTCTTAAAAATTTCTCTTATAACCACCTCGTACATTTATCTTTTATAATTCTATCAGTAAAAAAATATATATACATATTTCAAATTGATTTTAACCAATCAGGAAAATATGTATTACTTAAATCAAGGATAAAATGCATTTTTTGGTAGCAAAAAGTAAATTTTATAACAAGTGAAAAAATTGACCTTTTATTTTTTGACGAAAGGGCAGAAAATCAGGCCGTATAATTAAGTAAGCCATGGGTTACTGTATGGGAATTTATTATAAACTTTGTTACTTACTACACGGGAGTTTTATCATAAACTTGGTTGTTGCACGAAAACTTTATTATAAACTTGGTTACTGCACGGTAATTTTCTTTTAATACTACCTACTATACAACATCATGGAATGAGGCTTCGATCGAAGGATCTTTCCTGATCGTTGTCAACTGGACATGCTCTCACCCTTGATACTTTGAGTAGAATGGCAAATTTGAATCAAACGAATAAATTTTAGTCGCAGAAAAATCATGACGACAGAGGAGGGCTTGATCTAAGCGAGAACTGTATTTAGGAACTGTGCAACGCCTTGCTGGCGTATTCACGATAGGGTTTTCTTGTTAGAACTGGTTGACTTCTTGAGCCCAGTAAGCCCTCAGAAGTCTGAATGAGCCTTCACCTGCTAGCTAGTTACAGAATAAGTCTGCAAGGTGGTAAAAATTGAATAGTATACGGATAGTATGCCGAATGGGTGCTAGGACAATTCGTCATGGACAATTCGTCGTGAATAATTCGTCGCGGACAATTCGTTGCGGACAATTCGTCGCCATATTTTCCCTTTCGCCATATTTCATAATATTAATTTGTTTCATATTTAATTTCGCCATTTATTTTTCTATTTCTTTCAAATCTTCAAATTATTAAATCATACAATATATACAAAACTTGGTATCTACTTTACAAAAGATTCTTCTAAGGAATAAGTAATATTCGATTATTTTGAAATTAATTATTCCACATTTTTAAATAAATTATTAAAAATTTGAAAAAAATAAAACAATTAATTTAATTAATATATTAGGGGGTTCAACGTCTGCTTCGGAACCAAAGGCCATATCGCTAACGTCAAAAGAAAATTAAATACAAGGGACAGGAAGAAGGGTATCCGGTAAATTCATCGCGGTAAATTCATCGCCGTAAATTCATCGCATGGTAAATTCATCGCATAGTAAATTCATCGCGAGGTAAATTCATCGCATGGTAAATTCATCGCATGGTACATTATAAAATTAAATTGATAAACTTAAATATACTTTTTGCAAATTATCGCGCCGACCTTACTTTATTTTAAATGATTGGATCTTAGTAATAGAATGTCATATAATTTTCGCATGTATATAATTCAATTAATATTTAATTAATTTTTAAAATATTTATTATGTGAGTATGCTTGCATTAATTTATCATTTTATAGTTATGCATATTTTTCTTTAATTCAAATTTATAATATTTCTCAAATTACGTATTTGGGTAGCTACTCATAGTTTGAAGAACATAACTAACTGTAAATGATACACCTCTTTGAAAATATGATCACCAAAGCATAATTGCCTCAGTAAATGGGAACCCGGTTTTTTAATTATTTAAGAGGTACTGATTACAATTTATTTTTTTAAAAGTAATTTAGATATATTTTTTGTGAAGTTGTAACAATAGAATTTTGTTCTTTAATATTAACGGTTTGCTCTAGCAACATATCCATATATTATTTCGTTGACCGACAATTGGGCACAAGATAATTGGGTCCAGGACAATTAGGCCCCACGACAATTGGACCCCGGACTATTGAGCCCACGACAATTGGGCCTAAGGACCAATATATTATTTGCCCATTTTTTCAGAGTCTACAGTATCAATTTAATTGAAGACCATTGCTACCGTAATAACTAGGGATGTGACAATATGCGTTTGATATAAAAATGTAGTCCTGAGCATAATTAAAATATAGAATATTCCTAATATGAAAAAAACTTTCTTGTTATGAAACACATATATCTTTCAATAGAACATATTCATATCCTAGTTACAGTACCTCTATAGTGAACTCCTGTATAATGGTTTTATTCTTTTAAATTACTATAATTTTCTGTTCTGAGATCGGTTATGTAAGCAACATATTTCCTAGTTACAGTACCTCTATAGTTAACTCCTGTATAGTGAATGAGTTAGGATGTAGCCAATAGAAAATAAGAATGTAGCTTTTAATATGAAGAGACAATAGAAAATAAGAATGTGGGTATTTATAAAGAAAGCCGTGGCCTTCCAAGACATGCTGGAATTATTGGAACATACAAGTCAAATTAAAGTTAATGTAAATTTGTTGAAACCTGTTCACTGTTCAGTGTTCAATATAGAAGAGTTTCATAAATTAGTATTACAAAATGTATTTTTACAATCTCATTTTATCCCTACAACTCTTCAATTTTTCTTAGTTTAATGTAACGAAAATCTTTAAAATTCACATGACATGATTCAAGTTAATAAAAATTATTTAAATACTTCAAAGATTTTCATTACACCGAAACATGAGATTAGTATACAAAAGTGATTTAAAGGCTTGTTAATATACACCAAGTATATCAAACGAATTTAAAAACTACAAACATATTTTTGAGAATATAAAACATATTTCAAATATAATATTGTCACTACCCTAATAATAACAAAGTAACACTTCTTTATTGTGTCTTCTGCCCAATTTTTTCTGGGTTCAATTGTTTTGGAGCCCAATTGTCGAGAGCACAATTGTCCTTGGGACCAATTTTCCTGGGGCTCAATTGTCCTGGGCCCAATTGTTGGTGCGCCATATTGTTTGTAACGTTTCAATGTCTTTATATAAAAAAAATCATCTTCTATTTACCTCTCTATTTTTTGTATTATCTACCTTCCTTTTATAGTTCATCGATGATTTATTATGCGATGAATTTACTTGCGATGAAATTACCATGCGATGAATTTACCATGCGATGAATTTACCACGCGATGAATTTACCGCGATGAATTTACTGCGATGAATTTACCCGCGATGAATTTACACTGATCCAAAATTTGTTCCTGAATCATTCAAAGGAATTGAAGAGGACTCCGATGGTTGATGACGTTGATCTACTCCATCAATTCTTCATCAAGATCTGAAAGTAGATTCAGAAAATATAAAAAACCATATTAATAAAGAAATGAAGAGAATTATTAACTAAGAATTGTTTCATATAGGTAAATTATTTATATAAAATGTTAATCTATTCATAAATCTTCAGATGTAGTATAAATTTAGCTCTAATAAATGCAATGGATTCTCTTTGCTTATCCTCATAATTTTGTTCATTATACACTCCTAATTTAGACTTTAATTAAATACCAAAAAAGTATAATATATCAAAGGGCTCACCTCTGGTTGGAGTTCTCACTGCCAAATCCCTGGGCGGTGTTCTCCCGCTCATAGAAAACTAGGGTCAAGTAGGTAAATTACGGCACTTTAACTAACTGCGGTCTCTTATCTCAGTAACATTAATAACCATCATGGCTTCAAGGTACTCGTAAAATAAATAGAACCTATCATAAAGTGAGCTTATTATGATATTCAATAAAGCTAAATTATTTTCAGAAGGATTTTGAGACTTTCTTAATAGAGCAGCAATTAGAAATTGAAGAACAGAATTTACTTGTCTAACCCTACCTAGTGATACACTAACTAGTTTTAAAATATATAAATTATCAGAATACTTAACTTGAGATACTAGGATAAGTTCCGAATTATCGGACGGTTCCACATTTTCGGTCGCCTAAGAAAAACAATTAAAAAAAATTATTAATCAACTTTTATTTTAATTAGCTATTAGGTAGCTATAAACTATATTTCATACTTGACCGAAAATGTGAAATCGCCTGATAATTTGGAACTTACCCTATCTGAGGACAGCGCATTAACTGCCTTGCCTATGTAGAAGATATTGACACTGAATAAATTAACATATAATAATCTAGGAAAATAAGTTTGAATGTCAGTTTACAAACTGAAAGACAGTAATCAAAATATATTATTATGAAAAGTTATATACTGATAATCAGCTCTTCAAATAACTACCTAGCCGCCAGTCTATCAATCCCCAAAATTTTAGAATATTTAGGCAGACATTTATCTATGTATTAATGGAATTAATTAAAAATCGATCGGCAGCGATGATACTATTTAGTGCATATAACGCTATTGTTTGCACTTGAACTAAAATGGTATTGAGGAGCGTTCACATTCAACACGTAACACACTTGAAACAAGATTTGAACTGTAAAGTGTCAACCGATTAATTGGCTTTGAGGAAAGCATAAGTTTCCACATACTCATTTAATTTAACTCACACCTAAACTGTGTTAGGTGTGCGCCAACTCTCATAGTAAGTTAATTTATACACCAGACACATAGGATTAACAGTCTTTGTGGGTTACTTTATCACACTATGTCATAGTTGTCTTAACTCACACCTAAACTTACAAAAAAGTAGCGCCAACTCTCATAGTAAGTTAATTCATACACTGCAGAATACATTGGATTAACAGTCTTTGTGGGTTACTATAACACACTATGTCATAGTTGATTTAACTCACACCTAAATTTCAAAAAAAGTAGCGCCAACTCTCATAGTAAGTTAATTCATACATCAGCTACATTGGATTAACAATCTTTGTGAGTTACTTTAACACACTATGTCCTAGTTGTTTTAACATATGTTCAAAACTCCCAAAATGTAACTCTAACTCTCATAGTAAGTTGATTCAATCCAAAAAATGATTTGAATTAACTATGTTAGATGACACACCACGTCATGGTTGTTTTGACACACGTGAAAATATGAATGTAGTCCAACTAACTCACGTAATAAATTGATTCAAAGCATAAATTGTTGACCCATCAAAAATGAGTAAACTTTTTTCTCTGTGTATAATCTTTGAAATATGCTTGATCTTCTCTAAAAATATGTTTCTATTTTTTAATTCGACTGATATCCTTGATAAGGTATATATTAGCAAGCCCATTAAATCACATTGGGTTGCCAATCTCATGTTTCAGAGTAATGAAAATCTTTGAAGTATGTAAATAAGTCGTATTATTTTGAATCATGTCATATGGATCCAATGTGTAGTGTACATCGTCTGACAAAGAAAAAAAAAATGGGTAAAATTTAAAGGTTTTAATCGTTACACTGAACTAAGAAAAATTGAACAGTTGTTGGGATACAGTGAGATTATGAGAATACATTTTGTAATAATAATTCATAAAACTCTTTAATTTTAATGTTGAACACTGAACAGATCTAAATACCTAGCTACATTCTTATTTTCTATTTTTTTTGCTTACATGACCTATCTCAGAACAGGAAATTATTGTAGTTTAAAAGAATAATAGTATTTATTCATGAAAAGAATATGTTCTATTAAAAATATTCATTTTTCATAACGAGAATATTTTTTCATGTAAGGAATATTCTTTATTTTAAATATGTATGATTAAGACTATATTTTTTATACAAAACGCATATTGTCACAACCCTAGTTATTACAGTGGCAATGGTCTTTAATTAAGTTAATACAGTAAACTCTGAAAAAAGGGGGCAAATAATATAATTGTTTTGGTGCCCAATTGTCTGGCGCCCAACTGTCGTGGGGCTCAATTGTCCTGGTCCCAATTGTCGGTAGGCCCTATTGTCGGTCCACGTTTTTGTTGATGTCATTCTATAAATTGAATCATGAATAATGTACAAATTTGAAGATATACCCTGCAAACATTTCCACATGTATACCATGTGGTTATGTCCACATTATAACAATGTGGTTACAATGTTGATTTTTGGAACCTTGGACGATATGTTATACATGTGGTTTTGCCACATGTATAACATATGGAATACACATGTTAACCATAACAAAACCACATAACAGTACCATGTGTAACACATATCTGTACCATGTGTAACACATATCTGTACCATATGTTACCCATATCAATACCATATGTTACCCATATCAATACCATATGTTACCCATATCTGTACCATATGTTACCCATATCAATACCATATGTTACCCATATCAATACCATATGTTACCCATATCAATACCATATGTTACCCATATCTGTACCATATGTGACCCATATCAATACCATATGTTACCCATATCAATACCATATGTTACCCATATCTGTACCATATGTTACCCATATCAATACCACATGTTACCCATATCAATACCATATGTTACCCATATCAATACCATATGTTACCCATATCAATACCATATGTTACCCATATCTGTACCATATGTTACCCATATCAATACCATATGTTATCCATATCTGTACCATATGTTACCCATATCAGTACCATATGTTATCCATATCTGTACCATATGTTACCCATATCAATACCATATGTTATCCATATCAGTACCATGTGTTACCCATATCTGTACCATATGTTACCCATATCAATACCATATGTTACCCATATCTGTACCATATGTTACCCATATCAGTACCATATGTTACCCATATCAATACCATGTGAAACACATATCAGTACCATGTGTAACACACATCAGTACCATGTGTCAAGAAATCAAAAAGATCATACTAATTTTATTGCCATTTCTTACTTTACTGTATATAGTGTATATGTAATTCGCCTATATATTATTTAGTTTAATGTTACATATTGTTATATACAAATTAAATTGGAAGAAATGGGGAAAGAAATGAAGAGGTGTTTCCGGAATCGAACTGGGGTCCCTGTAGTTTGCTGTTGTTTTGAGTCTGGGACATATCCACTGAGCCATCCTGGACATGATAGAAGTAGCTTTTAGAAGTTATAATTAATAAATTTATATTCACTTAAGATGATTTACTTCACTTTAGAGCATGGGTGGGCACATGTTGTGTTTTTCATTGCCGAAATATGGAATAACATTGCAGTTACCATTTTCTTTTCGTTTCTTAAATTGCAGGGGATACTGAGTAATTAAAATGAGAGTAGGGGAGATAGATTTTATTGAGGTACGTACAATCGTACATATTTGGAACATAAATATTTGTAGTATATTAATTATTTGAATTAAAAGCAATTATTAAATGATACATAATTATACTTTTCTTTTTTCACAATAAAAACAAAAATAAGTTGTTTTGCATTCAAGTAATAAAAAATTGAATAACTAATTCATAAAATCACAGGATAAATGACAATTGCTTCCCAACTTATTAAAAAAAGGAAATAAAAATGATTGCACAAATTCTTACCAGTGTAAGGGTACCAAAATACCTTATTAACGTATAAAATTAACTAACAAAGTATCAAGGTAATTATAAATATTCTGTTCTTCAATTATCTTACCATCCTCTTTTATATTATATATCCTTGTAATTTATAAAGCAGTCAGGGCAAAATACTATAAATTTTCTTTGGAAGAAAATAAAGCACCTTTTCCCTGGTGGGCACGAGTGCTGCTCTGAGAGCTAAAATAGCAATGAGTGCTGCATTTGGCCACCCTTGCTGTAGAGTGTAGATGATATAAGAGTTGTATAGAAAACTAGCATTACCATGGCAGACTACATAAAATATTTTCTTTCTTTTCAAATATATTCATTATTCAGTGTATTTAATTTCTCAGTACTCTAAATATCAGAACGGATCACACTACACATGACTTGATTAAAGAAAATTTATACTGGAAGAACTTTCATGGAATACAACTAATTTACTATATAGATATTCATAGAAAACAAGGCAATTCGTGGCAAACTAAACTAAATATTTTGACTATAAAAGTTAGTTCGCTAAACAGGGTTCTACTAAACAGGATGGTTCACTATACAGGAGTTGACTATAGTGGAGTTCTACTGTAATTATATGTACAATGAGTAGATTGATTGCCCTCTTTCACATAATTGTATTTAGAGTTCAAAAGTAACAGAAGTTAACCATGTGTAATTTACCACATTACAACCACATGCCAATTACAATTTCAATAACAGATGTTAACCATATGTAATTTACCACATTAAAACCACATGCCAATTACCATTTCAATAATAGATGTTAACCATGTATAATTTACCACATTAAAACCACATGTCAATTACCATTTCAATAACAGATGTTAACCATGAGTAATTTACCACATTAAAACCACATGTCAATTATCATTTCAATAACAGATGTTAACCATGAGTAATTTACGACATTAAAACCACATGTCAATTACCATTTCAATAACAGATGTTAACCATGTGAAATTTACCACATTGAAACCACTTGTCGATTACCATTTCAATAACAGATGTTAACCATGTGAAATTTACCACATTGAAACCACATGTCAATTACCATTTCAATAACAGATGTTAACCATGAGTAATTTACCACATTAAAACCACATGTCAATTACCATTTCAATAACAGATGTTAACCATGTGAAATTTACCACATTGAAACCACATGTCAATTACCATTTTAATAACAGATGTTAACCATGTGTAATTTACCACATTAAAACCACATGTCGATTACCATTTCAATAACAGATGTTAACCATGTGTAATTTACAACATTGAAACCACATGTCAATTACCATTTCAATAACAGATGTTATCCATGTGTAATTTACCACATTGAAACCACATGTCAATTACCATTTCAATAACAGATGTTAACCATGTGTAATTTACCACATTAAAACCACATGTCAATTACCATTTCAATAACAGATGTTAGCCATGTGTAATTTACAACATTGAAACCACATGTCAATTACCATTTCAATAACAGATGTTAACCATGTGTAATTTACCACATTGAAACCACATGTCAATTACCATTTCAATAACAGATGTTAACCATGTGTAATTTACCACATTGAAACCACATGTCAATTACCATTTCAATAACAGATGTTAACCATGTGTAATTTACCACATTAAAACCACATGTCAATTACCATTTCAATAACAGATGTTAACCATGTGTAATTTACCACATTGAAACCACATGTCAATTACCATTTCAATAACAGATGTTAACCATGTGTAATTTACCACATTGAAACCACATGTCAATTACCATTTCAATAACAGATGTTAACCATGTGTAATTTACCACATTAAAACCACATGTCAATTACCATTTCAATAACAGATGTTAACCATGTGTAATTTACCACATTAAAACCACATGCCAATTACCATGTTTTATGTTTATAATCAAATATCTATAATATATGGTTTCAGTATGGTTTTAAACATGTGGTTATGATATTGCGTAACCACATGGTTAACATCTGTTATTGAAATGGTCATTGACATGTGGTTTTGATTTGGTATATTACACATGGTTAACATCTGTTATTGAAATGGTCATTGACATGTGGTTTTAATGTGGTATATTACACATGGTTAACATCTGTTATTGAAATGGTAATTGACATGTGGTTGTAATGTGGTAAATTACACATGGTTAACATCTGTTATTGAAATGGTAATTGACATGTGGTTTCAATGTGGTAAATTACACATGGTTAACATCTGTTATTGAAATGGTAATTGACATGTGGTTTCAATGTGGTAAATTACACATGGTTAACATCTGTTATTTAAGTGTTTTGGTTGTTTCAATGTGGATGATACATCTTAAAAACATATTGCCATATTATAACCATCCAACCACATGGCATCCATGTGTATGCCATGTGGAAATGTTTGCAGGGTACAGGTGTGGCCAATGAGTTTGGCAAACACTTATTTTTCCTTTGATTGAAAAGATTCAAACTCAACGGGAAATCCATAATATTAGAGGTTATTTAAACTCTGCGTTGAAGGTTTTTTTCAGATATCTGAAAAAAACCTTCAACGCAGAGTTTAAATAACCTCTAATATTATTTATTTTTCCCTTGTACGGCTGAATTTCCTAATAAAATTATATGAAACTAATTTAAGGATCTTTCCCATTTGACGACCCCCACCAAATTTAATAAAAATAAATTCTCTCATATGTAATTTTGTCCATAGAATTCGAAAATCATAACCGTTTTTCGTAGAAACTAATAGTTTTTGAGATATGAGGGTTTGAAGTTATTTATTTCCTATGTATTACTGAAGGATTGAGAACTTTGAAAAAAACTCGTGTTTTCAGGCTTTTTGACCAATTTTGTCAAAGATAGCCGTAATGCCGTAATGTAGTTTGTTGTATCCGCTAGTTTGTTGTACTGCACAGTTCATTGTTCATTAATGGGTTCTAGGAATTTTCACCGTCGGAATTCTCGCCGTAGGAAAATTCGCCGTTAGGAAAATTCGCCGTGAGGAATATTCGATGTGAAGAAGAAATCATAGAGGACATAACTATTCGAATACCTATAGATAAAAATATTGATAATTATAAATTAAAATAATTTGTTAAATAACTTTACTATACGACTAAATATTTTAGATAATTTTAGAATTTTTTTTATAAGAATTTATAATTGTAAATATTAATCGTAGGTGATTATGTGATATTGTATATCTGATAAAACTAAGATTCCTAAAGTTTATATATGCAATATATATTATAATCAGTAATCGTATAATTTTGTGTCACGAGAGGTCGCTGTATAACATTTGGAGTGTTTTGATTGGTTGACTAAATTGTCGAAGCTAATTTCTTAGTTAAATAATATTCAGTAAAAAAATGAATAAGCTAATCCTAGTCGGTTTGCATCATTTCCTCTTATAAATGTTTGTGTTCCTGTGTGTTTAATATTGTGAATTTAAGATAAAGCTTTTCTATTTATTGTACTATTCTTAGTTATTGATGGTTTCATACCTACCTAATTATAAATTTTATTCATTTATTCTGTATTACTTTGTACGGTTTACCTCTTGAAATTTGAATTACTGTACATTTCACAGATATTTCAAGTTAGTAAACTGTTTATAATTTTACATTTAAAATATCTCTCTTGTCCGAGTGCATGCAATCTCTCTAAACCAAAATTCCATTTATTTCTACTTTAGAATCTATAAAAATCTTCGTTGCTGCAATTCTAACGTAATATGAGGAATAAATAGGAATGTAATATGTTTAGTCATATATTATTATTTATATTATTTCCATAAAGTTATTAACATACATAGAATCAAATATATTCAGTTATATTATTATTCTAAAATTATTTAAATATTCCCCACGGCGAAACTTCCTAACGGCGAATTTTCCTAACGGCAAAATTTCCTATGGCGAAAATTCCGGCAGCGAAAATTCCGACGGCGAAATTTCCCACGGCGAATTCTCCGGTCACCCATTAATGACCTGGCAGGTGTTACATATACATCAGTATTGAAGTAATGAATGGGAAATATTACAGAAACTGGAATTATTCGAGATATGCATTTCGGGGGACGTGCCGCCCCCCGAGCCCTCTTGCCACCGTGTCAAGGAGGGCATCAACGAACAGTTTTAACATCGATGAACATTAAAGATCGTTTCGGTTTTTGCAGGAAATAGCAGGACTGAAGATCTGCGTAATGGGGCAAAGTCATTTTATTCAATGAATATCCGTTTCCTGTTTTCGGTACAAGAGGGAAAAGTCTCGTTTAACGACAAACAGGCGAAAAATTTTACATGGATTGTGTCTTCCCTACGATGAAGTTGCCACCACTCTTCATATCTGAGTTGCTTTTCAGTCAAAGGAACTTGTACGTACACTGAATATTTTCCCAAAATACACTACATTGAATTCGAATTGACAATTTAAAGTCCTTAATTATCATATTCTCACTAATCACCAATCAGTTTCACGATAAACAAGTTCATTTTCAACACGATAAAGAAAGAAATAGAATTTTTGGTCCAAGGTCAATGAGCTCTACCGAACCGAATCCGGTCGAAAATTTGTTGTCGATTGTAAAAAAACGAGAAAATAAAATGAAATCCACTAATTTAGGACAACTTTATGAGTTTGTTGAGTAAGAGTGGAAGTTTATTGACCAGAATATCGAAGAATTTTTGCTTCACACCCACCATGACAAAGCACAACGAAGATGTACGGGGGGTGTTCACCTAGGGGTGACCAATAATAAAACGCTATAAAACGTTGACCAATATAGATAAAAATCCTTTACTTTTCCTCCTTTATTCAGAAAATACTTCAAGTTTTTGTAGTAGTGAAATAAAATTTCTACCGAAATAATTATTTAAGCACAGGCCTCAACATGACCTCCGTCTATTCCCATACATTTCTGCAGTCGTCGCTGGTTCCTCATCATAACCTGCCGGCACATTTTTTCGTTGATGTGCTCTTCAAAGACCGTTTCAATACCTGTCTTTAGCTCGTCAATTGTTCTGGACTTGATGAACTCCCATATCAATAAATCATAGGGGTTTAAGTCCAGTGAACGTGGAGGTCATGACATGCTGGAAGGAAGAACCTCGGCCCATCCAGTTGTTCGGTAAATTTTCGTCCAATCAGCATGCCTTGGCCACTATGTTCTCTGGACTTAAAACATCTGTGATTTCTTGTTATGGGAGTTCATCAAATCCAGAACAATTGATGAGCTAAAGACACGGATTGAAACAGCGTTTAAAGGGCACATCACCGAAGAAATATACCGGCAGGTTATAATGGGGTAGCGGCGATTATAGAAAATCTTGGAAATAAACAGAGGTCATGTTGAGGCCCGTATTTAAGTAAACATTTATGTAGAAAGTTCACTTTATTACCACAAAAAATTGAAGTATTTTCTGAAAAAATGACGAAAAGTAGAGAGTTCTATCTCTATTGGCTTACGTTTTTATAGCGTTTTGTTATCGGTCCCCCTAAGTGAAACACCTCGTATCGAAGAAGCGTGGGTAACTCTGTAAATGCTGTCCGGATAATTCGTCGCCTGACAATTCGTTGCCTGGACAATTCGTCGCTGGATAATTCGTCGCCGATTAAAAAAAAAGAGATATAATTTATAATATAATTATAATTGGTGAAAGTGCATTCACTTAAAGGGAGCTAATTTTTTTTCAACAAAATAAGTGATTGGTCTAATGCACTTTTACCTCATAATATATTGATAATTACAAATAAAATAAATGCTTATATATTATTATATTTTTATTATAATAATGTTTTTTATTGACAAGGATGGTACCATCATTCTACTCGTCATTGAATAATTCACCCAAATTTGTGGGTTTCGTTGATGCTTTAAATTTAAATAGAGATGATTAAATCAAGCTGATGCTACATTTCAATAAGATTCTCAATTTCAATAATAATCCTATCTTAAATGTGATCAGCAATTACGATGTTAATAATAAAATATCATTTTTAAAGGCCGTTGCTCACAATATAAATTTTTGACTAAATTTTGTTAATTTTCACATCTCAAATCTGAAATATTGTTGCCTAGAGTTTGCAAATTTTTAACATAATTTGTTACTTTTTCTTTGTTTTAAAATTGGCATGGCAATGATGAATCAATTGTTTGTACTGCCAACAAAGAGAACAGTTAACATTGAGTTACAGTTTAGTCTTGTTTCAGTGATTTTATACATGAATTTTTAACATTTTCCTGCTATAATATAACAATGTTAGTTAATAGTTTGTTTTTCTATACTGTCTACATGAGCATTTAAAATAATATCTTTTTGTTTAAATTTGAATGTTTTTTATATATATTTGCGATAATGACCAGCTCAGTAAAAATTATATTATATTAAAAAATAGAATTTTATATTTACTAGTTTTATTTTAAATTTTCTAAAAGTTATAATTATTTTATAGATTATATCTCTTTTATTTTCAATCGGCGACGAATTGTCCAGGCGACGAATTCTCCGGCGACGAATTGTCCTATAGCACCACTGTAAATATTAGTCATCATACGTTTTATGTTAATGACGAGTTACTTAACATTATTTTCTTGTAAGTTATTATTTATCCTCAATTGTGATTTCTAATGTAACCAATCACAAACTACCAACAATTAAAGAAAAAATCAAAATATTCGGTTTTGCCAAAACATATACATACAACTAGGAAAAAATGGATAAAAAAATATATATATCCAGTTCATTGTATCAAGCTGTGAATAACATCATTACAACAAAAATCACTATATTCAAAATTAACAAATCACTATATAAATATTCAAAATTAACAAATCACTATATATATATTCAAAATTAACAAATCACTTAATTCAAAATTAACAGATCACTATATTCAAAATTAACAAATCACTATATATATATTCAAAATTAACAAATCACTTAATTCAAAATTAACAAATCACTGTATTCAAAATTAACAAATCACTATAGTCAAAATTAGCCTATTGACTATCCTATTATTATATAAGATTTTTATTTTTTTTCAAGGCCCCCCTACCAGAAGAAGCAGACCTTCTTTTAATAATTAATTATATAAGATTGAATTTATATTCACAGCAATAAATATAATGATTAAAGAGTTTTATCGAATAAAATCTTTAACGAAAATACGTATAAAATTGACTATGACAATAGCCATCCATATATATAATCTTGCTCAAGTACATAATTGTCCTATTAAAAATATCTAATACTAGATCATTTTCAATAATCATCCGTCGATAAATGTTAATAACCTTCCATATATTTAATTCAATATTAAAGGAGAAGAAAACAAATTATGCTTATCGAATTTTTAAATTAGAGTAGAGCTTGCGGTTGTAATTCTCACCTTTATCGTGGCTTAAATAAAATGATATATAAAATATAATCTGAACATCAGTGCCATTTATCCAGACTGGTACCTTTAATAAAAAGACATCGATAATATCGATATCTAATGTTCGTCACCGCTTTATTGAAGTACATAATTATAATGTTTTCTAACACTTTTTCAGTATCGTCAGCGTTACGGGACCTAAGTATTTGAAATACAGGCAGGCCTCGCTTAAAGTACAACTCACTTTAGTAAAAGTGGTCATTATTTCGAGTCATGATTCGAAATAAGAACCGTTCGCAGGCATAGAAAACGGAGACAATTTTCTGTGATTATTTCAAGGTAACTAAAAAAATATAAAATTTATAATCCAGATGAGGTTATTAGAAGCAATTGGTTCAGAAATTCAACATGTCCTATTTTAGGATAAGTTCCGTGTTATCGCACAGTTCCATATTTTCGAACACGTAAAAATCTGTATATAATAATCATTATTTAACTTTTATTCCAATTGGTATCCATGATACCAATTGGAATATAAGTTAAATAATAATTATAATATTTTCTTTTCTGACGTGTCCGAAATTGTAGAACCAACCAATAACTCGAAACTTAGTACCCTACTACCACAAATATTTTATAGAGCATAAAATTACTGTTTGGTAAATGTTGAATAATAATTATAGAAGTCTAAGTATCTATTAATTACTCACCTATACTGAGTGAGAGTTAAGCTCTGGATGGATTTTAAAACATTTAATAAATGCACGACTTTAAACTTTTTCATCACAGTCACAAACAATGAAAGACTGCATATTATAATTAATATGCCTATATACATTTTACTCTAATAATAAATTTTCTTTCTATAACTCATGGAAAATGAGGTCTAAATCTAGGAGTGACAATTATAAATTTCTTGTTACTTTTATTCGCTTTAGTTACCGTTTGGTAACTAAACTGAGTCGTGATTTGGTACTAAAGCAGGGGATGCCTGTATATAAATATTCAATTTAAAAAACGGTATCCAATTAATAGAACATTTTCAGAATATATTACTAGTTAAATTTTAGATATAAAATGACGTAATTTTAATATTGACTCTTTTACAGAACGAACGAGTCTAGCATTCGTGTTATTTTGACGTCAGAGTTGCTAGTAGAAGTAGGTACAGACACTGTGTCACCTTCTCAAGCCAAACTGTAATTCACGTGCTAATTAAAAAGGTTAAGTACCATAGCTTATGTTTTTGTGAGAGCAAATACATCACTCATGATTTGCTCTTCACTCTCACGTGTGGTCTTTTATGAGTTATCGGTCTTTCCTAATTACCAACAGACAGAAACTATACAAAGAAGGGTGATAAATTGTGGTTGCCGAGACATCTCATGTTGATATGCACGGAAGCAATGTGTCATCCCTCCTATCGAGCTTTGTAATTACTCAGTTTTTGTCTTCCAGGATTCCTTGGCGTCTATTGAGGTATAAACAACGTGGAATCAGATCGTTAATGTAGTTGAACTGATAGAGAATCATCTCTCATCAAACAAAAAAGAAAATATATTATACATATATCTTATAGAATAAATAAGTATATTGAAAAATAATAAGTATCCAGGAATAAGTAGTGCCGGTCAATAAACAATCGTTTACCTTTAACATCCTAAAATTAATAATAAGAGATTTTAGAGTGAAGTTTAATTTAAGAATACTTTTAAGATTCAGTCACTTAAAATAAATTCTAAGTTTTTTATTTTCTTTACCTATAGCTTAACCTTTATTTATTGAATTTAATACCAATAGAAAAATATTAATTAAGATCAAGGATAAACAGAGGGAGTTTCCATCTACTTTCCTTTAAATAGGCCTGTCAAACTTCCTATAAATTTATGATACTGTATGGTAAATCATTTTATCTTTGTTAACGATGGAACTAATTTCATCAAGATTTTCGTTGACAAATATCATGCCTCTAAATAAGTCGTTATACCTATTAGCGTCTCTTGTAAGTTTTTCACTTGGGTTTTGGTATGATCAATGTTTAATATGCTATGTAGGTAATGTTTGATGTGGTATATTGAATAACAGGTGGAGGTTGGTATAAATTATGTTCAATATAGTTAGGGAAATAGTAGAAAAATGCTGGATTTGAATGAACCTATCAACGATGCAGAGTTTCTTAAGCCGTTTTCGAATTTTGGACTTGTTAACTCTAGTGTTCCATTGCTGTAGCAGTACAAGCCTGTATACAGGGTGCCCCAACAAAACACAACTTTAAATTCGTATATTTCAACAACTATTGTCGGTACAGTTTTCTTTCAATGGTATTATTTTGTTAATTGAATCTTTTTCACCCACAGTTAAATTTTCATAAATATTTATTAATTTTTATGAATATAATAACTATTTTAGTTATGGGTGGTGGAAATGGCATTGCGCAAACGGTCAGAAAAAACAGACAATGAAGTAAGTTCAAACACTAAAAATATATTTATTAGACAACAACCCCATTAATAAAACAGATTCTTTTTCAGGATTTAAGAGTATTCATATAACTATTCCTTTTATAAAATATTGACGATATGGAAAAATGTGATTAAGTACAAAAAACAACCCTACAAAACTAGGGTTGTTAAGACCGCATGCAAGAAGACAGGTCGATATGAAGACAAAATCAATTTTGTTCAGCAACTCTTTTCAAGAAATATAAATATTTCTGTTAGGAGAAATGGAGTAAATATTTCAATTTTTTTTCCATTTCTCCTAACAGAAACATTTATATTTTTTGAAAGGAGTTGCTGAACAAAATTAATTTTGCCTTCAGATCGCACTGTCCTCTTGCATGCGGTCTTAACAACCCTTTTTAAAATTTAAACATGTGCTTTCTTTTTTGTACTTAATCACATTTATCCATATTTTCAATATTTTATAAAAGGAATAGAGTTATATCAATACTCTTAAAACCTGGAAATTAATCTATTTCTTTTTATTGATGGGGTTGTTGTCTAATAGATATTATTAGTGTTCGAACTTACTTCATTGTCTATTTTTTTTCTGACCATTTGCTCAAGGCCATTTTCACCACCCATTAATGAAATAGTTATTATATTCACAAAAATGAACAAAACTTTATGAAATTGTAGTTGTGGATGAAAAAAGATTCAATTAACAAAATGTTACTTGAAAGAAAACTTTACCTACAAAAGTTGTTGAAATATACGAATTTAAAGTTGTGTTAACTTTTTTGTGGGTCACCCTGTATAAGTCTAATCCTGGGTATTTATGGAGGATTTACTTTTTATTTTCTAATTAAGAGCTAAAATTTGCAACGTGTGTAAAATTCTTCAAATAAATGTTATCTTTATTATAATTTCATATAATTTCAAGTACTTTATCCACAGGGTTGGGCTAAGTGTGGAAATAAATTTTCAAACATAATTATCTTTTCGGAGAAGTAGATTTTAAGTAGGTGATTAGGTTCAAATAGCCAATGCACCACGTAAAAAAATAGCCAGTTCAGAAATGTATCACAGAAGAGCAGCTTTTGTTATATTACACTGTTCTGGAAAGTCAGATTCAACTATTGCAGAGAAAGAAAAAAATTCTAATTGCAAGATCGACTGTCTGGAAATGATTGAAGCGTTTCAATGATAGAAGTGATTTGTCTTATCACCCTAGAACTGGTAGACCTTTCTCACAACGATCTAAACCAACTATCAAAAACATTCGAGAGAAGATTATTAAAAACCCGAAGAGATTAAGTAGTTTGCTAGCGAAGACAGCTGACATGAGTTCCAGAGCTATGAGACGACATGTCCACCCTTTGTCTCAAGAGAGACAAACCCCAGTCAGCAGCTGTAAACTAAGAAAGATTGGAGAGAAGCAAACTTGTTCTGAAAGAATTGAGGTCTGGCAAGGCTGCCGATATTTTTAGTCAGATAAGAAAATCTTAACAGTTGATTTGGCTCATATAATCAAATAAATGACAGAGAATTGGAATGAATCTCAAAGATATTCCTTATGATCATAAAACCGTACAGAACCATGAAACCAGCTTTCCCAATGTTCTGGGTCGCCGTTTCAAAATCTAGAGGTCTCCCCTCATTTTTGTTCGATCAAGGAGTCAAAGTTAACCCAAATGTTATGTTGAAAACATTCTGAAGCCAATGTTGGAATGTGATGAGGATCACTTCGGCAAGAACTTTAATTTTGGACATTCCAACAAGACGGTTTCCACGTCAAACACACAGAAAGCTACTCATAACTGGTGCAGAAAGCATTTCCCAGGTTTAGGTAGAAGGCCTCTCTGCTCCCCAGATTTGAATCTCATGGACTTTTCGGCGTGGTCCTTCCTCGAAACAAATATCAGTGTGGACGACTTAACTATTTGGGGAATGATGGGATACTAAGTAACCAACTAATTTAATTACATTTGTTGATGGTGGGATACTAAGTAACCCGCTTATTTAGTTACATTTGTTGATGGTGGGATACTAGGTAACCCGCTTATTTAGTTACATTTATCGATGGTGGGATACTAAGTAACCCGCTTATTTAGTTACATTTATCGATGGTGGGATACTAAGTAACCCGCTTATTTAGTTACATTTATCGATGGTGGGATACTATATGTAGGTAACCCGCTTATTTAGTTACTTTTGTTGATAGTGGGATACTAAGTAACCCGCCATAAAAGTATCAATCACGAGCACAATTAAGTTACAAGGCGGGACTCTTTATGTCCCACAATATTATAATGAAGAATCAAAATGAAATTACTGATATTTTCGTTTATATTTTATACTATTGAGTTTAATTATATCCAAAATATAATTAATTATTTCAAATAAAAATATAAAAACGACTCTGAAACCTGATATATATATTTTTCCTCAAAAACTTAAAAGCTCTCTAGCGAGTGTGGCAAGAAATTCCTCAATAACAGCTGCGTGCCGCGGCAGAAGGTGTTCGCAGGAGACTGCAGGTGATAATCAAATGCAAGGGGGAACATTTGAATAAATTTATCAGTTTTGCTCTGATTTTATCTCTGTGTAAATATAATCAGTAAATTGCTAATTGCAATTTTCGTTACATTATAATATGCATTTTTATTTGTTGTCATATATGCTCCACCCTATACAATATATTAAATTACTATTGCATAATATTATTTAATGTATTTACCTGATATCTTAACCAAGACACACTCCTTTCTATTGTGTACCATTGTCACTGTGAAGTGTGAGTGAGAAGAAACAATTAGAGTGATTACTGTTAGGAAATTAAAGAATAGTAATGATAATCAAATGTTAATCTGATATTCACATTCCATTTTCATTCACCATCCATTCATTTTCATACTCCATTCATTTTCATTCTCCATTCATTTTCATTCTCCATTCATTTTTATTCTCCATTTATTTTCATACTCCATTCATTTTCATTCTCCATTCATTTTCATTTTCCATTCATTCTCATTCATCATTCATTCTAATTCACCATTCATTATCCTTCTTCATTCTTATTCGCCATTCACTCTCATTATTTACTTATTACCATCATTAATGTTTATTTCACAATACATAGTTTCATCATTTATTCCAATTACAAATACTATATAATGTATAATTTATCAATTATATATTATTTAGTCACAACAATATAAATACACGTATTTAGTGTCAGTACGTATAAATTTGTATATAAACAAACTATAATCAAGCCTATTTTCTTCAAAATACTAAGTTAGTTTCCGGTTAATTGATTTCGAATAAATTATCACGTCTAATATTTAATGCGTAACATGTATCTGATTTTACAAAAAATATGACAGTTAACATAATAATTGGAGCCAAATTATAACGTTCTAAACGTGCTATCAATTCTAATGAAATGTACCTACATAAAATAAGCTTCTTTGGGAGAGTTCATTTTATTTAACCATTATAAACAACGAATATTTTCAATTTTAATATATGAAACATATTTGTGACATTTTATTATTTACATCATAAATAACTTATGTTTATTATATATCATAAGTATATTATTGCCGTATACACCAAGGATAATAACCATATATGAAGACTGTTGAATGTCAAGTACATAAAAATATTATATATTCTTCAGTACTGTTCAAAGAAGAAAAAACTAGAGAATCCAGTTTTCTTTTCAAACTCCCTCCAATTCTAAACTGTTAGAGATAAGCCATAGAACGTTACTTTCCGCCATTCTAAATTGACGAATATATTACCCCAGATCTCTTTCCCATCGTACTTTCATCTCATTAAAATGATTTAATCTATTCGTCAGCATGAGACAATAACCTCTGATGCTGAGGAAAAACTATCAACTGCTTCAGTTTCCGGCTTTCAGAAAGAGTTGGCGCGAAAAGCTTTGTTTGCAAGAGATCACATCAAACTGTACGGAATATACACTCTGGTGACAATCCAGGTGCTTCGTTTGAGTGACGTCATTATAGCAACACTATATAACCACCTATACAGTTTAATATAAATGAAAAAAAGATAAAAATAAAACTGTTGAGTTGTTAGTAGCTTCTTATTAATTAAATCATTGGAAGTATTTACCTTAAATTGTTATTTCTGTATGTTGCGCTGATGACGTATGACGCGATTGACACCACCGTATGTCTTTTGTTTGCTGAGATATCTGAGGCAGGAAGCTACAGCTAGTTTTTAGGGAAGATGCGGTCCCTAATGGGTACCTACTAGCTGATAAGAACACGGTTAACGGATCAATTTATCAAGTAAATTTGGCTGTGCATCTCTTTGTTCTTGGTTACTTCAAAAACAGAAGGTACTGACATTTTTAGTTTTTTTTTATTTCTTGGATCCGGTTCAATTTTTTCCACGTTTACTTTTAATAACAGAATGATTGATCAAAATTATGCATTTGTTTGCTGTTAAGTTTGCTAAAAACATCACATATATTATTGACAAAATTTCAGACTAATAACATTAATTAAGTTAATAGTAACACGTGACCTGATTACCAAATCTGATGACTGATGTAGGTAGGGTCACATTTATCAATTCTAATCATCCTAGGTAGTCCTAATACTAGTGTTATTTACTAAATGGTTCATATCTCACTATGCATCATAATGCATTTCACAATATGCTTTGTAATGCATCTCACACTATTCATCATAGTATTGCATTCCTCATACAATTGGTTGCATCGAAAGTTGGAGAGTTGGTTCTCACATCTCTCCATGTTTTGCCCTCTGGTCCGGAAGTCAAAATGCAGTCCAATAAAAAGAATGGAATGTTTGTAGTGCTTGCTAGTTCTTACAATTATCATATTGCTTACAATTTTAATATTGGTTGAAATTATGATATTGCTCAAAGCCCAATACTGCTTGAAGTTATGCTTGATCAATGATCATACTGCTGAACAATTATGATCTTGCTGGACGTTATGATCTTCTTTACCGTTATAGATCTTTCGTTACGTTAGGATCATATTGCTTATAGTGATAATCATACTGTTTGAAGTAGCGATTATATAATGCATTAAGTTAGGATTCTTTATTTGAATTCTATCGATATAAAGATAATAGTCAACAATATCACTAATTAAAAATTAGTTTAAAAATTTAATATCAAAATGTTTCCCTTTATTTCGATGACTAAATTATTTAATCTTCGAATAGAATCCAATTCGGTCGAGTTTAGATGCAAATAACTATCTAATCAATTGGCAAATATAAGAGAATAGATGATCAGACTAAGGAGAATTAATAGTACCTAAATTATCTCTAAGCTAACAATTTCCTAAAGAGAGCATCAAAACAATCCACTTTTGGTTCTTTATTCTCAAATATACCCATAGATTAATAATTGAAGTTATAATCCCAAGGTAAAAATGAAGCAGGTATACTTTCATCTGAAAGAAAAGCATCTGCAACTGATATTCAACTGATAAGATGCAATCGAATAACAAGGGAGTTCAATCAATCTGTCTCCAGGCAACGGATGTTGCTATTAATTCCTCAATAAATATAGAATGAGAGACAGCATTAATAGTACTCTCTGTTCCTGTATGCATGTAATATTAATGTACATAAAACGTAATTACATTCACTTCTCAGGTTAATGAACTGAGAGATATTTTATTTGTTAATTACGTAAGGATTTATCAACTAACGTTACTCCGGTTCGTCTGCGCATGCGTATACATTGGTAAAATATACTATCTAAATTTGTTATGGTACTAAAATCTTCCCGTGACTAATAGTTTACTCTCTTTCTGTTCATATTCATTTTCTTTTATTTCATAAGAGCTGATTTAGTATAGAATTGAACAGTTAAAGTTATTTTCGTCATCGAGGTTGATGTAATGATATATTGGAAACAAAACTAATGAAAACTTTCTTCGTCTTCCATTCCTCATGCATATAGCATAGACCTTTTGTAAATCTATACATAGTTTAAAAAGAATCAATAAGGATGATAGTCGGAATGAACTAAAGAACTTGGGAGAATACAATAACAATATCATATTAAAGTTTTCATATATCACAAGACAACATATTAAAGTGGTAACAAAGCCTTGTTAAATAACAACCATGTGGCAAAACTAGCTTATGAAATAAGATATTCTTGAAAACAACTTGTTTGTGATACCCAATTACACGGAGTAAATTGTCTCTATTACTTTTTATCGAACAGATAGTTAATTTATTAAATGTTATTTACGATAACGAGTACCAGGGATTTCAAGCTATAACCTATTTATCTATTTCGCAAAAAGTAATAAAATTATGGAAAACCTTCAAACCATACCGCCGACAAACTATTTAACTCATTAATTGATCACCATAACTACATTGCATCAGAGAGCCTAATCCGCCTCTTCATCGATAATAGTCAATAGCAATGTAAGCATTATTTAGCATACACTAGTCAGTGAGGGGTGAAACAACACTTCCTTGTGGTACTACTCTGTTTATTAACGCCAATTGTTTTACTTAGCTACATCATGAGGGAGTGGGTGTGTGGGTTGTTTGTTTGATAACCCTTTAATCTACCTAACACGCATTCTACTTTATGTATGTAATCTAAACAGAAAGGAGGATACACTTTATTTCTGATAAATGCTCTACGTATATATAGGGTCACCAATAATTCTTGTTACATTCTAGGTAGAGTGTATTTACTTAAAATATTTTCCATCATTCTAAATATTCTTCTAATCCCTTGTATTTGCGTTCTTAAATGTGTAATCAAAAATATATAAACAAAATATATGCTCTTGTTCAACTGTTTAAAAGCTGGAAAATTGTCATGGGATATTTCCCGAAACCTAAAAAGTTAGCAGACTGCTTGTATGGAAACTCTTAAAAGATTTAAGGAATCTAGTCGCGACCTTAGACTGGGTCGCAAGGATGGTATGAAGAGAGGTGGCTTCAACTAATATCCTTTATTTGGAAGATCACTGTACACTCAGTGTACACGTAGTTTTGCAAAATATAACATGTTTCAAAAACACAAGTAATTTCACCACCGAATGAATTCCAACTACATAAATAAAAGATAACCAATACTAATAATAATACAGACATTAACAAATGAATAGCCATTTGTGTATTTCTAGTGAAAATAAGAAATAAAATGCTAATTGTTATAAGCAGATATATACTCATAATTGTAGACAGAAAAGTAAGGGTGTACATAAGCCCCCCGGACACAAGCAACCATATCCTCCCCTTCCGGACACGAGCTCCCCTACAACAAAATCCCCATTACATTTTTTTTTGGGGGGAAATGGTAAAAAGGTGAACCATTATATATTTACAATCATTATTATTTTAATGTAATTTTTTTTAATTAAGTAAAACAGTAAATTATGAATTTTGTCATCAACAATACCGCCATCTTATATAATTATATAAGGTATTTATTTAGTGCTACATTCCACTAATGTAGAGAAATAAAATATGGGTGAAAGAAACAATGATATGCTATTTAAAAAGGATTTATTTAAAACATTAATATGTTAAATTGAGAAAATAAGGGTATTAATATATGTATTTTGTTGAACTATAAGTAAAAGTAGGGGACTCGTGTCCGGCGGGCTTAAGGAATCATATCCGAGATTGGGGAAGGGACCGTGTAGGGGAGTGTACGTACCCCGAAAAGCAAATTCAATGCCGAGTTATGTACACCAAATTAATAAAACAGATAGAAAAACTATCATCCTACCTATGTGAATCTAAAGGATACTTTAGCATAAAAGAAATTCAAACAAATATATTATAACAGCTAAAGTCTTCTTACTTGTTCTCCTGCATGGTAGATAATACAGCGAGAATAATTTGATTATACATCTCTAGTTATTCTCTATTTATTCATAGATGTTCCCTTAGAATTATGACCTGAGTTAGGGAGTTTACTTATTTAAGATGGAAAAATATACTAATGTGAATCTGTGAACTGAGAAATAATTACTAAAGAAATGACATCTCAACATTTGAGATATAATTTTGACGAAATAAAAAACTGAGGTGAAAGAAGAAGATACAAGAGAAATGAATGAGAAGACAGAAAGAAAAGAAGAAAAAGAGAAATAGATATTCACCTGAAGATATCAAGATCAAGAATAAACTGTTTTTATTACACACATTTTCGATGTTAGGTGGCAGAGAGTTCCAAATAGCTACGTATGTATTTATCTGTTTCAATCCGCTAAACTGCCTGGCTTCATGGGTATAAAATTATTCCTATACTACTGAATTGGGTAAACATTTAATTGGTTTTACTGTGCTAAATTACTGAACAAGATTATTTACTTGATAAATCTGGACGACCTGAAAAGGCTATATGAGAATCGTAGGTAAAACCAAGCCGTGATAAGCTGGAATTTCACCAAACTGAAAATGTGGTAAATCGACTAAAGTCCTATACAAATTCGACATAGCAAGGAATCTTGACTGCAAGGTTTCAGCTAACAATCACCTATAAGCTTGGAGGATATGAAGGCTTAACTACCAAAGGAATTATGAAAAATATAATTCTCAACTCCATGCGTCATCAGTTGTAATAGTTGCGGAAATATCGAGCTTATATTATTTATTTCCAATTATTAGATACCTGGCTGACATAAATTTATAGCATACTGTTTCTGTACAGTCTTTGTTTAATAAATATGAATAAAAAAGTTTCTAATTATTTTGATGATCTTGTAAACATTGTTCTTACTATTTCAGAATTGATTGAAATAGAACAACCAAATCCGATTCATAATATTAAAACTTAGTTGTCACATGGAAAATTGATGAAGTGTTATTATATATTCAGATTGGAAAGCATGAAATATCTTTACTTGGATTATCTTCCTAAGCTGATAATTTTATAGTTAATGCCCAATAGCAATCTATGAGATATATCTCAGATAATACAACACTTGACTTTTGTGAGTTAATGAATATGCACTTTCCTTATGCTTATACATTCTGTGGGTACGTTTTCTGTATCTTCAGCATTTGTATCGGACATTGCAGATTCTAAGGTATGGTAAACTTGGAATATAGGTTAAGAAATAATTGATACTGCTATATTTAATGAGAATTTTGAAATAATGCTGAAATACAGCATTCCATTATTGAATAATAATTATAAATATCACTACATAGCCCGAGTAATTACGCTTATACTGTAGGAATCCACCCTCACTGACTCACAGTCATCTAGGGTCTAAAACTAATATAAAAAGAACTACACTTATTCTTTAATCATTCCACGCTATTTAACTAATCAGAATAATGTAATAGGCCTTCATTTAGTTCAATTGAATGAGTAAATTGAACAAATGAATTTAGTAGAATGTTAGTGCACAAGGATAATTATCTATTATAATTCTATAACTATACCTACATTACTTATCCCGTTTTTTTTTGAAAAGTGTGTCTAAAAAGGAAATATAAGTTACTATATGAGTATAATATTATGTACTGCCCTATCCTGATACTAGGTATAGGTTGATATCATATTGAACAATTTTGCAAATATGAAACATCACAAACTGTATAATAGGTATGCAGCTTATCATATACTTATAGATAAAATAAAAAATCTTTTTTTTTAAATATTCATATTTTTTATCCTTCGGATGGAGCATATTTTTCACCCCTAAGATACAGGATAAATATTGTGGGTGACAGGGGATCATCCTGTAACATGATGGAGGTCAGGATACAATAACTTATAGGTATTCTAATCAGCAGACAATAAAAGTATTTGACGTCAACAACTAGTTTAGTTACAAACATCGCGTTTGTAGGTAATTAGTAATAATAATATTATTTATTAGTTTTCATCAATAGTTTGATCTTGTAGAATGTTCTAGATGTGTTACTCATTTATCAACGTTTTACCTAATTTTGTGCACTCATAATTGAGGTAAGTTATTATAAATAGAATATACCTATTCATAAAATCATAACTTAAAATGGTTAGTCAAATTCATATTAAAAGCAATTATTATACTAGCAATTGTAGTCACACTTTATTATTTTCGTATTTTATACAGTTCATTTTACCTATCTTTACATCACGTTTCAATGTGAATATCGGGTACTTTAAGGAGTTATATTCTATGAATACTAAAGTAATTTATTTGAATCATACTGCAGTATGTCTATATACTTTTCATTGAATAAAATGTATATACTTTTCAATGTTTATATGTAGAAAATTGGATAATCGTGATTTCAGTTACCCACGACCAACGATGGTAGAGTTCAGGATCAAGTTATTATATTTACGGTGTTACGTTTATGTGATCAAAATTATCATTGTGAAGGTTTTAGTATTCTATAATAATTAGTATACTTATATTAATCATCTTAATTTTTTCCAAAATTTGTAGTTATTGTTGGTAACTGAATAGTTTTCGTTTTTTTTAAAAAGACAATTATGTTAGAAATTTACTGAATATAGTTAAGAAGCTCATGGCGATTGAATTTTTTAGGTACAAGAACGATTAATAATAATAATTGAAGAAAACTAATTATATTGCGAAAAAAAAATTAAGAATCATCAAAATTTCTCAGTGTTCGTTAGGCTAAATAAAATATGGATAAAATTGAATCGCTAATGAGAATGCCCTGTGTATTCTGACGGCATTATATGTAGCTAGTTGTGGGGAAAAAAAAAGATTATTAAAATAGATTCAGGTACATAATAAAATTAGGTCATCTTCAATAGGGGTCAATAGGTGTAAGTAGGAATTAAATATCAAACGTTACGATTTGATTTTAAAATTCGAGGTTATAGCATCTAGGTATATGATAGTTCAAAAGGTTCCGAGTTTATAGGTTAGGTTAGTAGTTAAGAGAAGGTTTGCATTCGATGTTAGTTCAAAAGGTTCGTTGTTAGGTAAATAGGTAAATAGATATTAGAGATTTCATTAGTCGATAGCTGTTCGATAATTTCAACATGAGATTGATAAAAATTAGAAGTTTATAATCTAATAGTAGTTAAAAATAGTTTTTTGTTAAATAAGTAAATGGATATTTTAGAGTTTACTTTCTAATATTAGTTTAATAATTTCTCAATTGAATACTTATTAGATATGTAGATTTTCTAGATTTACATTTCGATATTTAAGTCAGAAGGTTCGTTGTTAGATAATTAGAAGAGATGATAAATTATGAGATATTTATTTATAATTTAACAATTTCGAAATTCGATTATTAGGTTGGTGGATACAAGAGATTTGACAATCGATATTAGTTCGATATGTTCAGCTTTAGTTCATTAACTAGGTAGAAGTTATTTGCCTATCAATATGCGATATGAGAGATTTGTCTATCGATATGTTCAGCACTAGTTTAATAGGTAGGTAAATACGAGTGGTTTGTCTATAGATATGTTCAGCACTAGTTTATCAGGTAGGTAAATACGAGTGGTTCGTCTATAGATTTGTTCAACACTAGTTTAATAGGTAAGTAAATTCGAGTGGTTTGTCTATAGATTTGTTCAACACTAGTTTAATAGGTAAGTAAATACGAGTGGTTTGTCCATAGATTTGTTCAACACTAGTTTAATAGGTAAGTAAATTCGAGTGGTTTGTATATAGATTTGTTCAACACTAGTTTAATAGGTAAGTAAATACGAGTTGTTTGTCTATAGATTTGTTCAACACTAGTTTAATAGGTAAGTAAATACGAGTGGTTTGTCTATAGATTTGTTCAACACTAGTTTAATAGGTAAGTAAATACGAGTGGTTTGTCTTTAGATTTATTCAGTACTAGTTTAATAGGTAGGAAGATATGAGAGGCTTACCTATCGATATTAGTTTGATAGGTTTGCGATAAGGACTAGGTAATAGGTATAGCACCCCAAGGTTCGCGCCCACGCAAAGCAAGCGCTCTTAAAAATGAATGGACTTGACCATGACTCCATTTAAGGCGTACGCCCTGTAGAGAACCTAAAAAAGAGGATTTGCAAAGGAGAAAGAATGTGAATGTGAAGGAACACCAAAATATAAAAGGGAGAGACGAGGATTAAAAAGTGAACTTTCCACTCTTTAAAAGTACTTTACTGTAATTGATTTACGTAAAGATGTTAGATAATATTAAAAAAATTGGAAAATTTATTGAAGGCTAGCTAGTTATAACGAGTTTTTATAAAATTGTACTTATCTACTGAAAAAATACAAATTTAAACATCTAAATAATGTCATCTCAGAATTGTACATTACGGGTAAATGTGTTTTCAAAATTTAAGTTTTAATTTTCAAAGAGAAGCAAAAGAGTTTTTTCATGCTTAAAAAAACTATTTCAATAATTGATGACATATTATTGAAACAAAAATTCAAAAATAAATAAATCAAACCGTATAGGTTTAATGATCGTTTTCTTGAACAAAAGAATTATTATTTTACTGGTAAAGAAGAGCGCATAGGCATAGTACAAAACAGTGTTGGTAATTTTTACAATGACCAAACTGTCATAATGAGGGAGGCTTAAACTGAAGTTTAAACTGGAACTCCTTTTGTTTGTACCTCCTCCGACTAGCCTCTTTCCCTTAATCTCCACCTATTTTATTGGTTATTCTGCCGTCTTTCTTAATTCTTCAATTTAATTGGTCCTCTACCCTAATTTACCCAATGGGACAATTTGTATTAATATCCTTTCCCTAATAGATTCGGTAAATAAACAGGTACCGTTTCTAAGACGAGTCAAACTTTATCCCAAAACATATAAATTGTCATAGTATAATCTCGAGAGCTTTTTAAAACGCAAACAATATTCGTCAAGCACACAAAGCTCCATTGTTTCACTACTCAAGCTAACACATAATTCCTTTTTAGAAACAACTAGTTAAAAGCATGAAAAATTGTAAGGTATATTACTAAATTTAATAGTCGCATTTGATAATTAAAAGGTGTAGGTTGTATTCGTGATCATTCTCGTAAAATTGAGAACCAAGTGTTTGGAGGCCAATAGTTGAGGGCATTACGCCTTCAATTCTTGAATTAGAACGATAACTTAAATCAATAGTGAATGTTACTTAAATCAAAACCCTGCAGAAACTGTGGAACTGAAGAAACTCCAATACTTTCGCTTAAAATCCTGGAGGAGGTGATGAGACAGACCGTAAAAAAGCAGGACATTGTCTGGCAAACTGTGGCTATCATTCAGAAGATATCATTTCAATAACAAAATAAGATAATAGCTTCTAAATGTTCTCTTTACAATGAATTTAGCATCTATATTAAGTGAAACGGATCATTTGTTTTTGAATAACTCTGTAACTGTTTAATACTAAACCAGTAAACCTATTATATTAATTGAATTTCTCAATGAATGTTGAACAGATATGTAGATATTTACTATATAAATAGTGTTATTTCTGATTTTAATGTTAATTCATGAAATTATATCTACAATTACTTACATTTTTTCAATAATCACTAGGTATACGATTTTTAAAATAAATAATTAAAGTTACGCGCTCAATTTAGTCTAAACACTATCAGAAAAATTTGATAGCTTATTTTCGACCGTTTACTATTATAATTAATTATAAATTTCCAGATGTATTGTAACAGTTTTCATATTCTAATAAACCATACTCACAATTAATTTAGGTAAACTAATTGAAATAAATCAAATAAAGAAAATGTCTTAGAAGAGCACCACAATCTTTTTTTTTGTATATGTTAAAGAACTCATTTTAACTAACGCATTTTTTTCATGTTTCGTGGTTACTGATTAAGCTATTTCTCCGTTATTTATGTTCTCTCTTTTCCCTTTCTTCATTTCATAAAAGATATGGAGAAAAGTTTAATGACACTCATTCAAAAAATTGACAGTGAAGAGAATATAATTCAATATATAATATACATTAACAAATATATGTGTATCAGGGGTCGTGCCGCCCCCGGAACCCCCTGACAGGTTATTAAACGATCATGAAGTGTGCAGTACAACAAACTAACGGATATAAAAAACTACATAACGGCCATCTATGTTGAGAATTATGTTCTTTATTTTATTGTTTTATTGAAATAAAACTGGCGATGTGATTAAAGAAAAGTACCATTCTTTAAAAAAGAATTCTTCAGTTTTAAACGTTACACATACTAAAACATTTGTTACTTTGTTTCAGTATTTCAAAGTCATAGACACTTGTTCAACAAAAAACAAAGGGTCGTACGCTGTATTTTTCTATTGCTTGGAATAGCAGAACCTTTACAACTATTGTGGTAGGTTTGGTCAATTTGTACACTTAAAACCTACCCATAATTTAAATAGCTCAGTGACCAAGGTTTGCAACTGCCTGGTATACACTAGTGATAATCCATCTGAAATCTTAAATATACTCTTTCATTTGAGAGTTTAATGAGCAACTGTTTATAAACTGTATAGTGTTTTTCGATGTTAATTTAATATAGGTAGTGGGGGGTTAATAGGGCCCCTTTGGACTCAACCACTTGTGTTCCTGCGTCTCATTCAGTATATTATTTTCATCGCTGAGTGAAGGTTCGCGCTGTCTACTGCTCCGGTCGTTACGTACATAAGGGTCTCGAGTAATCAGTAAAATACGCCCTATACACTCTATCTTAGGGCAAGCCAGTCCATTCTAGCCATGTCAGTGGATTTCGTTGTCGTAGATGCTGTTGTAGAGAGATTTCTACTTTTTGGCGGGAGGCTTATCTAACTACCTCTGCCGTAGCTAACTATTTCATTAATACGCAACACTACGTACAATCTACTTTATTGTTCTAGCCGTACATGTAAATGCTCACAAGCAAATTCTACACCTAATTTATGTAGGGTGAGTTACGAATTATTGGTCAGTTCCACATCTTCGGACATGCAAGAAAAAAGTATATAATTATTATTATTTAATTTTTATGTAATTATTCGTATGCAGGTATCAAGAAGACCAATAAAAATTAATGCAGGTATCATAGACCAAATAAAATTAAATAATATTTATTATATAGTTTTTTCTTAATTTTCTTATATGAACGAAGAAGTGAAACTGACCAATAATTCGTAAGTTACCCTAGGAATATTCCACCCGAAAAGGCATTCCTTTTCACTTCTAATTATGACAGCAGTCACTCCTATGGCAAAAATGTTATTCAATTAGAAGTATTTTCTGTGTTTTAGTGGTGACACCCTTTTCTCTTCTAAAATAAATTGCAACATTTTGAAAGCTTTTGGAGTAAAAAGGGGAAAATTAAATGGCTTTTAAAAATTAAATAGGTTTTAAAAGTTAAATAGGTTTTAAAAGTTAAATAGGTTTCAAAAGTTAAATAGGTTTTTAAAGCTACATAGGTTTTTTGAAGTTAAATATCTTTAAAATTTTAAGTTAAATATATTTTTAAAATTAAATATCTTTTTAAAATTTAAGTTAAATATCTTTTTTAAATTTAAGTTATTATCTCTTTAAAATTTAAAGTTAAATATCTTTTTAAAATTTAGATTAAATAGGTATTTTTTATCAATACTTCTCGAATGGATTATTACCTATTTCCAAATCACTCGTTTAAATCACATTAATTTTCACTCATGTTATTAACAACATTTTTTTCTTTTCAGTTTTAGTGCGTTGTAAGAATTGTATGGTTTAATGATGTAAGAAAGTTAGCCCTGAGAGTGTAGCAGAGTATCGGTTAGAACATATGTGATATACACTGAGAAAAAAGAAGGATGTTATACTTCCTGGCATGAGGTAAGTAACGGCTGTAACACTAGTCTGTAACATGTAACACTAGTCTGTAACATGTAACACTAGTCTGTAACATGTAACAGTAACACTAGTCTGTAACATGTAACACTAGTCTGTAACATGTAACACTAGTCTGTAACATGTAACAGTAACACTAGTCTGTAACATGTAACACTAGTCTGTAACATGTAACACTAGTCTGTAACATGTAACACTAGTCTGTAACATGTAACACTAGTCTGTAACATGTAACACTAGCTTTTAACATGTAACACTAGTCTGTAACATGTAACACTAGTCTGTAACATGTAACACTAGCCTGTAACACTAGTCTGTAACATGTAACACTAGTCTGTAACATGTAAAACTAGTCTGTAACATGTAAAACTAGTCTGTAACATGTAACAGTAACACTAGTCTGTAACATGTAACACTAGTCTGTAACACTAGTCTGTAACATGTAACACTAGTCTGTAACATGTAACACTAGCTTTTAACATGTAACACTAGTCTGTAACATGTAACACTAGTCTGTAACATGTAACACTAGCCTGTAACACTAGTCTGTAACATGTAACACTAGTCTGTAACATGTAACACTAGCCTGTAACACTAGTCTGTAACATGTAACACTAGTCTGTAACATGTAACACTAGCCTGTAACACTAGTCTGTAACATGTAACACTAGTCTGTAACATGTAACACTAGTCTGTAACATGTAACACTAGTCTGTAACATGTAACACTAGTCTGTAACATGTAACACTAGTCTGTAACATGTAACACTACACTGTAACATCTTTATCTTGGAACTGTTATAATTTGGATTGTCTTTCCTCATTACTTTATTGATATTTTTTAACGTTATATACTTGTAGTTTCAGATATAATAATAGATATAATAATAGATATAATAATAGATATAATAATAGATATAATAATAGAACTCTTCTTCTATCAAAGAAATTATTGTTTATCTTTAATGATTTACACAGCCGTATATTTTCTGTATTCCACATATATCATTCGTAGCATCGAAATAAGCATATTAACAATAGACTTCATTAAGTAATTAATTAACTTGTATTATCTCGGTATAACCTTAGGAGTTTCTAGATAACTCAAAGTTCACTCCTAAGTCTCATGGTATATCCCCATAACTCTAAAACTCACTTTAAGTGTTAATATATTATTATATCCTCTCTTTATGCACTGATAAAGAAAGAACAATTACTATATTTGGAGATAAAGAAGAAATAAACTAAAAAGAATGAGGAATTAGTGTAGTTCGATATATTAGTTGAATATCTTATGCAGTTACTGAGTGTATCTTATGCAGTTACTGAGTGTATCTTATGCAGTTACTGAGTGTATCTTATGCAGTTACTGAGTGTATCTTATGCAGTTACTGAGTGTATCTTATGCAGTTACTGAGTGTATCTTATGCAGTTACTGAGTGTATCTTATGCAGTTACTGAGTGTATCTTATGCAGTTACTGAGTGTATCTTATGCAGTTACTGAGTGTATCTTATGCAGTTACTGAGTGTATCTTATGCAGTTACTGAGTGTATCTTATGCAGTTACTGAGTGTATCTTATGCAGTTACTGAGTGTATCTTATGCAGTTACTGAGTGTATCTTATGCAGTTACTGAGTGTATCTTATGCAGTTACTGAGTGTATCGTATGCAGTTACTGAGTGTATCTTATGCAGTTACTGAGTGTATCTTATGCAGTTACTGAGTGTATCTTATGCAGTTACTGAGTGTATCTTATGCAGTTACTGAGTGTATCTTATGCAGTTACTGAGTGTATCTTATGCAGTTACTGAGTGTATCTTATGCAGTTACTGAGTGTATCTTATGCAGTTACTGAGTGTATCTTATGCAGTTACTGAGTGTATCTTATGCAGTTACTGAGTGTATCTTATGCAGTTACTGAGTGTATCTTATGCAGTTACTGAGTGTATCTTATGCAGTTACTGAGTGTATCTTATGCAGTTACTGAGTGTATCTTATGCAGTTACTGAGTGTATCTTATGCAGTTACTGAGTGTATCTTATGCAGTTACTGAGTGTATCTTATGCAGTTACTGAGTGTATCTTATGCAGTTACTGAGTGTATCTTATGCAGTTACTGAGTGTATCTTATGCAGTTACTGAGTGTATCTTATGCAGTTACTGAGTGTATCTTATGCAGTTACTGAGTGTATCTTATGCAGTTACTGAGTGTATCTTATGCAGTTACTGAGTGTATCTTATGCAGTTACTGAGTGTATCTTATGCAGTTACTGAGTGTATCTTATGCAGTTACTGAGTGTATCTTATGCAGTTACTGAGTGTATCTTATGCTGTTACTGAGTGTATCTTATGCAGTTACTGAATGTATCTTATGTAGTTACTGAGTGTATCTTATGCAGTTACTGAGTGTATCTTATGTAGTTACCACAGTATCGCATACAGTTACCACAGTATCCCATAGAGTTACCACAGTATCCCATAGAGTTACCACAGTATCCCATAGAGTTACCACAGTATCCCATAGAGTTACCACAGTATCCCATAGAGTTACCACAGTATCCCATAGAGTTACCACAGTATCCCATAGAGTTACCACAGTATCCCATAGAGTTACCACAGTATCCCATAGAGTTACCACAGTATCCCATAGAGTTACCACAGTATCCCATAGAGTTACCACAGTATCCCATAGAGTTACCACAGTATCCCATAGAGTTACCACAGTATCCCATAGAGTTACCACAGTATCCCATAGAGTTACCACAGTATCCCATAGAGTTACCACAGTATCCCATAGAGTTACCACAGTATCCCATAGAATTACCACAGTATCCCCTAGAGTTACCAGAGTATCCCCTAGAGTTACCAGAGTATCCCCTAGAGTTACCAGTACCATATCGTGAGTATTAGCGTATGTGTACGCTGTCTTTTCTTTCGTGTGTGTGTCAGTTCCAGCGTGTCGGTTGACCCGTTCTTGCCGTGTGCGTTAGTGTGTGCGTGTTTTGTCGGCAGGTGCACAGTCCATGTGTACGTCATTACCGTAGATTCCAGCGTTATGTTAACCATTCAAACATTCGTAAATGACGGCAAGGTTCTTGGGGAACAATTTTAAAATGTTTGAAACTTTTAATGTTTGGTAATGTGAATAAATGTTGTAAATAACTCTTGTACGGTGATTATAATGTGAAGAGTAAAGTCATATGTTCTACACTCACCACTCATATGCTCTACACTCACCACTCATATGCTCTACACTCACCACTCATATGCTCTACACTCACCACTCATATGCTCTACACTCACCACTCATATGCTCTACACTCACCACTCATATGCTCTATACTCACCACTCATATGCTCTACACTCACCACTCATATGCTCTACACTCACCACTCATATGTTCTACACTCACCACTCATATGCTCTACACTCACCACTCATATGCTCTACATTCACCACTCATATGTTCTACACTCACCACTCATATGTTCTACACTCACCACTCATATGCTCTACACTCACCACTCATATGCTCTACACTCACCACTCATATGCTCTACACTCACCACTCATATGCTCTACACTCACCACTCATATGCTCTACACTCACCACTCATATGCTCTACACTCACCACTCATATGCTCTACACTCACCACTCATATGCTCTACACTCACCACTCATATGCTCTACACTCACCACTCATATGCTCTACACTCACCAATCATATGCTGTACGATGAATTCTAGTAGACCACTTTTACGACCGTTTAATTTCCTCGAGGCCGGTATTCCGATATAATTTCCAGGAGGCCGATTTTCCTATATAATTTCCAGGAGGCCGATTTTCCTATATAATTTCCAGGAGGCCGATTTTCCTAAATAATTCGAATGAGGCCGATTTTCCTATATACTTTGAATGAGGCCGGTTTTCCTATATAATTTGCAGAAGGCCGATTTTCCGATATAATTTCCAGGAAGCCAATTTTCCTATAAATTTTCTTAGATAATTTGCAGTAGGCCGATTTTCCTTTATAACTTGCTGTAGGCCGATTTTCCTATAAGATTTTCCTGCTCGTTCTCTTTTCCTATCACTTCTCTGTATTTAGCAGAGCGTAATGAATTGTATGTGCATTCGATGTACGTGTATCTTGGTGTATGGTTTCCATGATATTTTCCTCTTTCATCCGTGAGTGCAGTCACCGGTGCTTGTGTCCCCTATAGTCACATTCCTTGCGTAAGTGACTGCATTCACGAAGTAGCTTTTCTGCATCCATGAACATTGTCACAGACTGGCGATTGGTAACTTTGCTAATGGAGCCATTTTTCTTTCTGACTGCTTCTTCCAGTCCCTTGTATTTAATTTTCTATTGACGTTAGCGAAACAGTAAACTTTTCAAAAAAATATTGGCACTTTTTGTAAAAAATGTAGTTAGTAATTATTTATTTACCTGTGAAAATACATTTGTCTGAAATACAAAGAACAACCAGAAAAAAGGGATATTGTTATATACATTTAACTCCAAGTTTCACCGCATCGGCAGAAATGGCGCGGCGATCTGTTTGTTTACATAATCAGCTGTCATTTAACGAAATCTTAAACAATAACAGTACTTCAGCCTAAATTTACATCCATTATTAATATTAATTTTCAATATAGATTAAAGTTAATTTACAATAAAGTACACTAGAGCGTGAATAAAAACTAACAAACAAGCAATACAAAGTATGTCGTGCGCATGCGCTCTGTCATTTGCTTGTGAATTTCCACGGTAGGTGGCGCTGCAGTGGAGATTATTGATAATCACTCAAATAATCAATTTAATTATTGCAGTGCAATAATTAAATTGATTATTTAAATATTATTAAATTAAAAGACCAGTTTATTCTATGATTTATCAACAAGAGAGAAAAAAATTGTCTAAGGTCTTACTGCACTTTAAACCCATACTAATTATTAAAATAATTTATTATTTAATTGTGTGTACCTATGGTGTGTATTTGTATACACTGTGTGTGATGTGTTTACTTTCTATCTGTAGCTTCAGGCTGCATTTCTGTGTATTATCAATAAAATATATTAAATGTTTAAATTATATTCTATAGATGAGGTATAATACATAGAAAATATGAATTATTCTCGTACTCCTGTATTCCATCTTCAAATATTTCGAAAAAAGTTTAAGTAAAATAAGTAACACAAATTAAATGACTTAATAATCAAAAGTAATCACTACAGTCACTGTAAATATACAGTTTAACTATAGAGTGTAGCTATAGTGCCTGTAACTATAGAGTTTAGCTACAGTGCCTGTAACTATAGAATGGAGCTATAGTGCCTGTAACTATAGAGTAACTATAGTGTGCCTGTAACTATAGAGTGTAACTATAGTGTGCCTGTAACTATAGAGTAACTACAGTTTATTCTCACTAAGGTCGGTATAGCTTTCCCTGACTGAGTACAGTGACTCTCACACTCACACACCACATGACAGCTAAAACAATGGCCTGTAGTTTGTGAACGACTGTACAGAACAGGAAGCTGTTCATCATTGCATTCCATTGTACCGTCACAGACAGGAGAAACAGGTGTGAAGATAGGAGAAACAGGTGTGAAGACAGGAGGGAGACAGAGGTGAAGACAGGAATCAAAAGGATGAAGGTTCCTTCAAAAGGCACAATGTGTAACTTGGAAGGCCCCTGTGCACATACAGCTGTGGGTTCGACGTTCGATTAACAACGGGGCATGGAATCTCACTCACTCCCCACTTGGAGCCTATGTACTCCAAACCGTACTCCCAAACCCGAAAAAGGAAAACCCTCCACTAGGTATTGGAAGCCAGTTTGGGTGTAATCATGAGCTCCAAGTTTTATCTTGGACTTGGTCAGTCACACCTACCAATCACTGCCCCCCTCACAGGGCTGCCCGAAGACAGTCCCTGAAACGGTGACTGGACACAGGGTGATCAAATCTCTCTCGCCATGAGAAGGTGCCAGGTTTTCTCAGTAAATTTGGAAGAGAAGAATGTGTGTTCTACACGAGGGTGGACACAAGGGGCAAAGTCTGTAGGGTGCACAGAAAGAAACTGCCAGCAGCCACTCATCTGCTGTTGCTCAGAAAAGGTCAAGTTCTGTCAGGGTAAACCGTGGACTCAGTAATCAAGCCCACTGAAAATCCAGTTCAGGCGTCTTTTAAAAGAGTCAACCGATGGACTATTGCCAATTTCAGCTGGAAGTCTGTTCCAGTGGTTGCAGACTTTCACCAGCATGAAATTTTCCAGTTGGGCAGTGCTGAATCGAGGTGGGACCACCTTTCAACCGTGGTTATGCGTGGGGTTTTGACGTAAAACGAAATAGTCATGGGGGTCAACCTCAGAGAATCCCCTAAGGATCTTAAAATTTTCTATGAGGTGATTCCCATACGTAGTAGTTCTAGGGTAAAAAAGAGATCTTCCAACCTTCGAGCGTAATCCATGAAGCGGATCTCTGGCACAAGCAATGTGGCCAGAGCTTGTACTTGTTCCTGTCGCTTGACATCTGCGCGCAGTGTCGGCAACCAGAACTGGACCGCTTACTCCAATAGTGGCATTCTAAGGGAGTTGTAAAGGGTTAGTACAGTGTCTCCAAATCGGTATGTAAATTATCTCTTGATATATTTAAGGATCTTGTTTGCATTTCTGCATCTAAACTCATTCTAGAGAGCCTCAGATCACGGGTTATCAGAATATCAAGATCTCTTTGTTAATCAGTAGGCATGATTAGGGACACCGAGCCAAGTGTAGTTGGCTTCCAGGCTTAGAGAACCCTCATGGAGCACTCTACACTTATTTACGTTTAAAGACATCTGCCTCGAATCCGACCAGTATCCAATCCTCAGTAGGTCTCCCAGGAGTTTTCCGACGGCAACTGGATCCGCAGCAATGATGCCAATCTTCGTGTCGTCACCGAATTTTGAAATTCTACTGACGAGCCAGCCCAACTTCTAGGTCGTTGATATAGGTGATAAAAAGCAGTGGACCAAGGACCTATCCATGGGGAACCCCTCTGGTTACGATGCTTCGACCAGATGACACTCCATTGATCACAACTCTTTGTCTTCTGCCGCTCAGTCACAATTTGGTCCATTGCAGGTTGCAATATTTTACTCCAATAGCCTATACCTTGATCAAAAGCCTCCAGTGGGCTTTTGGGTCTGGGGGTTGCCTTAACCCCCAGGGTCTGGGGGTTAAGGCAAACGTTTCCCATGGGACGTTTAACAACAACATAGTTAGTGCGATTTCTCTAAGCATGTCCAGGCCACGGGACTTTATAACCAGACGTTGTCGGACCAACTCAAGTATTGACTGTCAAGGGGTTAGTAACTGTTGTCTACTGATCCCCTGTTGTCTTTCTCTCCTCCTTCTACTAGCAGACGAAGATTTCTTCCTCGGAACATTGCAATCCGCTTCCAGTGGCTTGAAAAATTTGGAAACAAGATGTTCGGCGAACAAGTGTTTCCCATTGTTATTGAAGTGGGTGTCGTCTTTGAAGTAGAGGTCAATCCTTTGGAAGAATTAGGACAGGAGAGGGACAGATGTCAAGACAGAAGAGATGGACAGATGTCAAGACAGGAGAGAAGGACAGATGTCAAGACAGGAGAGAAGGACAGATGTCAAGACAGGAGAGAGGGACAGATGTCATGACAGGAGAGAGGGACAGATGTCATGACAGGAGAGAGGGACAGATGTCAAGACAGGAGAGATGGACAGATGTCAAGACAGGAGAGATGGACAGATGTCAAGGCAGGAGAGATAGAAACATTAAGAATTATAATATTTTCTTACTATTATATGCTTGTTATTTTATTTTAGATTGAGATTATCATTCATTTATCCTGTGCATTAGTTACGTCACATCTGCACTAAGTAAGTGACCTAACTTATTAGATATTTATAGGAGTGTACACTGGTATCAGGTGTGAACATGTATGTCTTCATTTTAGTTTTCTTCTGTTGAACAATTGAATCTTTAAAGTTTAAACATAAAATTCATAATAAATTGGAAATAGTTAATATTGCCATCGAAATATTGAAGCTACAATTTGTTCAAAAGAAATCATTCTCGATCACTTCACAATTTACTCACTCTATATTTTAAGTTTATTTCGTTATAGATCACAAACTGCGAAGAAACCAAAATCTAAATATAATTTGTTTAAAAAATCATTCTCGATCACTTCACAATTTACTCACTCTATATTTTAAGTTCATTTCGTTATAGATCACAAACCCTAATCTACTTTAAAAAATCCTTGCTACTTAAATATATAAAAACGGGTTTATTCACAAATTTTACCAATACATATTTGGTATGTTTGTCCAAATCACGACACCGCCCAACAGTAACAAGCTCTTTATATATTTTATCTATTTTGAAACTAGCATTTACTCTATCACTAATGCTGAATAAGACGTAACTTAGCTGTCCTTGTTAGATGCAATATCTTCACAACTTCAAGACTCTCGAAGTAGAAAAGTTTTAGAAATCACGTAGTGCCGCGTTTTCCACTCACGTTTGTCTTTTTAGACACAATTAACGTGATGAAGAACTTCGCCAATAGGTTATACGTGTATGGAGAGAAATAACGTCACTTTGCACTACTCTAACCATAGATAAAGACTGAGAGAAGTTAGCTAATAACGTCACTTTGCACTACTCTAACCATAGATAAAGACTGAGAGAAGTTAGCAAATAACGTCACTTTGCACTACTCTAACCATAGATAAAGACTGAGAGAAGTTAGCTAATAACGTCACTTTGCACTACTCTAACCATAGATAAAGACTGAGAGAAGTTAGCTAATAACGTCACTTTGCACTACTCTAACCATAGATAAAGACTGAGAGAAGTTAGCTAATAACGTCACTTTGCACTACTCTAACCATAGATAAAGACTGAGAGAAGTTAGCTAATAACGTCACTTTGCACTACTCTAACCATAGATAAAGACTGAGAGAAGTTAGCTAATAACGTCACTTTGCACTACTCTAACCATAGATAAAGACTGAGAGAAGTTAGCTAATAACGTCACTTTGCACTACTCTAACCATAGATAAAGACTGAGAGAAGTTGACTTACCAATGATCATTAACACGGTCAGAGTAGTGAAAAATAACTTCAATTAATCAACCAAAATCTACTAATCCAAGCTGAATTTAATTATTAAATTCTATGACTTATTTTAAAATAGCAATTTGGAAAGTTTAATGCCATATGCACTATTTAATTTTTTATTCTATTTATGAATAGTTGTATTGAAAACTTCTTCAGATACAAATCAAAATAGCAGATAATTTGCCAGCTATTATCTCCTCGTTATACTTAGCTTTCTCTTTAATGATTGACATCGTTTATTAGTTCTTATTCACTGACTATACATTATTTCATTTCAATCTTCATCTTGCCAAATTAAAGGCAATTATCACCGTGCTGATGTTAATCTCGCCCTTATTGTCTAGTGACATAAGGCTCACAGTCGCATGCCACTACGCATTTAATGTGTGTGCCTTATTTCTGCTTTCTAGATGCAAGTTCAAGGAAAAATATTACTGTAATTATTATCATTATGAGCAGCGTACTCATAATTTATTTATGAACAGTTGAAATTTGTTCTTAATTTATTTGAATATTTATTAGCAAATGAAATATACTCATAATTTATTTAAATAAATGAGTATGAACAATTGAAATATACTCATAATTTATTTAAATGAATGAGTATGAACATTTGAAATATAATACTCATAATTTATTTAAATAAATGAGTATGAACAGTTGAAATATACTCATAATTTATTTAAATAAATGAGTATGAACAGTTGTAATATACTCATAATCTATTTAAATGAATGAGTATGAACAGTTGTAATATACTCATAATTTATTTAAATGAATGAATATGAACAGTTGTAATATACTCATAATTTATTTAAATGAATGAATATGAACAGTTGTAATATACTCATAATTTATTTAAATGAATGAATATATGAACAATTGAAATATACTCATAATTTATTCAAATAAATGAGTATGAATAATTGAAATGCACTCATATTTTATTTAAATAAATAAATATAGGCAAATAAAATTTACTCATTTTTTTAAATAAATGAGTACAAGCAGGTGAAACGTACTCATAATTTATTTAAATTAATATTTATATCATATTTAAAATTACTTCGAACGATTAATTTTTTAAATATATTTTATTAACAATAAAATTATCTTTTTGTGATAAACACAGCTTGTACAGTTAGTGGTACCGATATCTTTTTCCGATGGTACATCTCTTCAATTATACTAACTATTATCTAATGTATTTAAATTAAATGTACTTAGCATTATTAAAGAGTAAGGAACTCAGTCACTACACAAGCTTTAAAATGTCTCCTGTGGGTCATTTTCGCCCACTCAAATTTTATCTATTAAAAACTAGTAATAATATATAGCTACTGTATTTAATGTATATAAAGTACTTATATTTCAAATACTGTTTCCATTGATAACAACACAATAGTGTACTATCATTTTACAGTATATTAGTAGTTACGAGTAATTAGTTTTAAATACCATCATTATTTGTATATTCGAAACAATATAGAGAAAAATTATTAAATTTTGTCACAGTTCCTCATTTATATTTTACCTTCTTTATAATTTAAGATCACCCCCCCCCCCTCTAATTAACTCCCCGTCCATTCATTCCTACCCCCCAACCCCCATGTATAACCCCTACCCCCCATTGGGCGTCATTGGTTATCATTTTTTGTGAGGGTGTGTGCGCATGCGCGTAATGAGAAAACAAATGACTGTTTAATGGGTAAACAAATGACTGTAATATTATTGTCCTGTGATAAACCTTTGCCTGGTAATTAGATACCTAATACATTCTTAGTAAGTTTACCTAATACATTCTTAGTAAGTTTACCTAATACATTCTTAGTAAGTTTACCTAATACATTCTTAGTAAGTTCACTTAATACATTCTTAGTAAGTTCACTTAATACATTCTTAGTAAGTTTACTTAATACATTCTTAGTAAGTTTACCTAATACATTCTTAGTAAGTTTACCTAATACATTCTTAGTAAGTTTACTTAATACATTCTTAGTAAGTTCACTTAATACATTCTTAGTAAGTTTACCTAATACATTCTTAGTAAGTTTACCTAATACATTCTTAGTAAGTTTACCTAATACATTCTTAGTAAGTTTACCTAATACATTCTTAGTAAGTTTACCTAATACATTCTTAGTAAGTTTACCTAATACATTCTTAGTAAGTTTACCTAATACATTCTTAGATGATAATACACATTGTTCCCATTGTTCTCATGAAGTAATTATTTCTAGGACAAATATAGGAGTAAATTAAAGAAAAAAGAACTTACTGTGAATTATACTGATGTATATCCTATAACAATAGTTATTTACGATATTATTGTAGACAATGCAACCTATGTGATATATTTTAGGTTGCCATTTACCTTTTTACCTTCCGTTCTCTCCCCATCCTTTACCTTCTCATTTTGTTCACCTTATGAGGTCATGCTTTACTATGTGGGTTTTAACCTAGTGTGGGCAACTGTGTGCTACGCTACACTGCCATAGTATTGGGCAGTGGCTACCATAGTAAACAAATAGAGAAGTAGACTAGGTAAAATATTGGAACATCCGAAACAACTCTGTGTGACGTCACACAGAGTTGTTTCCAGTTTTTTTTTAAATAAGAAATGTGACATTAGTCTGTTAAATATATTTTATGGAATATAATTGCGTTTTTTTATCACGTCTTACACTTTATTCACTTATAATATTCAACTAATAATACTTAAAGTATTTGGCTGTTTTACATCGTTTCTGAAGAATGGACCAAGTTCACCACGCATCAATGAATTCGAAACTTAGCATACTTCTCTATTTATTTACTATGGTGTAAACATTACTATTGTCATATCTACTGTATTTAATGTGCTATTTTCTTTACTTTATATGTAATATGTTTATTTCTTTACTAGGTAATATCTAACTTTACTATTTTCACACTAGTGACATTAATTATAATTGTGATGTATTTTGTTCATGTTCATTTATTCTAATGTTTAAATCTTTTTCTCAATCTATCCTAATAGTACACGTCGTGAGTTCATTTATTTATTTGGTTATGATATTTAATTGACATGAAATTTGAATTATTATGTTTTTATCCAATTTCTATATATATTTATTCTACAAAATATAGTACCATGTCATGCAGAAAAATGTATTTATTGTGAATTTATTGAAAGTAACCTAATTGTAATAAATTACTATTGAAGACCCGTTATTTTAACGAGAAAGTACACTAGTATTAAATAATGAGACCGTTTTCTTTCAGTTCACATATACGACAATTAGAAAACAATCTAGTCTCTCTGAAGCCTTTGATAATTAAAAAAAAACGATTATTTGTGGCCATGTCTGCGGGTCTACTTCATATTAATACTTTGAAAAAAATACTAATTTTCACAGTAAAAAAATATATTATAAAACCAGTATATACATATTGTTAATACGTGGATTTAAATATAATCCTAAACACATTAAATTAATTTATTTCTCAATATATGAAGAATAGATATACTGTACTAGTTTAAATAATTGAAATAATTCCTAAACAAACAAAGATGACATTCCTCCTCTAACTAGTGACATCTGCCCTCTTTATTCAATGAAGAGGGTTTGATACCCGATACCATCTGACCAAGAGAGCTGAGGGGGTGTATGCCCTCTTATAATACCCTCTTATAATGCCCTCTTTCATCCTAACCAGTTTACCCTCAGTGAAAGCGAACCAGGGTCAAGAGGGTATAATGAGGGGAGATTGTTGCGATCATCGCCAGCGATTATCGCTGAGGATTATTTCAATGTATTTCTATTGCTGGGAGACTATCGCAACAATCGCTGCATGCAAACGTACCTTAATATCTGTGTTGTGGGTCACAACCTAAACTACCTATTTAAAATGTTTAATTTAATATTCAATTTTGAGTTCCTTTAATTCAATTTATTATTTTTGATGTTTTCCAATTATTCCACTAATTTCTGTTTAAATTTTCATTTTATTATTTGTTAATGTTTTTTTAAACTTTCATTTTCATTTATATGTAAGTTGGAAATAGATGCAGGAAAATGAAATAAATATGTATTTATTCATCACTGATAATTAATATTGACATTATTTACGAATTGCAATATTAAGATAGTTCGAAAATGAATTTGTATAAATGAAAAAGGAGGGTTTTACCTAACAATTATAAACCTTAATAATAAACTAAGAACCCAGCTTCTAAAGTAACCTACTTAGTTACATGGAACCTATAGCTAGCTCTCTGTCAGTATTATCAACATTGGTTATGTTCTCACTTTTGATTGTTATCCGATGAAGTGAGTGATTATCATCACATATGTATTTGATAGTACATGATCTTTATTCGTTACTGATAATTCATCTCACAAATTAAAGTTATTAGATAAAAGAGAGGAACGGGGACAGATGTGTCCTAGCAGTCCTAAAACCAGGATATAATGCTTCTTTTTAGAGACAACAACTCTTAGTTTTTAAGTAATATAACAGATATCCATTTAATTGGTCATAGTATTTACTTTTAATTAATCAAATATAGTAAGTTTATTTTAACTAAAGAGGTGTGTTTTATTTTAATTTTCAAACCATTATCTAACGAATGAACCATTTTTATATTATTTAAGTAAGCAATTTGGTTTGCCAGTGGGGACTCTTCTTAAAAGAATAATCTATATTCTTTTTGATTTACATTCAGTAATTGGCTTAAAATATCATTACAAATTTTCTAGTATGGTTAAAGTCATTAAATTTCTCATTAATATGAGTAGGTGTTCATTAATTTTTTGTTAAATAATGATGCAGTCTCCTCTATAATTTTCTTACCGTTTAACGTTCTTTCAACTTTACTCCTTAGTTATTTATGATTTTCAATTAAATTTTAATTAATATCTCATTTTTTATGAGTCATAAAAATATTGACGATATTATGACATATATTAGAAATTATATCCTTATATTGATTATATATAGGGGTAATAATTAATAAATTTGTTTTTAACATTGAAATACGATTTAATATATGATATGACTATGTTATTTAGTAAAATACTGCAATTCTTTACATTAGTTTAATGCATGTTAAACAGAATTTAATAGCTTGTAAAAGGACTTCAATACCCCATAGATGTACTTGCTCTTCAATGCCCCATAGATGTACTTGCTCTTCAATGCCCCATAGATGTACTTGATCTTCAATACCCCATAGATGTACTTGCTCTTCAATGCCCCATAGATGTACTTGCTCTTCAATGCCCCATAGATGTACTTGCTCTTCAATACCCCATAGATGTACTTGCTCTTCAATGCCCCATAGATGTACTTGCTCTTCAATACCCCATAGATGTACTTGCTCTTCAATGCCCCATAGATGTACTTGCTCTTCAATACCTCATAGATGTACTTGCTCTTCAATGCCCCATAGATGTACTTGCTCTTCAATGCCCCATAGATGTACTTGATCTTCAATACCCCATAGATGTACTTGCTCTTCAATGCCCCATAGATGTACTTGCTCTTCAATGCCCCATAGATGTACTTGCTCTTCAATGCCCCATAGATGTACTTGCTCTTCAATACCCCATAGATGTACTTGCTCTTCAATGCCCCATAGATAGACTGTAGATAGCTTGTAAAAGAGCTTAGATATGCCTAATGTGTCCCTTACCGAAATAAATAATGTTCTTCTATGGCAATGACCGCATGTAATTTACACAAATGCATAGGAATGGACTTTTAACATGAGTTTAATATGTATGGTTTTCTTGTAGTTATTTGAGCTATGTTCATGTTCTTTTCTTATTCTATTAATCACGTTTAACTACTTTTATATTCTAGAAATATTGTCGTATAGGCATATGCTTTATAAACTTTTAACTTATTGTTGTATATGACGTGAATTGCGAAGACTAGGATATATTTTTAGAAATCTTAAATAATTTCTTCCTGGAAATATTGAGAGTTAGGTTTCCTCGGTCAAAATTTATTATTTTTGAGATGATAAGAACAGGCTTGAAGTTTCTAGTATATGGGCCTATATTCCGGTAGAGGAGTATAGGGCCCTCTATTCTGGTACAAGAGTCTCTGGGCCTATGTATTCGGTATTCCGGTATAAGAGTATATGGGCCTATATTCCGGTATATGAGTCTATGGGCCTATATTCCGGTATATGTTTCTATGGGCCTGTATTCCGGTATAGGAGTGTATGGGCCCTATATTCCGGTATAGGAGTATATGGCCCTATAATCTGGCACAGGAGTCTATGGGCCTCTATTTCCCGGACCCTTACTCCCCACAATTCCTTAATACCAAACTGTCTATCCCGTGGTGAAGAAAATTAACGACCTGACAAATTAAAGGCAATGAGAGTTCACATTAACTACAGAGTGCTGGTTTGTGAGGAAATAGAACCACTTGCTTTGCACAGCACAAAGAACTTGTAAGAACCCCTTGCTTTGCACAGCACAAAGAACTTGTAAGAACCCCTTGCTTTGCACAGCACAAAGAACTTGTAAGAACCACTTGCTTTGCTGAAACACTTAAAAATTGCACTCGACTAAGATGAAGATTTTCCTGCATTCTCTATTACAGTAAACACATGAAATTTCAAACCTTTAATTGTGATTTATGTTCATTTTCACCTGAATTTGAAACATGCGTGTGACTACGTGCATAAAATACGGCATAAAATGTTTAGTGTTAAATAGAAAGATGAGCGAGTTTGCAATATGTAACTGCCTATGAGTTCGTAATTGGTTTAGGAACGAGATTTGTAACCCTATCATTAAACTAGTAACATTCTATAGCTTTTATCCTGTCCTTTAAATTTGTTCTCACCTTACAATTCGCAAAGGTTGTTCTTCACTCGGTCATTATGCCAATTCCAGACATTTTTCTTCTGTCTTTTTCATTTCCTTCACATCGTCGACCTTCACAGTTATGCGGACAAATGCACACACATATCTGTAATCCGCCTTTCTGCCCAGACTTGTTTCAACTCCTATGGGTAGGTGCTATGTGTACATCTCTTGATGAAACCCATTACTCAGTACCTATGTGCTATGCAATGCCGAAAATACATTTATATGTCAATTCGGTTTCATAGTTGGTATATAACTGCTATTATATGGATGTTACTTTTAATTTATGCGAAGAATAACTAGCTGAACTTACTCTCCATATTCTTTAGGTTGGACATTCCGTGGCCGTTTATTGGGTGCACTTTCCCGCTTTCTCGTTTTTTTGCGTTGCTTATGTATAGGCCGACAGAGTGTAGTAGAACAAGTGCCCTCTTGTTGTTCGGGCATTATCATCACTAGTTTTGTAATGACCAACACACGAGCTCCATCTCCTAGGGTACGCACAGTACAACACGCAAAGAAATAGAAGAAATCAAGTACTATCGGTGATAAAAGGAGTTGATTTGCAGTGTAACGATTGGCTTCAGTAACATTATGGTTATATGCTCTTTGTGACAACTTCATGTCTTATTTACCGTCTTCAAACAATTCGTACTTTATTTATCGTCAATTCAGACGATTGATATCTCATTTACCGTCAGTCAGGACGAGTTGTATCTTATTTACCGTCAATTAGGACGACTGGAATATTATATACCGTCAGTTCCTTCGACTGGAATCTTATTTACCGTAAGTCAGGACGAGTGGTATCTTATTTACCGTCAGCCAGGACGACTGGAATCTTATTTACCGTCAACCAGGACGACTGTATCTTATTTACCATCACTTAGGACGACTGGTGTCTTATTTGCCGTCAATTCAGACGATTGGTAAACTAACATCTTCTCAGCTCTCACTGTTTAAAATTGATTGATGTTTATTTATTTGTTTTAACAATTTGTATGTTATGTTGAACGAAGTTTTGTTAGGTTTATGCAATTTGATTTATAATTTTCCAACGGAAAATGACAAAATTCCCTAAAATTTAATTACTAAGTTTTAAAACAATACAGACCTAATATAATATTTGAAATGACAACATAGGATTATTTTTGCAATACATTATGTATTTATAGACTGTATTGCTGTACGCAGTTTCTGCTCCACTAACTTCAAACAGTTATTGCCTTTTTTATCATAGTGTAACTGCAACACATAGGAATTTATCACTGCAACGCTGCAAAAATCTATATTGCCTAATTTCATAGGAATTACCATAGTTCTCTAACCGCTTAACTCTTTTGAAAGCGAATGAACTGCAATGTGTAAAGTAACACTTTTTAATGAAATAGATCGTAATTTAATACGACAATCATTTTGGTTATTATTTCAAGAAAAACTGAATCTTGTACCTATATTACAAGCCGATTGGATTGGTGTCTGTAGTATTTGACAAGTAAGTCGATTGGTGTCTGTAGTATTTGACAAGTAAGCCGATTGGTGTCTTTAGTATGTGTCAAGTAAGCCGATTGGTGTCTGTAGTATTTGACAAGTAAGCTGATTGGTGTCAGTAGTATGTGCCAAGTAAGCCGATTGGTGTCTGTATAATGTGCCAAGTAAGCCGATTGGTGTCTGTAGAATGTGTCAAGTAAGCCGATTGGTGTCTGCAGTATGTGTTAAGTAAGCCGATTGGTGTCTGTAGTGTGTACCAAGTAATCCGATTGGTGTCTGTAGTATTTGACAAGTAAGCCGATTGGTGTCTGTAGAATGTGCCAAGTGAATGACTTCATTTATTTAACCAATAATCATTAGTAGGGTGTGACAATATGCTTTTAAAATCGTGGATCATAAGATATCACTGAACTGAAATAATATTTTACAAAGATGAAGAATAAATTTCTCTCTCCAGGAACCACACTGCGCATGCGCAAAGGAAATGTTTATAACTTTCCAAAATGTAATTAACAGTAATGTTCCCAGACTTCTTAATAGCTATAATAATTTGTGTTCATAGATAGTTATTTTAATGAAAGTACCTTAATTGTCTATTGTAAACAATTTAGAAAGATCGTTAGCAAGATCATTTTAGACGTGCACATCGTTAATAGTGATATTTTAACTTACCCAACCAGCCTCTATGTACAATCATATAACTTGAACATTTTAGGTTCAATAATTGAACTTTCATGAAGGCTGAGTTTCAATAGAATTAAGATTTTAGTGATGGTTATTGTGCTACAGCAGTAATAGATTATTAGGTAGATATTGTTTATAGGTACCTAGTAGTCATATAATTGTGCTAGGTTTTTGAAATTTATTCATAGGTACCTAGTAGTGATATAATTCTAGGTAGCGTATACACTTTGTGGCTATTAGTTTTTCACCAAGAAAACCTACCTCTACATGTGAATGGTTACGATTTGGGCAATATTATAGTCTATTTATGTCTTCCATAGCCCAATATTAGCTTATCATAGGATAGTTAAGGTATAAATTTGACCAATTGAATGATATTATGTGCAGGTAGTTATAGTTATTTATTATCGATACTGCCGTTGTATTTTAAGTATCTTATTTTGGTTTAGAGGATTGTTCTTTTATTTTGCGATGTGTTATTTTAACAACACTTATGTGTTCAAAATTGTATTAAAAATTATAATGGATGATTATTGCAAATTGTAACTTTGCTTTAATTTTTATGAATTAAAGATCGATTCTTCTAAAAATTTAAATTTGATTTAAATTGTTTTTATAAATATCATTTATATTGCTTTAAATTTTTTATATTTACTAATATTTTAAATTATTAAAATTCCTTCATTTAAATTTACGTATAATATTAGGCCAGTTTTATATTTAATGAATAGAAGTAGCCTAATTTAAAATGCTTTTTAAAATGTTACGAAGTAGGTTTCGTCTTTCAGTGACTGTTTCGTGTGACCAATATGAACTAAATAGGGTAAAGGAAATACCAGTGATTGCAATCACCCTAGTCAACCCTGTCCCTGGTTGTACATCCTCAACCCTATGTGTGTATCCTTAACCATATGTAGCCCATAGAGACTTCAACCCTTTTAATCCTGGGGGTTAACCAAGATTATAAATCCAATTTCTCAATTAGAATCAGCAATAAAATTTTAATTGTAATTGTTCAATTAATTAAAATTAACTGATTATTACATTTTTTTTTCAATTATGACCGAAGATCAATCGATAATTCTTAATTTTCCCCCACAAATATCACCAATATACTAAATTTTTCCCTAATTTCAATGGCCGGATCGAAGGATTTCAGCCCAGTAAGTAATGACGAACTGACAGTGTTACGGACACGCTATGTTGAACTGATAAGGCGTCGTGATAGATAAGAGATATAGGTAGGAGGGGGAGAATATGGGGGAGGGGAGGTGTCACAGTGTGTTACAGACTGGTTAGATCGTATGATTAAAAAAAGTTACTAAAAGTTACAGGATAAAAATAAATAAGATTAGTATATAGTCTCCATAGATACTAATGGTAACTAAATACAAAGTTTACTAAAATATATTGAAAAATTTCAAATAACCTCATATAGATAGTGTGTAAATAGTTTATTATGTAATTGACATCTGTAAAATAATTAATGAATGCTTTGGCACACCTGTTCAGTATACACATAAAACAGGTGTGTCTACAGCTGCATTGTCTGTAGAAGCTAATTATAGTACATTGTGATGGGGAGTGACGTTATACGAACTTGCAGCTAACGAACTTGCAGCTCACGAACTTGCAGCTAACGAACTTACAGCTAATGAGAACCTACAGCTAACGAACTTGCAGCTAACGAACTTGCAGCTAACGAACTTACAGCTAACGAACTTACAGCTAACGAACTTGCAGCTAACGAACTTACAGCTAACGAAGTTACAGCTAACGAACTTACAGCTAATGAGAACTTACAGCTAACGAACTTGCAGCTAACGAACTTACAGCTAACGAACTTGCAGCTAACGAACTTGCAGCTAACGAACTTGCTGCTATCGAACTTACTGCTAACGAACTTACAGCTAACGAACTCACAACTAACGAACTTAATTACAGCTAACGAAGTTACAGCTAATGAGAACTTGCAGCTAACGAACTTGCAGCTAACGAACTTGCAGCTAACGAACTTGCAGCTAACGAACTTGCAGCTAACGAACTTGCAGCTAACGAACTTACAGCTAACGAACTTACAGCTACCGAACTTATATCTGACGGACTTAGATCCAACGAACTTACACCTAACGAATTCACATTTTACGAACTTACATTTAACGAACATTTTTGACATTCATCGAATGAACTTTATAACACCGAACCAATATTTATTTACAATGTCTGAAATGTCTTTACCCATTAATTCATTAGTTTAATTACGTAAAATATGTTTGTTTATTTATAATAACATAAATCTATAAGAACCGCATCCGTCCATTTGTTGCACTTTTATTCATAAACTCATATTAAAAAGAAAAATTATTAGCATTGTTCAGCTTCAGTTTCTATTGTCTGTCTGTCCGTCACAAAATGGGTTAATCAGTCAAGATGTGGTTGAAAATAATACAATACAAATTAAACAACATGTACGTCTGTTAATATATAAATAATACTATAGTAAAATAAGTAATATTTCTTATCTCTCAAGAAGTTTTTTATTTATATATACCTAAATAAGTTATTTTCGGTCGCTCAAATTAGACACTTATTTATTTATAATATTTACGTTTCATTTACATACTTATCTTCATTTAATGCAGTGATGCACTAATACAACATAGTGTATGTAAATAGTAAGTACTTAATGTGCTAACATGTGCTTTATAGATACTAGTTTGTAGTCATTAGTTAAACATAATAAACTAGTGCGAAAAGTATGTCCTTATTATAAGTATCTATTATTGCATAGTGTATAGGTATATTATATTAACACTATATAGTGGGTACCCGTGCAAGATGCTCGGTGACGTGCATATATTCCTTTATTCAATAATATTTCTTATTCGTTTTTTTTATTCATAGCCCATTTTATATTACATTTACTTTTCATAATTATTAGGTAGCAGTAAATTTAAGAACTTTTCCGTCCGGTGACGTCCTCACTTTGTGTAGAATGCTGTCATATACATCATAAATTATTATATAAGATAGCTGTATAAAGAACCACAAATTACAAAAAATAAACTTTATTCAAATAATCACACTATGAAAAGTAAAAAAAATATGTCGCTACATCGATCAATTCAATAATTGAAATATGCAGAAGATAATCCATTCATATAAATTAATTAATATACCTAATTATGTTAAATTCTTTATTATTTGATTAAATATCTTTTAAATATAATTTATTTGCATTTTTTATAATTTAATACTATTCCCACCCGTCAATAATCAATGAAAAAAATATCTTATATTTTCAATCGTACAAAATATGTATTCTAATTTTTAGCAAAAATGATAACCAGCGTGAAATTTTATTTTTAATATTCTAATTTTCGTAATATCTCGAAAAGTAATTTGAATTTCAAAAAAGGGTTAACCCAGTTATTTTTCTATACCATTTTTACATATCCTTGATATTTTTTCGATTCGATTAATGTAAATTTTATTTTTCAATTATTCCGTATGTTAGCATGTATTTGCCGATTTGAATTATTATTATTTGAAATTATTATCTACAGTACTATTACTACTTAAAATTCAAATAATTCAAAAATCAGTTCAAATTTCGTAAAAAAATCAATAGCGTTCTGTAGACCATAGACCGAAGGTTTCCAGAAAATTTCAGCCCATTCTGTTGGATAGTCTCTGAAAATATCCTGGAAGGTATGTCGAATTAATTCCTATGTATCCCATTATAAATCAAGTATTATTAATTTGAAAAATCGCTTGAATTTCAAAAAGTCCTTTTAACACGTTAAATTCGACACCACTTTCTAAAAAGTTGTAAATTTTCAAGTCTCTAGGTCTAACCGTTTGTGAGTAATATTGCTCCAAGTAACACACAGACAGACAGATATAGCGTATTATATATATAGATAATATCATGATAGATATGGATAATAAATTGATTATATAATAATTTATTATAATGTTAATTGTCCAAATCACGGTTTGCTAAATTTCTATTATTTTCAAATGTTATAAATTAGTCATCGTGTACCCAGACCAACTTTAGAATATCTACCAGTAGTACAATTAGTGAAGTTTCTTCTTGGAAATGTGAAATTAATAAACCGTGACTAAATCATAACAGAAAGACTTCTCTTTGCCTGTACTTGACTGTACTTCTGTACTTGACTGCACCTCTGTACTTCACTGCACCTCTGTACTTCACTGCACCTCTGTACTTCACTGCACCTCTGTACTTGACTGCACCTCTGTACTTGACTGCAGTTCTTCACCTCAGTGCGGTTTCTTCACGGTCAATCAGTCCCATAACTTATGCTGACAGTTATATTTCTTGCTGTAATCTTCAAGCAATTTTTTCGCTAGTATTTTTACCATTCAGAAAGATGTCATTTTATTATATTTATTTCCTGTCTGTTTAATTTGTGTGAAATTGATGGAAAATTAAATAATAATTAAAATAACTGTTTAATTAGTTTCAATGGAATAGCACTAGTTCTATTCTCAGAGCAGTTTTATGGCAAGGGTAGCGCAGTTTTATGGAAGTAATTAGGCAAACTTATTGCCCATAACTGCCATTTAAGGTAGCGAAATTATAGGTAAATAATTTATAGTGGGAGTGACCAGTTAAATAGGTAAGGACTGTCAGTGTACCTACATACTGTCAGTGTAGCTACATACTGTCAGTGCACCTACAGTGTAGCTACATACTATCAGTGTACCTACATACTGTCAGTGTAGCTACCTACTGTCAGTGTACCTACATACTGTCAGTGTACCTACATACTGTCAGTGTAGCTACCTACTGTCAGTGTAGCTACCTACTGTCAGTGTAGCTACCTACTGTCAGTGTAGCTATATACTGTCAGTGTACCTACATACTGTCAGTGTAGTTATATACTGTCAGTGCACCTACAGTGTAGCTACATACTGTCAGTGCACCTACAGTGTAGCTACAGACTGTCAGTGTACCTACCTACTGTCAGTGTACCTACCTACTGTCAGTGTAGCTATATACCTACCTACAGTGTACCTGGTATTAAATTTTAAATATGAAACACGTACAAAACATGTTCTTCAATTTTTTATGAACTCTGATGAAAAAACTTGTGACTAAGCATGAGAAACGTTACTGTGTAAGCTTGTGACTAAGCATAAGAAACGTAACTCTGTAAGCTTGTGACTAAGCATGAGAAACGTTACTCTGTAAGCTTGTGACTAAGCATAAGAAACGTTACTGTGTAAGCTTGTGACTAAGCATGAGAAACGTTACTCTGTAAGCTTGTGACTAAGCATAAGAAACGTAACTCTGTAAGCTTGTGACTAAGCATGAGAAACGTTACTCTGTAAGCTTGTGACTAAGCATGAGAAACGTTACTCTGTAAGCTTGTGACTAAGCATAAGAAACGTTACTGTGTAAGCTTGTGACTAAGCATGAGAAACGTTACTCTGTAAGCTTGTGACTAAGCATAAGAAACGTAACTCTGTAAGCTTGTGACTAAGCATGAGAAACGTTACTCTGTAAGCTTGTGACTAAGCATGAGAAACGTTACTCTGTAAGCTTGTGACTAAGCATAAGAAACGTAACTCTGTAAGCTTGTGACTAAGCATAAGAAACGTTACTGTGTAAGCTTGTGACTAAGCATAAGAAACGTAACTCTGTAAGCTTGTGACTAAGCATGAGAAACGTTACTCTGTAAGCTTGTGACTAAGCATTAGAAACGTTACTGTGTAAGCTTGTGACTAAGCATGAGAAACGTTACTCTGTAAGCTTGTGACTAAGCATAAGAAACGTTACTCTGTAAGCTTGTGACTAAGCATAAGAAACGTTACTCTGTAAGCTTGTGACTAAGCATAAGAAACGTTACTCTGTAAGCTTGTGACTAAGCATAAGAAACGTTCCTCTGTAAGCTTGTGACTAAGCATAAGAAACGTTACTCTGTAAGCTTGTGACTAAGCATAAGAAACGTTACTCTGTTAGCTTGTGACTAAGCATAAGAAACGTTACTCTGTAAGCTTGTGACTAAGCATAAGAAACGTTCCTCTGTAAGCTTGTGACTAAGCATAAGAAACGTTACTCTGTAAGCTTGTGACTAAGCATAAGAAACGTTACTCTGTAAGCTTTTCAGTTTTTTTAAACGGTTCTCACTAGAAATATTTCTCCAGTTGTCATTAATGGTACTCTTACAGGATAAAAAAAACAATTGTTTTATCATTTAACAACTGTATTGCACATTCAAAGTAAATAAGATATACAGTATTAACTAAAAGTAATGACAAGATAAAAACATCTTTATAGGTACTATCATTTTAAATAAAAACATATATTATATTAATTAAGTAAGTACTTTATATTAACTATATAACTTATATTTTATTAGCTGGAAAATACTGCATCTATTTAATAAATAATATATAATATTTAAACTATAATACTCTTCTTCCACTCACATCAAATTTTAATTTTGAAAGGAATAAGAGCAATATAATATTTAATAAATTTCACATTTCAATTAACTATAACATGTTCGTTATGGTATATCAGCAATAACGTGTATTTCAACATAAATAATCACGTGGTAAAGTACTTGTAAAGAGTTGTGAGTATTTCATTTTTCTATTTACAATCAGTTGTATATTTAATATAGGAGTACATACTTTATGTCATTACCCATTGAGAAAGTTATGATGGAGTCAAAGAAGATTAAGTAGGATCTTCTCTTAATCTTCTATGGCCCCACCATAATTTCTCTCTTAGTCTTCTATGGCCGCACCATAACTTTCTCTCCTAATCTTCTATGGCCCCACCATAACTTTCTCTCCTAATCTTCTATGGCCCCACCATAATTCCTTTCATAATCTTCTATGGCCCCCCCAAAATTTCTCTCTTAATCTTCTATGGCCGCACCATAACTTTCTCTCCTAATCTTCTATGGCCCCACCATAACTTTCTCTCCTAATCTTCTATGGCCCCACCATAATTCCTTTCATAATCTTCTATGGCCCCCCCAAAATTTCTCTCTTAATCTTCTATGGCCGCACCATAACTTTCTCTCCTAATCTTCTGTGGCCCCACCATAATTCCTCTCATAATCTTCTATGGCCCCACCATAACTTTCTCACTACATTTTCTAGACAGTGTGAACATTGATGACAGTAGAAGTCTGCCTTACAGTTCAATTACATGTTTCGTATAATTTGTATCTCTAGGCCACGGGATGACATGGATAAAAAATAAAAAAACACGTGTATCTAATATCTATCTACTACCCTCACAGAAAATTATGGTGGGGCAATGGAATAGTAAGTGGTGTCCCTCTTAATCTTCTATGGCCCTACCATAACTTTTTCTCAACAGTCATTAGGCATGACTGTTATTTTGAACGTTATGATATATGCTTATTTATACTTATTTAATTATTTTTTTATTGATATCATTGTTTTTAAAGTAGGTATAACGTGAACTGAAAAATATATAAAATTGTAATGTTAACGCATCAAAAAGTTGTGAAATATAGAGTTAAAAATTGTATGCCTTTTTCACAGTGTAATTTCAATGCACCCTGACTACCTATCTACGGTGCCAGGTGGTGATTTATTATATTTATTCATTTGAATACACATTTAGGGTAACTTACGAGTTATCGGACGGTTCCACATTTCCGATCATATAACAAAATAACTGTTTAATTTAAAATTTCAACTCGTTATTTTAATTGGTATCCATGATACCTGCAGGTATCTAGATACGATTTTTCTTATGATCGAAGGTGTAGAACCGTTCAATAACTATGAACTTACCCCAGTCAGTTAGTTTTCAGTTTAGAGTACACATCTATTCGGCAAGAGCTGATCGAGTCTTGAACCCATGACCTTCTGGTATCTTTTCTAATTTTGACCTGGGTCAAGTATTTCAGCGGAGATTGTTACTATTTTCTATTGATTGTTTACATCTAGAAAACCATTAATTTTTTAACTACTCCATATAATTGCACTAGATATGCCTGACCTCTATTTTAAGTACATAGAAAGCTTCTCTATGTGCTTTTGTTGTTTGTTCAATAAGTAAGTTGATCTTTGACCCTAGACATAGTGAAGAACATAGCTATGTAGAGGTAGGCCGATTCGGTCTAAAGTTCAAAGAGATAAAGTATTTAATATAAACAACAATAAAAACACATTTGGTAACTAACTTATAAAAAGCTAGAGCTATGTAGAGTAACTTATAATAATATAGACTATGTAAACTATATGTTATAAAAATATATACTATGTAAAATTTTACTTTTAATAAAAAATATTGATTATATAAACTAAATTATAGTATAAAATACACTACGTAATCTGTATTTTATAAAAAAAAATTTAAGACTATTTTTATTTTTTCCAAAATAATATAAACTACGTTATAGATATATTTTATAATGTATATTTATATAATGATATATATTCGAGTTCAATTGAAATTGTTTAATAGACTGTGAAATTGCTTTTAAATTCACAATTTTCTGATAGACTATCGAACCTTGGGTGTTTTTTCTACCAACTCTCTTTAAATGCCATAGTAAGAACTGAAAGATTGGGACTATCACTTTACTGGCTACAAGTTATTTACTATAAATGTGCTCAATTATAAACAGAGGACAACACTTTAATTATAGATATTTTACAAAATGTAGCATTTATTTCGAAAATCTTTAAGTTTTCCCTTAGTTTTATTTTGAAGTAAATAAGTGATACCTGGTGATACAAGTAATGATACCTGGTGTTATGAGTAATGATACCTGGTGTTATGAGTAATGATACCTGGTGTTAAGAGTAATGATACCTGGTGTTACAAGTAATGATACCTGGTGATACAAGTAATGATACCTGGTGTTATGAGTAATGATACCTGGTGATACAAGTAATGATACCTGGTGTTATGAGTAATGATACCTGGTGTTACAAGTAATGATACCTGGTGTTACAAGTAATGATACCTGGTGTTATGAGTAATGATACCTGGTGTTACAAGTAATGATACCTGGTGTTACAAGTAATGATACCTGGTGTTACAAGTAATGATACCTGGTGATACAAGTAATGATACCTGGTGATACAAGTAATGATACCTGGTGATACAAGTAATGATACCTGGTGATACAAGTAATGATACCTGGTGATATGTACAAGTAATGATACCTGGTGTTACCAGTAATGATACCTGGTGTTACAAGTAATGATACCTGGTGTTACAAGTAATGATACCTGGTGTTACCAGTAATGATACCTGTTGTTACAAGTAATGATACCTGGTGATACAAGTAATGATACCTGGTGATACAAGTAATGATACCTGGTGTTACAAGTAATGATACCTGGTGTTACAAGTAATGATACCTGGTGTTACAAGTAATGATACCTGGTGTTACAAGTAATGGTACCTGGTGTTACAAGTAATGATACCTCACGATACAAGGTACATAGCTACTTTGTATCTTTTCAGTGTATCTTTTCTTTGTGTGTGTGTATCTCATACAGGCTACACATCTCATGTTACACACAGGTATCTTGTTCATGTCTTGACTTTAACACATAGAGCTAATGGCATGTTTCATCCGTGTGACTACTTACATAGCTATATACTTTATTGCACAGTCTAATGATTTATATGTCTTATATGTTCTACTACATCACTGATATCCTTTTAAAATGAATAATATTTCAAGACATTATATAGTTTTGTGTGACCATCTTGAAGCTTACATACAATTTATAGGTAATTACGTACAGAATGAATACTGCAACCAAAACGTTAAATTAATATTATATCATATGTGTTTCATCGCTATTTTTTTTATTAAAGTTTCATTTTTGTTTTTATCATTACTTTTTATTTTTATTTATTTTTCTAATATGATTTTGCTCTCTTTTCAGATTGACTGTTTAACCATTCAGTGATGAAAGGAGACGTGTTCTTTCCACCAAGCTTCTCACCCACTCCCCCACTAGCCATCAGCAAACACCCAGACTCTCCCCCCTCCTCTCCAGACTCTACACCTCCATCCTCCCCCCACTGCTCCTCCCTCTCCTCAAGCTACTCCTCCCCCACATCGGGTGTGTTTTTGAGCTCCGCTTCCCCCTTCCTCTCACACTCTCCCCCCACCTCCCCATCCCGCTCCCCATCTCCAATGGCGGCCACGCTCTTCTTCCCACCACCCGCCATGACCTCCACCCCCTTCTCCTCCAGGAGGCTGGCCAATGAGGGCAGTGGTGAGCAGGCGGATGTAGAGGACAATGTGGACGATGTGGAGGACGTGACCCTCGGCAGGCGGAGACTCATACTCCGCATGCACACAGACTCCGACACGGACACCGACAGTGACGATAGCGTTGACGATGATCTGAGTGACGAAGAGGATGAGGTGGAGGAGCTCAAGTCCTCTGAAGGGGAAGATGTCGTCTCAGAACATGAAGAGGAGCTGGAGGAAGAAGAGGAAGAGGATTTGGTGGAGGCGATGGTGGTGGAAGATGGCGAGGAGGTGGAGAATCAAGGCCCCACTCACCATGACATTCACCACCACTCTGACACTGGTATCGTTGCTGCTGGTGTTGCTGCGGCGATTGGAACAGTAGCCCCTAGGGTGTTCAGGAGAGTAACTCTCAAACCCAGAAGAACATTATCTCTATCTCCCACACCAGGTGAGTAAAGTTATTGGTAATAGAAAAGAATTAGATAAATAAACATTTACAATAAGTAATTCGTATTAACACTCAGAAACGTTAACAATAAATGAAGGAATTAGTACTTCATAACTCAGGAGTTTCACTGTAATAGGAACATCTGTCTGTCCGTCACACACCTGATAATACGCTATAGCAAGCAGCTGCATGGTATAGCGTGCATTGGAAATTATTCTGATAGCAGTTCTAAGAATGGTTTCAATAACTAAATTAAACTATATATCAAAAATAATATATTCGAAAAAAGTTGAATCAGGGGTAATAATTTTAACATAAATTGATCTTTTGTCAGTTATATATAGATTAATAAATATATTTTGCAGCACCGGTACACAGGTATTTCATTATAAGACGCCAGTTTAATACTAATTTATTGATATGGCGATCATTGTCTAAATTCGTGATTTTATTCCTTCATTCCAAACCACCAGTCATTATAAATTAAAAAGATTCATTATTGCATTATATTGATTTATTTAAATTTTATATCTTCGATGTACGTAATTTCAAACAAATTAGATTTTCATTACAAATCAAGTTTGTACTGCATCATTAACATCTATTTACTTGATGTTATTTTGCGTACATTTTATGTATTCATTTTCTTGCTGGCTACATGGTTATCATATTTCATCTGAGTAGTGTTACTTTCAACTGGTTTGCATGGTTATAACTGGTTAGCTTCATTGGTTATCATCTGGTGCTAACCGATAGTGTGCTAGCCATATGCTATAATGATAACCAAGGCTAAAATGATAACCAGTGCTATAATGATAACCAATGCTATAATGATAACCAATGGTATAATGATAACCAGTGCTATATATGATAACCAATGCTATAATGATAACCAGTGCTATAATGATAACCAATGCTATAATGATAACCAATGCTATAATGATAACCAATGCTATAATGATAACCAATGCTATATATGATAACCAATGCTATAATGATAACCAATGCTATAATGATAACCAATGGTATAATGATAACCAGTGCTATATATGATAACCAATGCTATATATGATAACCAATGCTATAATGATAACCAATGCTATAATGATAACCAATGCTATAATGATAACCAATGCTATATATGATAACCAATGCTATAATGATAACCAATGCTATAATGATAACCAATGGTATAATGATAACCAGTGCTATATATGATAACCAATGCTATAATGATAACCAATGCTATAATGATAACCAATGCTATAATGATAACCAATGGTATAATGATAACCAATGCTATAATGATAACCAATGCTATAATGATAACCAATGGTATAATGATAACCAATGCTATAATGATCACCAATGCTATAATGATAACCAATGGTATAATGATAACCAATGCTATAATGATAACCAATGCTATAATGATAACCAATGCTATATATGATAACCAATGCTATAATGATAACCAATGCTATATATGATAACCAATGCTATAATGATAACCAATTCTATAATATTAACCAGTGCTATATATGATAACCAATGCTATAATGATAACCAATGCTATAATGATAACCAATGCTATAATGATAACCAATGCTATAATGATAACCAGTGTTATAATGATAACAAATGCTATATATGATAACCAGTGCTATAATGATAACCAGTGCTTGAATGACAACCAATGCTATAATGATAACCAATGATTATTCCGTTTCCTCTATATTGCGACATATGGAAACCCTATCACCTTTACATTTTACTCCATTGCTCTAAGTTATAATTCAGTTATAGGAATAGAACAGGCACATCCTGCTTAAAGAACTAAAAACAACAAAATGATTACTCTGTGCTTTTTAGTAACTTTGTTATTTATCCATATTATTTATACTCATTCACAAAGTTGTCTGAGTTATATTGTAATGATATATGTGATGTACTTCTCTTATGAAATAAACTTAATACATAGCTTTTAATTCTACGTATCTACTTGCCATCTTTGGTATATAAATGGTTCAAATTGTCTCCAAATATATTATATACAGTATATGCGATAAAAAAATTAGGAACAGTTTTGTACTTCACAGCGGTCAATGTAGTGGTCAATCTGGTGGTCAATGTAGTGGTCAATCTGGTGGTCAATGTAGTGGTCAATCTGGTGGTCAATGTAGTGGTCAATCTGGTGGTCAATGTAGTGGTCAATCTGGTGGTCAATGTAGTGGTCAATCTGGTGGTCAATGTAGTGGTCAATCTGGTGGTCAATGTAGTGGTCAATCTGGTGGTCAATGTAGTGGTCAATCTGGTGGTCAATTTGGTGGTCAATGTAGTGGTCAATCTAATGGTCAATCTAGTGGTCAATCTGGTGGTCAATGTAGTGGTCAATCTAATGGTCAATCTAGTGGTCAATCTAATGGTCAATCTAGTGGTCAATCTACTGGTCAATCTAGTGGTCAATCTAATGGTCAATCTAGTGGTCAATCTACTGGTCAATCTAGTTGTCCTAGTGGTCACTCAAATTGTCAATGTAGTGGTCAATCTAGTGGTCAATGTAATGGTCAATCTAGTGGTCAATCTAGTGGTCAATGTAGTGGTCAATCTAGTGGTTAATCTAGCGGTCAATCTAGTGGTCAATCTAGTGGTCAATCTAGTGGTCAATGTAGTGGTCAATCTAGTGGTTAATCTAGTGGTCAATCTATGGGTGTGTCGTATTAGGCGTGAATCAGTGCGTAAAAATAATGCGTGCCACCGTATGTTTGTGTCGCTTTGTCACGAAAGTAGTAATCACTTTTTTTTTAAATCATGCGTTCTTTGTGTTTATTTACCTTTACAATTAAATACGTTACGGTAGTTTGCGTATTTTGTGCTTAGTCATCGCCTATCTGTTAAATAACCAACTTATTTGATTAATGTGCAAATTGGTAGTGAGTAGAAAGTTATAAAATAAAGTAATGTAGCTACTTATTGCTTTGTACGACTGAAACGTTAGCATGTGATGCAATTGTATATATAGTCTGTAATGAGTCATGCTGTGTGTATGTAGTCACATTATGTAGTCATGCTGTGTGTATGTAGTCATGCTGTGTGTATGTAGTCACATTATGTAGTCATGCTGTGTGTATGTAGTCACATAATGTAGTCATGCTGCATATTTGTAGTCACATTATGTAGTCATACTGCATATTTGTAGTCACATTATGTAGTCATGCTGCATATTTGTAGTCACATTATGTAGTCATATATCCGCTCCATTAATTGTATATTCATTTTTCTTTGTCTCTTATAGAGTAATTTTCTCATCACGATTTTGAACTGAAAATATTTAACTACATTGAGTAACTACAGCAGTTATTAAAAGGTCCACTGTATTCATTTGAATGGTCCATGGTATTCATTGTAATGGTCCATGGTATTCATTGTAATGGTCCATGGTATTCATTGCAATGGTCCATGGTAATCATTTGAATGGTCCATGGTATTCATTTGAATGGTCCATGGTATTCATTGCAATGGTCCATGGTATTCATTGTAATGGTCCATGGTATTCATTGTAATGGTCCATGGTATTCATTGTAATGGTCCATGGTATTCATTGTAATGGTCCATGGTATTCATTTGAATGGTCCATGGTATTCATTGTAATGGTCCATGGTATTCATTTCAATGGTCCATGGTATTCATTTGAATGGTCCATGGTAATCATTGTAATGGTCCATGGTATTCATTTGAATGGTCCACTGTATTCATTTTAATGGTCCATGGTATTCATTGCAATGGTCCATGGTAATCATTTGAATGGTCCATGGTATTCATTTGAATGGTCCATGGTATTCATTGCAATGGTCCATGGTATTCATTGTAATGGTCCATGGTATTCATTGTAATGGTCCATGATATTCATTTGAATGGTCCATGGTATTCATTGTAATGGTCCATGGTATTCATTGTAATGGTCCATGGTATTCATTTGAATGGTCCATGGTATTCATTGTAATGGTCCATGGTATTCATTTGAATGGTTCATAGTATTCATTTGAATGGTCCATGGTAATCATTGTAATGGTCCATGGTATTCATTGTAATGGTCCATGGTATTCATTGTAATGGTCCATGGTATTCATTTGAATGGTCCATGGTATTCATTGCAATGGTCCATGGTATTCATTTGAATGGTCCATGGTATTCATTTGAATGGTCCATGGTAATCATTGTAATGGTCCACGAGTCAATTTAGGGTCCACGAATAATTTTAAGGTCCACGAATAATTTTAAGGTCCACTAGTCAATTTAGGTCCATGACAGTCATTTTAAGGTCCAATTCATTTTTCACCCCTAGATATTATTGCAGTAAATATTTCCTCCAAAGTTTATTTCTCCATTTCAAATAACCAAACTTTACGTTATTTATCACTAATGTGGTAAAGTAAATACATGCTATTTACCATCTAATTCATCCTTGAAAATCCAATAGTTTATATTAAAACGTATGCAGTATTTGAACATCCATTAAAGTCTCTAAGGGCCCCTCAAGTCTTGATTCAAATCATTTGCCTGTTTATCAGGCATTTCCGAATTATTTAAGTGATGACTATTTACCATAGTTTTTTTTATTAGCAGCGTAAGGTCAAACGTTACTATTGCCTAACTTACCAAGCAACTATAAGTCAATATCTTTGTTAATGGCAATCGGTGTCTATCCTAATGATGCCTGTCGTGTGTTTATTTATTTATTTTGTTGTTTGCTTGTTAAGAATGACGGGAAATTTATATATATATGGCAAATTGTATATCAAGTATAGCCTACTTAAAACTTAAATGTTTTGATGTAAATTTATTTATTATTAAATAAATGAATAAAACACGACGGTCATTATTAGGATAGATTATTAAAATGATAAAGGTAACAATGATATACCTGGAATCTTTTGTAATGATCTTTTAATTATTATGTTTCTATTTTAACGCTAAGGTACATTATCAGTGCTATTAAGAACATGTTATTTTCTAATGGTAAAATACATATAGCTTAGGTAATGAACATAAATCAAATTTTGGAAAAAAATCACTTGAAAACGATAATTTTCTTCTATAATTTTATTTTATAGATTTCTCAAGTTTTATTTATTTATTCCTACAAAAAAAAACATAATTTTGAGGAAAATGACAGAAAATTCAAATTAGATACTTAATAAGATTTATTCTATCCGTAACGATACATAAAAAAGACTTTAATTTATTTCTCTTCATGAATAAATTAGAAACTTTTCTCCCAACATTTGTTATTATTTTTATTGTTTTTCTTTAAAAGATTTGTTATTATTTTTATTGTTTTCTTTAAAAGATGGGTGATGATAATGATGGTACGTACGATAGGGTGTGGCGCATCCTGTTGTAACATTCAACTCTAACGGTTGTTACGCCGTACCGAAACAACTACGACAACAATGTTGTAAAACACATCTAAACGTTTCTAAACATGTTTTAATGTGTTTGAACATGTGTGTAATGTTAAAATGTTGGAGTAACGTTGGTAGAATGTTGTAGTAACATTGTCTATCAATATCCGTGTATATAGTTCCAAATGACCAATTTAACCAATACGATTTTTTTCAGAGTTGATATCTTGAAATTATTGGACACTCCTTATTTTTAACCTAATTTATGTGATTTTTTAAAATAAATTTTAAAACGATTCTTCATTTTCTTCATTTACTATTTTCTTTTGTAATATTAGTGATCGTGTTCACGTTGTAGCTTTTCTCCATACATGAGCATGGAGTTGACGGTTTTTGAGGTGGAAACAATCTTGGTTAAAAACCAGTGGTTCAAAATTGCTGTTTTACTCTCGACCAGCTGAAATACTGCCTTTAAATTTTTAAGCTGTTTTGGTGTCCGGAAAACTGCCGAAGCGGAAAACTGCCAGTCACTTGATTAGAATTTATGTATGTTTTTTACTTAAATATTATTTAGTTATAAACACATTCAAAGAACATTTTAATTTAAAAAAAAATATGGCTTTAGCCTTTCGATAAGAGGTTAAGGGGATATTCATTTTTACAGTAATAACAATATAAATATTGGATTACTTAATATTCAAATGAAAATGATATTTCAATAAAGCTACTTTATTAAACATACAGTAAACCAAACTTCAGTACACATAAGGAAGTTATAATTGCCATTTTATACTTATTTGCTATGTCACGTACATTTTAAAAACTTGTTAAGTTTCGTATATAGTCCCTTGTTTTTAAATTCCTACATTGATGTCAGCAATATAACCTTTGGTTCAAAAGCAAACGTTTAACCCCGTGTACTGATTTGTGATTAATAGCTAATTAGATATTCTCATAATCATATAATTTTAAATTATATAATAAATTAAGTGAATGTTAAATCAACTTAAATGTATGTTCAATATTTATTACATTTACATTTTTATTCTCAATCTCATTAACACAATACCTTCGTTTTTACAATATTCATTTATATGTAAAAAGTATTATTAATTAATATGCACTCCAATTCGATCAAGTGAAATTGTCAGAAAATTAGGTACTACAGGTAGGTAATAGCAGTTTAATAATCATAGATGTTGGGTTGCAAAATTCTAAATATTTCTCAAATGTTGATTGAAGTTGTTTTATAATGAGTACAAGCGAATATTAAGCTTGAAGAGTTGTTCAATTCTCAAATTATAAAAAAATGTGCGTTATGAACTGATAATGTAAAGATACCTTGTGTAAACAAAGAAATTGTACTCTGTCCCTAATACAAATATTTCTTTGTTTCTTCTCTTAGTATTTTAAACCTTTTCTAAGAAAGATTTTAATTTATATATTGTATTTCATTCATATCTTTAATATTTATATAATAATGTATTTTACATATTTATTAACTATTATTTTCGTTTTGTATACTAAGTAAAAATGAATGTCCCTTAACTCCTTGACGAAGGGCGAACGACATTTTTATAAATTAAAATGTTATTGTTGACTAAAGTTATTAAATTGCCAGTAAATGACTGGCAGTTTTCCGCCTGGCAGTTTTCCGCTTTGGCAGTTTTCCGTGTACCGTTTTTTCTATTGGTCTTTTTTTCCAGGTCTCTTGTATCTTGGTTTGATAAAAAAAAACCTTTAAATCAACAATCTGTAAATAAAGTACGTACTATTTAATAGTCAAGTAAAAAATGCATCAAGATATTAAATATTAAAACCTAATATTATCCGTTATTAGGTTACTTTTAATGAATTAAATTAAAATTAAAAAAAATCTTGAATATACATTTTGATTAATTTTTAGCAATAATTTATTGCAATTCAATTGTATTTGTTATTACTTTGTACCTGGCAATTGCCCCCTTCCCTAGCACGAAATGGTGCCCCAATTCGTTCGAGTGATTTGGAGTGTAGGTAGTTATATCGTGTTTTCTATTCGTTAATAGATAGCTAGGGTCAAAGGTGACGGTAATTACTATCGGAAATTGAACAGTTAGAGTGAAGAGGTTATCAAATTATTCCTCTGAGAAATAATGCTTTTACAAGGTGATGATAGCAAAACAATAGCAGTTAAAATTAGTTATGTATTAACTACAGTAGAACTCATTGTGCAATCCTCTATAGTGACTGTAGAGTCCTGAGTGAGGAAGTAGCCTCTATAGTGAACAAATGTTCTTTAGTCTGCCATAAAATGGCCATCAGTTTTCTAAATACTGATGTTATTTATGCCATAGTAAAAAAATCTGTTAGCTGTAGAAGCTACTTTTTTACTCATGACTCTACAGTCACTATAGAAGCTACTTCCTTACTCATGACTCTACATTCACTATAGAGTATTTCACTATATAGGAGCTCTACTGTATAACACTTGAATCACATTTTCAAATATTTATAATGAATTACATACATTTTAAATTCATATTTCATTAATAACTGTTTGTGAACATTTTAAAAGTTTATATAAATGATTATTTGTTGTGTTAACTTCTTTTCTGTATGACCTGACGTTTTTTCTTATTAGTAATCACAATTCTCTGGTGTTTTTATGTCTTTTTTTCTATTTCTATCCTGTATGTTTATCAGTATGGTAGTGAAATTTGGGTCAAAGACCCATATTGTCAGTCATTTTAACACAAACTAAAATATTCCATTTTAACTGTACAAAAAAACTGTCAAATATTTTTAATTTATTTTATCGAACATTATTTTTCGAATCAATTTTACATTTTCAACTAAAATTCCTACCTGTTTCATTACCGTTTTACCCTATTCCTGTTTCATTACCGTTTTACCCTATTCCTGTTTCATTACCGTTTTACCCTATTCCTGTTTCATTACCGTTTTACCCTATTCCTGTTTCATTACCGTTTTACCCTATTCCTGTTTCATTACCGTTTTACCCTATTCCTGTTTCATTACCATTTTACCCTATTCCTGTTTCATTATCGTTTTACCCTATTCCTGTTTCATTCCCGTTTACCCTATTCCTGTTTCATTACCGTTTACCCTATTCCTGTTTCATTCCCGTTTTACCCTATTCCTGTTTCATTCCCGTTTACCCTATTCCTGTTTCATTACCGTTTTACCCTATTCCTGTTTCATTACCGTTTTACCCTATTCCTGTTTCATTCTCGTTTACCCTATTCCTGTTTCATTCCCGTTTACCCTATTCCTGTTTCATTACCATTTTACCCTATTCCTGTTTCATTACCGTTTTACCCTATTCCTGTTTCATTCCCGTTTACCCTATTCCTGTTTCATTACCGTTTACCCTATTCCTGTTTCATTCCCGTTTATCAGCTATTCCTGTTTCATTCCCGTTTACCCTATTCCTGTTTCATTACCGTTTTACCCTATTCCTGTTTCATTCCCGTTTACCCTATTCCTGTTTCATTCCCGTTTACCCTATTCCTGTTTCATTCCGTTTCTCCACTGCAGTGGTGTTCCTCTTCAGGTATTTCCTGTTTGTTCGTGTGTACGAGTTAGAACGTCTCTTACGAAAGCGTACGCAAAATACGACTTAACTACAGGCGACTCTTGACAATGATTGAACATTTTAAAATGTTCATATTTGCTATCGTCATTTTTAAACTTTATTTTCAGTGTTAGAGGAGATATTTAGGAATGTATTTAGAAGTACATTGTTAAAATGTGTGGATTAGTAAAACATTTTAAAATCTACAAATTGTATTATGAAAAGGCCAAGAGAACCAACTTTATGAGACGTCATTTATTTAATGGGTAACTACCCTGTTACCTATGGCAATATCTACCATAATATGCTTTTAACTACCCTGTTATCTATGGCAATATCTACCATAATATGCTTTTAACTACCCTGTTATCTATGGCAATATCTACCATAATATGCTTTTTACTACCCTGTTACCTATGGCAATATCTACCATAATATGCTTTTAACTACCCTGTTATCTATGGCAATATCTACCATAATATGCTTTTTACTACCCTGTTATCTATGGCAATATCTACCATAATATGCTTTTTACTACCCTGTTATCTATGGCAATATCTACCATAATATGCTTTTTACTACCCTGTTATCTATGGCAATATCTACCATAATATGCTTTTTACTACCCTGTTACCTATGGCAATATCTACCATAATATGCTTTTTACTACCCTGTTACCTATGGCAATATCTACCATAATATGCTTTTTACTACCCTGTTACCTATGGCAATATCTACCATAATATGCTTTTTACTACCCTGTTACCTATGGCAATATCTACCATAATATGCTTTTTACTACCCTGTTATCTATGGCAATATCTACCATAATATGCTTTTTACTACCCTGTTATCTATGGCAATATCTACCATAATATGCTTTTTACTACCCTGTTATCTATGGCAATATCTACCATAATATGCTTTTTACTACCCTGTTATCTATGGCAATATCTACCATAATATGCTTTTTACTACCCTGTTACCTATGGCAATATCTACCATAATATGCTTTTTACTACCCTGTTACCTATGGCAATATCTACCATAATATGCTTTTTACTACCCTGTTATCTATGGCAATATCTACCATAATATGCTTTTTACTACCCTGTTATCTATGGCAATATCTACCATAATATGCTTTTTACTACCCTGTTACCTATGGCAATATCTACCATAATATGCTTTTTACTACCCTGTTATCTATGGCAATATCTACCATAATATGCTTTTTACTACCCTGTTATCTATGGCAATATCTACCATAATATGCTTTTTACTACCCTGTTATCTATGGCAATATCTACCATAATATGCTTTTAACTACCCTGTTATCTATGGCAATATCTACCATAATATGCTTTTTACTACCCTGTTATCTATGGCAATATCTACCATAATATGCTTTTTACTACCCTGTTATCTATGGCAATATCTACCATAATATGCTTTTTACTACCCTGTTACCTATGGCAATATCTACCATAATATGCTTTTTACTACCCTGTTATCTATGGCAATATCTACCATAATATGCTTTTAACTACCCTGTTATCTATGGCAATATCTACCATAATATGCTTTTTACTACCCTGTTATCTATGGCAATATCTACCATAATATGCTTTTTACTACCCTGTTATCTATGGCAATATCTACCATAATATGCTTTTTACTACCCTGTTACCTATGGCAATATCTACCATAATATGCTTTTTACTACCCTGTTATCTATGGCAATATCTACCATAATATGCTTTTTACTACCCTGTTATCTATGGCAATATCTACCATAATATGCTTTTTACTACCCTGTTATCTATGGCAATATCTACCATAATATGCTTTTTACTACCCTGTTATCTATGGCAATATCTACCATAATATGCTTTTTACTACCCTGTTACCTATGGCAATATCTACCATAATATGCTTTTTACTACCCTGTTATCTATGGCAATATCTACCATAATATGCTTTTTACTACCCTGTTACCTATGGCAATATCTACCATAATATGCTTTTTACTACCCTGTTATCTATGGCAATATCTACCATAATATGCTTTTTACTACCCTGTTATCTATGGCAATATCTACCATAATATGCTTTTTACTACCCTGTTACCTATGGCAATATCTACCATAATATGCTTTTTACTACCCTGTTATCTATGGCAATATCTACCATAATATGCTTTTTACTACCCTGTTATCTATGGCAATATCTACCATAATATGCTTTTTACTACCCTGTTATCTATGGCAATATCTACCATAATATGCTTTTTACTACCCTGTTATCTATGGCAATATCTACCATAATATGCTTTTTACTGCCCTGTTATCTATGGCAATATCTACCATAATATGCTTTTTACTACCCTGTTACCTATGGCAATATCTACCATAATATGCTTTTTACTACCCTGTTATCTATGGCAACATCTACCATAATATGCTTTTTACTACCCTGTTATCTATGGCAATATCTACCATAATATGCTTTTAACTACCCTGTTATCTATGGCAATATCTACCATAATATGCTTTTTACTACCCTGTTATCTATGGCAATATCTACCATAATATGCTTTTTACTACCCTGTTATCTATGGCAATATCTACCATAATATGCTTTTTACTACCCTGTTACCTATGGCAATATCTACCATAATATGCTTTTTACTACCCTGTTATCTATGGCAATATCTACCATAATATGCTTTTTACTACCCTGTTATCTATGGCAATATCTACCATAATATGCTTTTTACTACCCTGTTATCTATGGCAATATCTACCATAATATGCTTTTTACTACCCTGTTATCTATGGCAATATCTACCATAATATGCTTTTTACTACCCTGTTACCTATGGCAATATCTACCATAATATGCTTTTTACTACCCTGTTATCTATGGCAATATCTACCATAATATGCTTTTTACTACCCTGTTATCTATGGCAATATCTACCATAATATGCTTTTTACTACCCTGTTATCTATGGCAATATCTACCATAATATGCTTTTTACTACCCTGTTACCTATGGCAATATCTACCATAATATGCTTTTTACTACCCTGTTACCTATGGCAATATCTACCATAATATGCTTTTTACTACCCTGTTATCTATGGCAATATCTACCATAATATGCTTTTTACTACCCTGTTATCTATGGCAATATCTACCATAATATGCTTTTAACTACCCTGTTATCTATGGCAATATCTACCATAATATGCTTTTTACTACCCTGTTATCTATGGCAATATCTACCATAATATGCTTTTAACTACCATGGTAATATAGTTGGTTAATTATGGTAATATCTACCATAACTTCTTCCCACTATAAATTTCCGATGTGATATACTTTAATATATTTCATGTTTTACTAAAGATATTTTGGCATTTTTATTATTCATCAAATAAACATTAAATATTTGTCGTTTTCTATTAATTATTAAATGTTACATAAATATTTTAATTTTAGTTTTGTAAGTTTAGAGTACGAATTAGTTTCTCAAAACTGGTTATACGCAATTTAAAAGAAGCTTCATTATTATGACCATATACTTTGAACTTTATTGTACTGTAGATCCACCTATAGCTTGCAGATGCACTCTTGGTACTTTGATGCACTCTTAGTAGGTACCCAGATACACTCTTAGTACCTAGATATACTCTTAGTACCTAGATACACTCACACTCTTAGTACCTAGATACATCTTATAACTTCAAAATGCTCTATTTGGTTCTAACAGTTTTTCTCTTTTCACATTCTCTCAGTTTGGTCAACTTCTTTTTCTTTCTCCCTTTAGTATACTTTTTCACCTCTAAAATAGGGGCGTGTTCTTCAGGCAGGTATAGAAAGAATATAATGAACTTTACAGTTAATTCCTTGAGCAATTTAGGCTCATTTTCCATGGTCACGTCTCCCCAACCTCAGGAGTTTCTCCCAAGAGATTCAATCAATAAGTTATTCCGCCATAGCAAATCTGAATGACTTTTTGAGCCAATTAGTACCGTACCTTGACTACTAACTGAAGAAATAGAATGTAGGTGGTTTGGGAGAATTGGGATGTCGGGGGAATGTGGGAGAGATATCGGGGGAATATTGGAAGGATATCGAGAGAATGTTGGAGGGATATCGGGGGAATGTGTGAGAGATATCGGGGGAATGTTGGTGGGATATCGGGAGAATGTTGGAGAGATACTGGGAGAATGTTGCAGGGATATCGGGAGAATATTGGAGAGATATCAGGAGAATGTTTGAGTGATATCGGGAGAACGTTGAAGGGATATCGGGAGAATGTTGGAGGGATATTGGGAGAATGTTGAAGGGATATCGGGAGAATGTAGGAGGGATATTGGGAGAATGTTGGAGGGATGTCGGAAGAATATTGGAGGGATATCGGGAGAAGGTTGGATGGATATTGGGAAAATGTAAGAGAGATATCGGGGGAATGTTGTAGGGATAACGGGAGAATATTGGAGGGAAGATGTTAATCTAGTTTAGTATTTGAATAAAAAGAAAATATTGTGGACACCTAGAAAAAACTACAAACTTCTAAGAGAAATTTATGGTGGGGCTATAAAAGATTAAAGTCCTACTTCATCTTCGAAAATTATTTTCCTCCCGTTGAGGTTTAATAAGCTGTACAAGTTCTCCATCTTCCAATCTGTAATAATGTTTTTAATATCTAATTCTGCTTTAAGATCATCTAAAGTGAGTTTTCATCATGTCAGTGTATAAGATAGTTGCATCATCTTGATTGGATTACTATGAGCTTTCATCCTCCCAATTATTCAATTAAATAACTTATTTCTAATACAATGCGCCTCATTAAGTACTGATTAATATAATTAACTCGCAACTCATTCTTCTCGACACAAAACAAAACTGATGCGACTTCAGAATGTATAATAGAAGTGTAAATGGATATGACAGCTTAATTTATCTCTATTAGACTGATTTAACTTTCTAGAACTAATTCTTTTATCCTATTTAAGAATGCTTTAAATGAAACCTCAATAGATTTAAATGAGTTGCATTCAATTATAGGAAACAAGTGTTCTGATTGGTCAGACTGTATCTTCTGAAGCGCGGGAAACCAACAACCAATCACAAGCGAGCAATTAGTCAACCAATCTGAACTCTGCTAATAACTAACCAATCACGAGGCTTAGTTAAATGTTACAGATGACAATTGTTCACAATAGATTCTGTGCAGAATTGAAGCGAAGCATAATTGTTATCTTTAGGAATATCTTGAGAGTTTACGCGCAGTTACATATTAAATTATTAACCAATGCAGTAGAGGGATACTATCACCCAGTGGATAATTTATTGTGGGTTTATTGCTTTGGCTGATTATGCGGGGCTTCTCTATTCTTCTTATATGGTACCCCCACCATAATATTTATCTGGGATGCTTGCACTCATAGTTCAGATAAGGAATAAACCAGTAGTAAAATGAACTGATTTGTCTTTTGGTTAAATTAACGAATATAAATAATCTATTTGATGAATTACCTAATAGAAAATTCAGTACTAAATTATTTGATCATCTTATGTTAAGAATTTAGTTTGAACATGTTTACGATTACCTAATTGATATCTTGAAAGGTAAGTAAGGGTTTGTACCATAGTTATGATAGCAGTATGAAATAACATCAACTGTTTACAAAGCAATGAAAGAGTGAATTAAAGTCCACTTTATATCATTGGGTCAGTGTGTACTCTCCACCATTTACTGAGATGATTGTACCCATTCTATATCGAGTTATTTTTGTTTGTACCAATTGAATATATTACCAGTACAATTGCTAATATCCTGTGCCTTCTGATACGGGCCTTGTTACACCAATAGCAGGCAAGATGTACGAACAGTTACATCAATAGCAGGCAAGATGCACGAACAGTTACATCAATCACAGGCAAGATGTACGAACAGTTACACCAATCACAGGCAAGATGTACGAACAGTTACACCAAGCACAGGCAAGATGTACGAACAGTTACACCAATCACAGGCAAGATGTACGAACAGTTACACCAATCACAGGCAAAATGTACGAACAGTACTGCCAATCACAGGCAAGATGCACGAACAGTTACACCAACCACAGGCAAAATGTACGAACAGTACTGCCAATCACAGGCAAGATTCACGAACAGTTACACCAATCACAGGCAAGATGTACGAACAGTTACACCAACAGCAGGCAAGATGTACGAACAGTTACATCAATAGCAGGCAAGATGCACGAACAGTTACATCAATCACAGGCAAGATGCACGAACAGTTACACCAATCACAGGCAAGATGTACGAACAGTTACACCAATCACAGGCAAGATGTACGAACAGTTACACCAATCACAGGCAAGATGTACGAACAGTTACACAAATCACAGGCAAATTTTACATAAAATCTAAAGTTATTCCTGAACGAATTAGAATCCCAATATTCTATCTATCCTATTTAGTTTATCATATTGAACACACAGTAGCTTTTTGACATCCCATGTAGGTTTCACATGCTCTGGCCATAGGGTTAAGAAAGGTCAATGAATCTACAAAACCCAGGATATGGTCACTATTTTACTCTATTATATTAAATTGCAATAACATTGGTAGCCATATACTAATATGTGAAGACAGGCGAATGGAAATTGAATGCGTTTGTGGTAGCGAGCTTTCTTTTTAAATTTATTATATATAGGATAGGGGTAAGTTATGATTTATCGGTCAGTTCCACATCTTCGGACTTGTAAGAAAAAACTATATAATTAAAATTAAACTATTATATCGTTTCATATAGGTATATATACTGTATATAATTTTTATATAGTTTTGTACTAGGTAGAACATAGGTACCTAGGTTCCTACAGTGTATGTTTACAGTTGCTTCATCTCGTAGGAAAGTGTAGAGTTACTGTAGGATAAAATATATCCTACAGCATCCTAGTATTTAATTGCTCCTACGTAAAACATCTAAAACAGAGTAGTTAAATACTTTAAACGCACTATTTATATGTAACTTACAAAATATCATTGAATTATGAATAGTTTGTTAACTATTTGTGTAATATTCAAAGAAGAAAAAAGGTTGGGAAATATTGTGTTGGTGTACCGGTGCTGAAATTGACTAACTGGCAACCGAGCAAAGGGGCCCCTTACACAAACTTACGGTACACACATACACTGTATTGGTACATTGGTACACACATACACTGTATTGGTACACACATACACTGTATTGGTACATTGGTACACACATACACCGTATTGGTACATTGGTACACACATACACCGTATTGGTACATTAGTACACACATACACCGTATTGGTACATTGGTACACACATACACCGTATTGGTACATTGGTACACACATACACTGTATTGGTACATTGGTACACAGATACACCGTATTGGTACATTGGTACACACAAACACTATATTGGTACATTGGTACACACACACACCGTATAGGTACATTAGTACACACATACACCGTATTGGTACATACATACACACACCGTATTGGTACATTAGTACACACATACACTGTATTGGTACATTGGTACACAGATACACCGTATTTGTACATTGGTACGTACACTGCATTGGTACCAACATTGGTACATTGGTACTTTTTTGATACATTTGTACAGGAATTATTAAATACGATGCAATTTTGTTTTTTATAATTATTTCTATTCGTAATAATTTTTAATATATTATTAAACTTTTTCATTGGAAAAATATTTTTTATTGTATGATAATATAATTGCATTATTTTGATACTCACAACAAAATGTCAATGATTTGTTCGAAAAAATTTGTTAAAATTATTTTAAAAATTTAAATCTTTTGAAACAAAGCTTTTTTCAACTGTCCATAGGTGATGTTGTCCCGTAAGGTCCATTAGATAGATAATGTGGTCCTGGATGGTCCAATGGATAGATAATGTGGTCTTGTAAGGTCCAGTGAATAGGTAATGTGGTCCTAGGTGGTCAAATGGATAGATAATGTGGTCCTATTTGGTCCAATGAATAGTTAATGTGATCCTGTATGGTGTAATGGGTGGATAATGTGGTCCTGGATGGTCCAATGGATAGATAATGTGGTCCCGGATGGTCCAGAGTTCACTCGCAGGGTTCAGTCCAGTTGCACTCATTTTAAATGTTCCTTTTTATTACCATGGAGAGCTGCCTTGTGAGTTCATAAAAATAATATACGTTAGTTGGCAACACTGTGAGCGATACATTGTGACACAGACTCGCGTTCACGTTATTATTATGTTCTACATTTCCTAGGCTGAAATACATCCTTAATTTCCTTTAAATGTCAATATTCATTTAGTTATTCTACTTTATTTAGCAGATCATCAAGTTAATGTGACTCTTTGGTGAATAGTTTCAAATCTTTACTATTTCAGTTTCTTTCTGTTTTCTTTTTTTCAGCAAAGAATACTCTCTGTGATACGGAAAATCTGACCCCGTCCACATGAACTTAAATACTCAATCTAAAAGCCATTAACTCTTTCACACTCTAACTAAAACCTTTTAAAACCTAGTACACACTACTCTGCTTCTATTTATCGTCTTTTATCGATAGTTAGCGATAACTATGGTGCGTTATCGTGAGTGCTGTACGATGTCGTATCGGTCGATTCATTTGCCATGCCCATATTAGGGCAGTGACCAAAGATTTTGCCGCTAGAATGACGCGACCCGACCTTGGCGAGAAATAAATACCTACCTACCTTTTGGCGAGAAATAAATACCTACCTACCTTTTGACGAGAAATAAATACCTACCTACCTTTTGACGAGAAATAAATACCTACCTACCCTTTGGCGAGAAATAAATACCTACCTACCTTTTGGCGAGAAATAAATACCTACCTACCCACCTTTTGGCGAGAAATAAATACCTACCTACCTACCTTTTGGCGAGAAATAAATACCTCCTACCTTTTGGCGAGAAATAAATATCTACCAATCTTTTGACGAGAAATAAATACCTACCTACATTTTGGCGAGAAATAAATACCTACCTTTTGGCGAGAAATAAATACCTACCTACCTTTTGGCGAGAAATAAATACCTACCTACCTTTTGGCGAGAAATAAATACCCACCTACCTTTTGGCGAGAAATAAATACCTACCTACCTTTTGGCGAGAAATAAATACCTACCTTTTGGCGAGAATAAAAACCTACCTTTTGGCGAGAAATAAATACCTACCTTTTGGCGAGAAATAAATACCCACCTACCTTTTGGCGAGAAATAAATACCTACCTACCTTTTGACGAGAAATAAATACCTACCTACCTTTTGACGAGAAATAAATACCTACCTACCTTTTGGCGAGAAATAAATACCTACCTACCTTTTGGCGAGAAATAAATACCTACCTACCCACCTTTTGGCGAGAAATAAATACCTACCTACCTACCTTTTGGCGAGAAATAAATACCTACCTACCTTTTGGCGAGAAATAAATATCTACCAATCTTTTGACGAGAAATAAATACCTACCTACATTTTGGCGAGAAATAAATACCTACCTTTTGGCGAGAAATAAATACCTACCTACCTTTTGGCGAGAAATAAATACCTACCTACCTTTTGGCGAGAAATAAATACCCACCTACCTTTTGGCGAGAAATAAATACCTACCTACCTTTTGGCGAGAAATAAATACCTACCTTTTGGCGAGAATAAAAACCTACCTTTTGGCGAGAAATAAATACCTACCTTTTGGCGAGAAATAAATACCCACCTACCTTTTGGCGAGAAATAAATACCTACCTACCTTTTGGCGAGAAATAAATACCTACCTTTTGGCGAGAAATAAATACCTACCTTTTGGCGAGAAATAAATACCTACCTTTTGGCGAGAAATATATACCTACCTTTTGGCGAGAATAAATACCTACCTTTTGGCGAGAAATATATACCTACCTACCTTTTGGCGAGAAATAAATATCTACCAATCTTTTGACGAGAAATAAATACCTACCTACATTTTGGCGAGAAATAAATACCTACCTTTTGGCGAGAAATAAATACCTACCTACCTTTTGGCGAGAAATAAATACCTACCTACCTTTTGGCGAGAAATAAATACCTACCTTTTGGCGAGAAATAAATACCTACCTTTTGACGAGAAATAAATACCTACCTACCTTTTGGCTAGAATAAATACCTACCTTTTGGCTAGAATAAATACCTACCTTTTGGCGAGAATAAATACCTACCTTTTGGCTAGAATAAATACCTACCTTTTGGCTAGAATAAATACCTACCTTTTGGCGAGAATAAATACCTACCTTTTGGCGAGAAATAAATACCTACTTTTTACTCAGCGGTAGAACAGTCACAATATAATGTTTTGTGGTGTTTAATACGTTATGAACGATGTAAGAGGGTAAATTACGAATTATCAGTCAGTTTCACATCTTCGATCATATAAGAAAGTTTTATTATAATAATAATTATTAAACTTATGTTTCCATTGGTATCCATGATAGTGATGATACCTGAAGGAATCACTCATACCAATAAAAATAAATATTAATTTTAACTTAGGTACCCTAATAAAAAACTGAAGTTAGTAATGCTACACAAATTTTTAATCAATATCCTATATATTTTCCCTTTTGTTTAGGTATAACTTTTAAAATTCACTTATTTATATAATTAATTTATTTGATTAATTCTCCTATTTATATAATATTTATTTGTAATTCCATTACATTTTTCTAACTGTATTTGTTGACGTCATTTCTTAATTCTCTGGCCGTCCTTTTAAATTTCTCTCTTTTTTTCCCTCATTGCGTTTTCTTTTCCTCTGTAGCCATGCTACCGAGCGAAACTTTGTGAGAAACACACGAAACAATATGAAACACATGAGCGATAAGATGTGGTGTGCGCGTTCACGTTGCGCCCTTTTTTCGGCTAAAATCTTCGAAAAGCTTTTTTGTCTACATTTTGCTTTCTCCTCATGCATTTTAAGCATTTTTGTGTCAGAACAAAACTTTAATTTATTTGAATTACACCTAAACTTTAAGTGCATTTTTATTTTTTTAAATATTTTACAACGTGGTTTTGTATTTATTTTTAATTTCTCAAACGATTAAAATTTAATTTAATTTAGTAATCTCTTCCTATAAAATTATATTGAAAATTATTTAATACAGATGAGGAAATCTGTGCTGTTTTATCCAATATAATTTATATCTCTTCTAATTTAAATTAATTAATTGAATTATATTTGCAATTTGATTGTTTTTAAATGTTTAATAATTGATAATTAGTATTTATTATACTATTAAATAATTATATGTGTAAAAAAGTATCGAAGCTTCTGAATATATCCCATATCTGTTATATATTGTTATTTTTTGTAAATAAATACATATTTAAAGTAAATAAAAATTAATGTAGGTAATTAAATATAAGTTTTCTTTTAAAATTCTATTACTAACATTTAGTAGTTAAAATACTGAATTACTTTTATTAAATGTAACTAAAATATGAATACCAATTTCCCGGGACTTTTGTTACTGATTTAATTGTTTCATGTCACTAATTTCTCTTATTTTACTTTTCATTTTTTATTTTACTATAGAAAAAATTAATTTTACGCTAATTTTTTTACTTTTTATTTTCTCATTTATCTTCAATTTTTTTATTTAAATTCTTTTTTTTTTTATTTAACTTTGAATTTTTTATTTTACTTTGAATTTTTTATTTAACTTTGAATTTTTTATTTAACTTTTAATTTCTTATTTAACTTTTAATTTTTTATTTAACTTTTAATTTTTTATTTAACTTTTAATTTTTTATGTAAATTTGAATTTCTTATTTAACTTTGAATTTTTTTATTTAACTTTGAATTTCATTTTTAACTTTTAATTTCTTATTTAACTTTGATTTTTTCATGTAAATTTGAATTTTTTATTTAAATTTGAATTTCTTATTCAAGTTTCAATTTTTTATATAACTTTCAATTTTTTTATTTAACTTCAAATTTAAATTTTTAACTTTATTATTTATTTTTAAATTTACTTACATTTTTTTTTTTTACACAGGTATGTCTGCCCTAAGGTTAAAATGCTGTGCACAGTGAGTATAAAATTACTATATCAAAAACCTATAATTAATGTACATCTTTAGTCTCATTTAAATAACGTTAGTTTTTGGAATTAGGGCACATTGAATAAATAAGAATAAACAGATACAGGTATCATATATACAAGGTTAAGTTAAGGATTAGCACGAATACAATAAAAAAAAAACATAAAAATTAATTATTTATTGGATAAAAGTCTACAATGTCTTTATACAACTGCATAACCAAATCTTTATTTTTATTACGCCGCCTCCAAGGTGGAAAAAAGAAGATAGGCACAATCTCATAGAATGTCCATTTTTGCAGAATCGTTCTTTATGTAGAACCTCTTTCTTGTAAATATTTCACTGCTTCTTTTGTATGCACTTTTCTTGCTAGTTCAAATATTGTTTGCATGTTGATGGTTTAAACAGACGGATAATTTATTTAGCATTCTCAATCAATATGTCGTAGCCTTGTATATATGATACCTGTATCTGTTTATTCTTTGCAAATTAATCGGCAAATACAATGTGCCCTAATTCCAAAAAAGATCCCTATTTTAAATAAAAAAATCATTGCATAAATTAATCCATATCATCTTATATATTCTTGCTATCAACTTAGATTAACTATATAATAAAAAATATTTCAAGATAATTTTTAATAAAATATATAAAAAAATATATTTTCATTGGTTCGATATCTGATGAATTTATTCTACAGCCTGAAAATTATTGATAACTAGTGTATTTTCCCGTTAAAAATAACGGATTTTCAATAGTAATTTATTACCCGTTGTTCGGTTACTTTTAATGAATTGAAATCAATTTAAATTTATGTTCCTGCTTGATATTATGTTACTATATTTAATAGATAAAATTCAAATATAGAAATCGAATTAACTCAAAGAATTTAAATTTCATATCAATATATTCAGGTGCGTATCATAGTTACATTCTTCATGCTTAATACTCGTCGTGTAAAAGCGGACACCAAATAAATACACTAAAGAAATTATTAGTATAAATAAGTTTGTTTGGTATTTTATTACTAATTTATTACATAATTACATTTAAAAATGTGTATCTAAATAATAGTACATCTGTGTGTATCTAAATAACAACGTATCTGTGATACGTCAGCCATACAGTTGGTATACAGTTTCCATCTGTTTCACACTCTGTGTCTACACAGACACTGTAACTGTATACTGTATAAACACACACTGTATACCTGTCTGCGAAGTATCATGTTTTACACATGAAAAGGTCTATACTCTATAGTTTGTACATGTTAACCCTATAGCACGGAGTGGACCAATTAGTCTGGCCATTTTAGATATTGTATGAATGTTCTTCACCGTAATAGTTCATCCCTAGTGGAATATTATTTGTAGTGACTGTAAATAGGTATTGTATGAATGTTCTTCACCGTCAGAGTTCATCCCTAGTGGAATATTATTTGTATTGACTGTAAATAGGTATTGTATGAATGTTCTTCACCGTCAGAGTTCATCCCTAGTGGAATATTATTTGTACTAACTGTTGGTTAGTTTATTGCAGGAGGCAATTGTTATTGTCCTCTTTTATTGTAATTGCAGGAGGATTAGTGCACCTGCAATAACATCTGCTTCTACCGATAATCACTATAGCGCATCGATTTATCGTCTGTGCGATATGACTGCGCACCATTGCTAACTATAATGAAGTTAATTATACCTATGGAATATATATCATATATATATATTCTTCATGTTTAATTTTTTAAAAGTACTGTTTATAAATTACAAATTTTTCTCGTAAAATCAGTAAATTCAATTAAAATAACTTCACAAACGATATCATATAATATATGTATTAATTATTCACCAAATTTAATATAATATCTATGACTATAATATTTTGAAATAATCTTTTTTATGTTAATTGTATTTGATATTAAATTATATTATACCCTCTCATGAAGGGAGGGGAACTTCCCGTAGGGTAAATTCCGAGTTATCGAACGGTTCCACATTACCGGACACGTAAGAAAAAAATAAAGTATTTTATATGATTATATTTTTATTAGTTTTAATTTCAATTGAAATAAAAGTTCATTAATTATTATTATATAATTGTATTGTGTTCGAAAATGTGAAGCCGTAATAAATCGGAACTTACCCCAGTCTGTTTCGTCACTTCCGTGTGAACGCGTGCACCCCCCCCCCCCCCCGTGCACTCCCCCCCCCCCCTTGCACGTGGACGCAGCCTTGCGACACGAGGCATTTGTACGGGGTGCAGAGATTGCGCCTGATTGGTCAGGAGTGTCACGTGACTATCTTAGATTTTATCCGTACTTTTGAATGGGTAAAATATTGAATATTAAAAGCTATTATTTTCTGAAGCATATTGATAACCCTCTAGTAAATTAAATGTAGCTAATCAATAACCATTTGCACCCTGTACCAACCCTCACCCACCACCACGTCAGTTTGTGGTTAAGTTACTGGTTGTATCTTGTTACAGTTTAGGGTTGGACACTGATTAAAAAACAACCCCAAACTATTGTCATGATTGAAAAGTTAATAGCTTTATTTGTACTGATAAAAAACATTTGATCAATTATTTTTTACTGTAATTACTGTATTCGATGGCATATATTCTAAAATTTATGATTTTTTTTAAGTAAAGTTTTAAGTAAATTTAGTTTATTTAAAGTAAACATTTCGAGATTTAATTACTCCACATTGAAGTTTTTCATGAATTTGTTAATCAAAATATCTATTAATTGAAAATTCTTCAACATTGTATTTTAATTCCTTTTCAAAAACTATAAATATTCTGTCAAATGTAAATCCTACCAAACAATAAATAAAAAACTGTTGAACCTATTCATGTTTTCACGGTGGGGTAAGTTACGAATTATCGGTCAGTACTACATCTTCGGTCATATAAGATAAACAATATAAAAATTGTTATTATTACACAGTGCTATCTAATAACATTTTTATATTGTTTTTTCTTATATGACCGAAGATGTAGTACTGACCGATAATTCGTAACTTACCCTAGATGTGTACTGGTTAGGCCTATAGAAAGTATATTTACATACGTTATTTTTCTTTTTTTGGCTCACTAATGAATGTCTTCCTGCCTCTAAAAATTAATGGGCGTATTTAGAGGGTAAGAATTAGAGGGGTTGTGAGTTAGAGGATGTATGTCTGTCTATATTCTTTAAGGAAATATTTCATTAAAAATTGACAATCTTGCATCAAAGTGAGGTTCCTTTTCTTTTTTAACTCATTCCATAGTTTATTTATTGTTTACATTATTTCTCTACGTGTTTTTTTCAATCAGTGCGAGTATATTTCCCGATGCATATCTCGCTTTCTTCTCAAACGGTGTATGTTCTACCTTATATTGCTTTACACTGATTGCTTGTGGTGCACTAAAGGGATGGCTGTGCACTTTACACTGTGCATGGGTACACTGTGTAATGGGTACACTGTGTAATTGGTATAGTTATTCACTTTACTTTTTCTTATTTCTTTTTCTTTAGTTTACATAAATTTTTATTTAACAAAAAAATGAGATACAATGTTCGAAACTGAACTGAAAATGACATAACACACTGTACTAGTGTTAACACACTGTACTATAGTGTTAACAGATAGGTGCCATAGCACTGCTGTGTTACCTAACAGTCGCGGTGTTACCTGTAGTACTGAAATAGAACAAACCAATCACTGAGGTACAGACAGAGAAAAGTGTACCTGTGATGATTGTCTCCCAGTATACTAATCAAAAAGAAACTTTATTAATTGTAATGTTTGTAGATATTTTGAAATTGGTCCGAGTACACGATGATAAATTTGTTAGATTTGAAAATAGTAGGAAATTAGAAAACTGTGATTTGTGAAATTAATGATGCATTACTTTTCTTGAAGTGCATATCATGCCTTATATACTCATTATATTTCCTACCTTTGTAATTGTTATGTATTCTTTACAAATAGTTTCATTGTTTTCGATGCATTATGTATTTTTAATTAGCTAGATTGTTTTTGTTGTTATTATTTTACATTCCTGATAATTATAGTTTAATTTGATTTTATTATATTTTGTAATTTTATTTATTGAGAATTTTCTTTACTGTTTTGTAATTCAATATATTTTTAATATATTTAATCGCTGTTTGTATATTTGTTCATTTTTATAACTAATACATTTAATAAGCTTTTTATATAGAATTTCATTTAAAAACTTGAAATTTTAATTTTCCAATAGGAATGAGGGAAAAAAATTTTTCCCCTCACTCCATACAATTTAACATACTGGTTATATCTCACCGATAAATACACGATAACTATATTTATCGTGTGAATTCATACTCTTGAAGTTAACGATAAAATAATATCGTTAAAAAAATAATTAGATTATTAGTCTTTACAAACTTCATTATCAGAACATTTTTTATTTTATTTTAACAGATAATTTTCATTAAAATTAATTGATTAATAGTAACAATATTTGCAATATAATATTTGTTTCGATAACGATATTATAGTACATTTATGTATAAAAAGCTATTGTAATATCCTTTAATTCCTCACCCATGTTTCACATTTCTGCAAGTCATCTTCACTGCGGAACTCCTCCGCCAACTCAGAATATCGATGTTAATGTTTATTTTAGTGAATAATGTAATATTAGTTGTGAGTATTTGTACCTACTGAAATATGAAGTTAGTTGAACAACTGACTTACTTTTGTTTGGAAAAAATAAAGAGGTTTTTAGTAAATAAAAGGATTAATATTTATAAAATACATCGAAAAATATCTTAAATAAAAAAAAAAGAATTATCCTGCATGGTGGTGCAGAGTCACACCACTGCTCTGCATGGTGGTGCAGAGTCACACCACTGCTCTGCATGGTGGTGCAGAGTCACACCACTGCTCTGCATGGTGGTGCAGAGTCACACCACTGGTCTGCATGGTGGTGCAGAGTCACACCACTGCTCTGCATGGTGGTGCAGAGTCACACCACTGCTCTGCATGGTGGTGCAGAGTCACACCATTGCTCTGCATGGTGGTGCAGAGTCACACCACTGCTCTGCATGGTGGTGCAGAGTCACACCACTGCTCTGCATGGTTGTGCAGAGTCACACCACTGCTCTGCATGGTGGTGCAGAGTCACACCACTGCTCTGCATGGTGGTGCAGAGTCACACCACTGCTCTGCATGGTGGTGCAGAGTCACACCATTGCTCTGCATGGTGGTGCAGAGTCACACCACTGCTCTGCATGGTGGTGCAGAGTTCTCCCCCTTGCATAACATCTGTACTTTTCTCACTCTTTCTTTGTGTGTTTCTCTTCTTTCTTTTTTCTCTATTTATTGATGCGTTATTTGTTCGTTCGTAAGTACGTAACAAAGGAAAACAAATTGTCCTTTGAATTTATTTGATATAAGCAAAGGGACAGAAAAATTCTTGTCTTCTGTTATTAGTAGAAAATGAGATGAAAATATGCTTTTAATTTATTTATATTAAAAAAATGTTTGATGTATGTTTGGTTATCCACACATTTCCCACACTGGTTATCCACACATTCCACTTATTGGTTGTCCACACATTTGGTTATCCACAAATTCCATCTAATGGTCATTGGTTATTCACACATCCATTGGTTATTCACACATCCATTGGTTATTCACACATCCATTGGTTATTCACACATCCATTGGTTATTCACACATCCATTGGTTATTCACACATTCATTGGTTATTCACACATCCATTGGTTATTCACACATTCATTGGTTATTCACACATCCATTGGTTATTCACACATCCATTGGTTATTCACACATCCATTGGTTATTCACACATCCATTGGTTATTCACACATCCATTGGTTATTCACACATTCATTGGTTATTCACACATCCATTGGTTATTCACACATCCATTGGTTATTCACACATCCATTGGTTATTCACACATCCATTGGTTATTCACACATTCATTGGTTATTCACACATCCATTGGTTATTCACACATTCCACACAATGGTATCCACACATTTCCCACATTGGTTATCAACACATTTCCCACATTGGTTATCAACACATTTCCCACATTGGTTATCAACACATCCATTGGTTATCCATGTGGACTGTGGTTATCACAAAGATCGCGCGTTGCTTGCAAGTTTCTTTTGGCGCGTTTTACCGAGGGGTTTATTGTGTTTATTTATCATTGCTCCAGTGGCAGCGTGGTGAGAGGTGGTGGTGTGTGTGCGCCGCTCTGAACTCTTTGTACTGACAGTGACACATAAAGAACACTTAAACTATCACAGTGACTTTTATACATCAAATATAGCTATTTACAGATCATAACATTATTCGTTATACATTAACAAAGTGGTGGTTTTCTAGGCCCATGTTAATTAATTTAGCGACAGACTCTTTTCGCGACGCGGCAGCTGCCGTCTTTATTCCCCCGTACACGAACCCTCCGCTAATAAATCTTACGCATCTCCATTCACAGAGATGAGAGCTTTATGAAGTCATTGGCAAAGAAAATAACACACAGTGATGCTATAATGATAAATAAAGTGAAACGTGTTACTTTGCTGTACTAGTGTTACTTTGCTGAACTAGTGTTACTTTGCTGTACTAGTGTTACTTTGCTGAACTAGTGTTACTTTACTGTACTAGTGTTACTTTGCTGTACTAGTGTTACTTTGCTGTACTAGTGTTACTTTGCTGTACTAGTGTTACTTTGCTGAACTAGTGTTACTTTGCTGAACTAGTGTTACTTTGCTGTACTAGTGTTACTTTGCTGTTCTAGTGTTACTTTGCTGTACTAGTGTTACTTTGCTGAACTAGTGTTACTTTGCTGTACTAGTGTTACTTTGCTGTACTAGTGTTACTTTGCTGTACTAGTGTTACTTTGCTGTACTAGTGTTACTTTGCTGTACTAGTGTTACTTAGCTGTACTAGTGTTACTTTGCTGTACTAGTGTTAGTTTGCTGTACTAGTGTTACTTTGCTGTACTAGTGTTACTTTGCTGTACTAGTGTTACTTTGCTGTACTAGTGTTACTTAGCTGTACTAGTGTTACTTTGCTGAACTAGTGTTACTTTACTGTACTAGTGTTACTTTGCTGTACTAGTGTTACTTAGCTGTACTAGTGTTACTTTGCTGAACTAGTGTTACTTTACTGTACTAGTGTTACTTTGCTGTACTAGTGTTACATTGCTACCTGGACAGTGTTCCGCAGCGTGTTCCTTTACTCCCCCCCCCCCCCAGTGTTCCTTTTAGTGTTCCATAGCGTGTTGCTCTAATAGCCATTAACTTCAGGGGGTAAATTAGATCATTTATAATTTATTATTACTTACATTAATATTTATTACGTATATTTTTAATTATGTTATTATTTAATACTTATATTATTATTGTAATTTATTATTACATTATTATTTATTTTCATAATATTTCACCTAAACTGAATATCACTGTTTATTCTTCCTAAAAATCTTTAAAAAATTGAATTATCACCTCCCTCTATATTTTTATCTTTCCCCCATTACTCTTAATAGATGTACTCTTTACCTCTCTTAGTCCCTCACTCTTATCTCCCCTCTCTTCCTCTTGTCACAACACTCTTAGTTCACATGTAAGAGGCTCTTAAAAGTACCTAGTGAAAAAAAGTCATTTCGCACTATAGTATTAGAAAATTGAAGTAATTTATTCCTACTTTATTAAAAAAATAATTAAAGTTAATTATTTTTACTTAATTAAAAAAGAAGAATTAAACTAAATGTTATCTTTAAATAACTGAAATGATATAATATCTTGTTATTGTAAATAAATGCAATAGTTATTGAATACTGCAAAATAGTTACTATTCAGCTGCTAATTATTTTCTTTAATAGTTATTTATGACTATTTCTTTGGTTTATCTTTGCTGTGTTTTGAGTCATAGTGTAGAGCGGATGTTGTAATTAATATACCTGACGTTAATTATTGCTTCTAGGTCTATTTGGCAATATTGTTAAGTCTTCTAAATATTGTTAGTTAGAATGTTCTAAATACTAATAGTTAGAATCTTCTAAATATTGTTAGTTAGAATCTTCTAAATATTGTTAGTTAGAATCTTCTAAATATTGTTAGTTAGAAGTGTTCTAAATACTAATAGTTAGAAGAATCTTCTAAATATTGTTAGTTAGAAGTGTTCTGAATACTAATAGTTAGAAGTGTTCCAAATATTGTTAGTTAGAATGTTTTAAATACTAATAGTTAGAAGTGTTCTAAATATTGTTAGTTAGAATGTTCTAAATATTGTTAGTTAGAAGTCTTCTAAATATTGTTAGTTAGAAGTCTTCTAAATATTGTTAGTTAGAAGTCTTCAAAATATTGTTAGTTAGAAGTGTTCTAAATACTAATAGTTAGAATCTTCTAAATATTGTTAGTTAGAAGTCTTCTAAATACTAATAGTTAGAATCTTCTAAATATTGTTAGTTAGAAGTCTTCTAAATATTTTAATATCCCCTCACAATTTAGATTAAAATATCAATTCCCGATTATATTATTTAAAATTCAAATGTACTATCAAGCACCAAAATAGTGCAGATAGTCTTATCCAAACCATTATTATCTCTTGATAGTACTATTCACTTTTCCAATCCTGTAATTGAAGCCATCCGGTAATTAATGGTAATTTAATATCCATTTCTAACGAACTAAATTCCAAATGGCGAGATCAAATAATGGTTTAATTTGCATTATAATTAATACATCTCCCTCCATTTACCTCTAATTAATACATCTCCCTCCATTTACCTCTAATTAATACATCTCCCTCCATTTACCTCTAATTAATACAGTCCAGGTATCGAAAGTCCTAATTATAGTCCAAATCCCACAAATACCCTCTGTTACCCGGTGTGCCACTTCCCCTTACGAATAGCATAGCCTGGCCCCTTATGGGGTGGTAAATTGTTTACCCTATCCTCTGGGTACATGCATATGTTATAGCAGCCTTGCGGTGGTGGTGGGGTAAGTTACGAATTGTCGGACGGTTCCACATCTTCGGTCATATAAGAAAAAACTATTGTTATTCGATTTCCATATTTATTGATAAAAATTGAGTTATTATTACTGTATCGTTTTTTTTATATAGCCGAAGATGTGAAACCGGCCGATAATTCGTAACTCACCCTATAGTGAATTGCAGTGAGTTTAACGATTGTCAAGGATATTATCATGGATACGATGGACCTTGGTATCATGGATACGATAGCCCTTGGTATCATGGATACGATAGCCCTTGGTATCATGGATACGATAGCCCTTGGTATCATGGATACGGTAGCCCTTGGTATCATGAATACGATAGCCCTTGGTATCATGGATACGATAGCCCTTGGTATCATGGATACGGTAGCCCTTGGTATCATGAATACGATAGCCCTTGGTATCATGATCACGATAGTCCTTGGTATCATGGATACGATAGCCATGGATGCACTGTTAAAGCTACCCACAGGGGAAGTTATGGTGAGGCGACCAAAGATTTACATGGGACACTATTTACTTTTCTTTGGCCCCACATAAACTTTATAGGTATAAAGATACAAAAATAGATATTTGAAAGGCTTCATGAAGATATACCATAGTTTAGTATCATCGATGCAAAGCTAATTTTTTATTGTTACTCTGGAAGTACCATAAACACATGTAATAATTTCAATGATATACACATCTAATTCTCCTCTGATACAGTGGTTTGCTACAGTCTGTAGTACTGTGTACGACTGTACATACAGTTTAATTGAGAGAGCAATTTTCTTCAGTTATTCTATATGTAACGGGTCACTTCGGTGAAAGTTCTAATTTACATAAACTAATTAAAAGCCAATGAGTTCTATATTTTAAACACAACCTAGATGTTAGAAATTTAAATTCTGATGTTTAGCATAATAATGTAATTAATAATCTACTTTTCAGATCTCATTTTTATAAAGAAGTGTATATTTTATTTGTTGAAATGTAAATTTCAAATTGATGTGAAATAATCCAAATTATTTGCGGATCATCTTCTACCTAGTCAACTGCTGTGATACGCTCTCAAAACCTTTGGATTCGGCCATATTAACTTCAAACTTGGATTCGGCCATATTAAATTCAAACTTGGATTCGGCCATATTAACTTCAAACTGGGATTTGGCCATATAAACTTCAAACTGGGATTCGGCCATATAACTTCAAAATACTTGGATTCGGCCATATTAACTTCAAACTTGGAGCTTTTTCTTCTGATTTGTGCATTCGTATTTGAAACTTTCGAATCAGACCTTAAAAAACTCAAAGATTTACATTTTAGCAGTACCTACTAAAAGACAACCTACCCATTAAGTCAACTAACAATTCACTAAATTTAGTAAAGTGTAAACCAAAGAGGAGTCACTAAAGTCTCTAATTGTTCTGTCATTAGTTTATTGATTATTCCTTTGTGTGAGTCTAATTAGTCTTATCAGGCAGATAGTATACCCGAAAACAAAGACACCCTATAAGTACCATAACATTACTGGAGATATCACACCAGACACACACCAACAAAAACTCAATAGAACACAGAGGAGGATTGATTCTGATTGTAAAAAAAGAGAGAGTCGATTACAGTTTGTAATACGCTATTGAAGATATTAATGCCTGGGATATTCTAAATAAGGAGTCGAGGATATTCAATACCTATTGAAGATATTAAAGTCGAGAATATTTTATAGACTATTGAAGATAATAAAGTCTTGAGATATTATAAATAAAGAGTCTAGAATATTCTATAGACTATTGAAGTCTACAATATTATAAATAAAGAGTCTAATATATTATAAAAAGACTCTAAGTTAAAGAATCAAATTCTAGTCATCGGAATTAGCCATTGGTCACTAGGTTTCATTGGTTCATAGTACCAGTGCACATAGGTCACTTTTAGTTTGTACAAGCTCTCTTACATCACTAGTCATCTTCAAAGAACATCCGCCATATTGTTTGTGCTGAACCTGTGATTGCACATAGACCACTTTAACGGAAAATCGGCTATTTTGTGCTGTGCCTGTGATTGTACTTAGACCACTTTAACGCAACATCGGCAGGATGTGTCTGCTAGAATTGGAGGGTAAGTAATTCAGCGCAGTTCTGGGACGATTTATTCGCCTCTGAACTGCTTATAATTTTTATGTAATTATGTTTTCTTTGCACAGGTGGTTAGCAAATGTGCATCTAAGAAATAGAGTGTTTACATGATTTTTAATCGTAATTAAATAATTAGATACGTTAATATTTTCGCTTCAAATCTGGTTCATATTTATTTATAAAATTAATTTGAATTAATCAATGGTTTATAACATCATCACAGTGACTCTTTTCTCTGATAGTACATCATCACAGTGACTCTTTTCTCTGATAGTACATCATCACAGTGACTCTTTTCTCCGATAGTACATCATCACAGTGACTCTTTTCTCCGATAGTACATCATCACAGTGACTCTTTTCTCCGATAGTACATCATCACAGTGACTCTTTTCTCTGATAGTACATCATCACAGTGACTCTTTTCTCTGATAGTACATCATCACAGTGACTCTTTTCTCTGATAGTACATCATCACAGTGACTCTTTTCTCTGATAGTACCTTCACTATTTGTAATCTAATTTCCATAGATATTCTTCAAGAAATTTGATCTGGAGGTTTATCTCAGACTGATCTCTCCCATTGAGCCATAGATTTATTTATTCACCATAGATTTATTTATTCACCATAGATTTATTCATTCACCATAGATTTATTTATTCACCATAGATTTATTCATTCACCATAGATTCATTCATTCACCATTGATTTATTCATTCACCATAGATTTATTTATTCACCATAGATTTATTTATTCACCATAGATTTATTTATTCACCATAGATTTATTTATTCACTACATAATCACATACCTTCTATCTGATTCAACTGTGATTACTGACTGCACTGTGTTGAATAACTGACTAAACAGTGTACTGTTTATATTCAATCTTATAACGAATGTTCATTTTCGAAAACATTCTCTTTTCAAATTCTCCAAAGCATTATTTCATTTAATTTTTTCTATATTTAAAATGAATGCTCGTGGAGCCTCAATGAAAAACACACTCCTTCTTCTGATAGTTACATCAATTATTCACATAATAACAGTATAGTAACAAGTACACTAACTCCTTTTCACTATACAATGTGTGTAGAAATCTGCGTTCACACTCTTACATTTTCATTACTATTTATCACTCTACCGACACACTATTTAATAGTAGAGTGTATATACTGGCGTAATTACTTTAGAGTGCAATATATGCTGGCTATATCAGAGCATCTGTCTCAACTGGTTTTACACATGTTTGACTTACCCCTTGCACATCTGTGATGTAATTACCTGATAGAACTTAACAACTATTTACTCCAGTGAAATTATTATATGTGAGATATTTGTAATGAATTGGACCAATTTTGTTATTTTCATGTTAGTATAACCCATTTCTCAGTATAGCCATTATCTCACTATAGCCCATTTCCAATATAGCCCATATCCCACTATAGCACATATCTCACTGTAGCCCATATCCCACTATATCACATATCCCACTATAGCACATATCCCACTATAGCCCATATCCCACTATAGCCCATCTCCCACTATAGCCCATATCCCACTATAGCCCATATCCCACTATAGCCCATATCTCCATATCGTAAACAAAGATATTTCACCTCGTGTTCCTGACATTCTCTCCTCTGTATCTGGTTAGTTTCATTTTGTTTGATTGCTTTCAGTGTCAGTGTAGCGACACTGTACACTGTCATGGTAAGGCTATACTCTGATATAGTGCTATGATATTGCAACTATAGGCTAAATTACGAATTATCGGTCACTTTCACATCTTCGGTCTTATAAAAAAAATTGTGAAACCGACCGACAACTTACTATTCTGGAATGTTTTTTATTATAGTTTTCTATTTTTAATTGATATCAGATAGAAAATCTTAACTAATTAATATTATGTAATAGTTCCTAATTATTTAATAGTAACAAGGAGATGGCAGAAGAAGATGAGGCTCTATAAAAGTAGTCTGATTGTGTGTAACTTCACTAGGTACCAGACTGCTTGTCACTTCAACTTGGCAACGGGCCATGCTTTTAATTACCGGTAAGCTAGGTGGTGTTCGGTAATATGGCAATAACCCTTTAGATTTAGACCATTCTCTTTATTTGCAATAATTAGGGTTGCTTCAACCCCCATTTAAAATAAATAAACATCGCACAGTTTTATTTAGAACTAATTTTGTGTTAGTAAGATTATTCTATCAAATCATGTAAAAATAAACAAATGAATATAAATTCTAAATCTACTCTCGTTCAGAAACGAATGCTGAATTACTTTGATTATAAATGAAATAATCTATGATGTTAGAATCATTTAAATTGAACTATAACGTTTTCTTGTAAACATCATCACACAAGGACACTAGTAGTGAAGGGTTAAACTTGTTAGAGTGTAGCGCCTAGCATCTGTCGTATGGAGTTCATAGCCTTCTGAACATTATTAGGGTGCTAGGAAAATTCGGTCTCGTTTTTAATCATTTTTATTAAAGAACAATAGTAGAATAAGTTAACATTATGAATACTAAAACATGAAGTGCATTGACATCATTAACCATTGACTCTAAAGTTCGGTCTCGGGTATAAATAAAACTTATCAATTGATGTATCAGGGGGCGTTTCGTCCCACGAATCCTACTGCCACGTCATTAAACAATCACGAGGTGTGCAGTACAACAAACTAGCGGATACAACAAACTACCTAACAGCCATTCGCATATGTTGATAGGCCTTTTCCGAGACGAAAATTTCCGGCCACCATTTATTATACATTTACTGGTGTATATCAGCGTCAAATACTGCACTGTCATAGTTAAGAATTACCTCAGTTTGTACCCGCATGTAGGTACTCACCATGACAGTACACACAACTTTTCCATTGCTATGAAAGTACTCAGTGTGAACTAACTTGTACATCTGTGTGAACTGTTGTAAATTGTGAAAAGTGTGTCAGTGGAATGAATGTGGGTCTGGTGTGCTATTTGTAAACATTATTTGATCCATTGGGACAATATTGAGACAGTATTGGGAAAATATTGGGACAGTATCAGGGCAATATTGAGACAGTATTGGGGCAGTATTTTGAAGAGTGTTACCCACAACGTCACAGTCGCCTAGTGTCTCTATATCATCACTTTGTGTCTCCAGTCACGATCTCCTTATTAAAAAGAATAAAGAATAGATATATATATATTTATTACCACCCATTGTATTTACAATAACATTGGTAAACTCTTAACAGTGCAATTAACTTTACAATATATTTATTTAGAGTTATATTTTACAATGGAACATAGACTATATGTATAGTATTACATTTATACCCTATTGGGATTAATTGACAACATTTAAGGTTCATATTAACTATTTATTTTAATTCAATGTTCATCATGGTATTATCATTCATTATTTTTTAATTTGTTATTTTTATCCTGGACTGTTACATTCGCAGATTGCAGAAGGTAATGTTGTTTACTATTATTATTCTTTACTGTTGTTATTGTTCTCTTCTTTGCTGATATTGTTCTCTTCTCTTCTTTACTGATATTGTTCTCTTCTTTACTGATATTGTTCTCTTCTTTACTGATATTGTTCTCTTCTTTACTGCTATTGTTCTCTTCTTTACTGCTATTGTTCTCTTCTTTACTGATACTGTTCCCCTTATTTACGTATGTTTCCCCCCTGTTTCAGCTGGTCGCGTTGGCGGGGACATGTCCATGGGGCGTAACCTGAGGGCTGCGTGCTGGCTTGACTTCACCGATAGAGATGCTGACGATGGACTGGCTAGAGGCGTGGATAGGGAGGGGCACAAGAAACAGATACAGTGAGTGTTATGGTGGGGATGGGAGATTATGGTGGGGTTATAGGAGATTATGGTGGGGCACAAGAAACAGATACAGTGAGTACCATGGTGGGGGGATGGAAGATTATGATGGGGGGATGGAAGATTATGGTGGGGTTATTGTAGATTATGGAGGGGGGATGGGAGATTATGATGGGGGGATGGAAGATTATGGTGGGGTTATTGTAGATTATGGTGGGGGTATGGGAGATTATGGCGGGGCAAAAGAAACAGATACAGTGAGTACCATGCTGGGGGATGGGAGATTATGGTGGGGCAGAAAATGAAGATACAATTAGTACTTATGGTGGGGGAATGAGAGATTATGGTGGGTGGATGGGGGATTATAGTGAGGTTTCGAAATAACTTATGTTTCAGTTCAATAATTTTCCCTATAATTTTCACAATCCCTTATTTTGTATTTATTTATCCTATATTTCAAGATGAACAACACTATAATCAGTTAGCAGTTGTTTAACAACTAATGTGTTCAAATCTTTATATACAATTCAGGTTCATTATTATTCGATTTTATTAATATTTATAATCTTAAAAAAGGGTGAACAAATTAGAAATTTGTAATTATTTATCTTACATTTTTTACCTAACCTTGCTATACTATAAAATACTCTATTTATTTATGCCCTTAATATCTATAAGCTTAATAATATAGTTATTTTACTAGCTTTAGCAGATGTTCAGTAATTACCTGAACATTATAACTACAGTGTTTTTTTATTTGTTCGGATGCGTAGTTCCGATATTGTGATGATGCGGATACGCGGATCACTGACTTCGGCTTGGGTCAACCATAGTCTGTTGGGTGGGGTGAAAACTGTTAACGTTCGCAACATTGTTAGAATTGTTGCAGCCTAAAACTGTTAACCATCGTAACTTTCTGATAACTTTTCGTATATTTTTTAGGCAGAAATATATTTATTTAATTTCTCCCCCTCTTTTTCCCCATGGTAATTACAATGTATATCATTTTCACCAATGATTTCAATTAGTGTAACATTTATTCACCTGAGGTACCGCCCAGTAAATTACACACTGAAATAGAACCAAGGGCTCTTACAGTTGTCAAACATTTTTTATTCCTTAAACTAACAAGCTTCGTAATTTAGTTACTCTCTTGCCCACTAGAGGTCGCTAACCTACACCATTAGTATGGACATTAGAGCCATACTAATTAACCATTATCTTTATAGGACTATTCTAATGATTTCTATTAGTTCTATTTATTAGGTTCATTTCACATGTTCAGTATCTAAGTCAATTAAATGAATTAGTTTGCACTATTGACCTCCCCATCAATTATATTGATTGTAATTATAGTACAGAGGACAAACTATTGTGTGTACTTATTTACGCTTTGGTGACGTCATACCTTGATCTGCGCTTTGATGACGTCATACCTTGATCTGCGCTTTGATGACGTCATACCTTGATCTGCGCTTTGATGACGTCATACCTTGATCTGCGCTTTGATGACGTCATACCTTGATCTGCGTTTTAGTGCCTTCATACTTTCCTTTCTATACTTAGACCCTCCTTTCAACTAATTCTATGACGTCATTTCTATTTCCACCTCCTTCTAGATGATAGTATCCTATCATGAAATCATAAATATTTCCTCCTTATTCCAGCTCATTAATTTTCCCCACTATTTCCGATGTAACTCTTTGTTCCGTTTCCCCGTTGCTTCTTTCCTCTTATTTAGACAGTTTCCCCGTTGCTTCTTTCCCCTCATTTAGACAGTTTCCCCGTTGCTTCTTTCCCCTCATTTAGACAGTTTCCCCGTTGCTTCTTTCCCCTCATTTAGGCAGTTTCCCTCTACTAACAATTACTTTATTGACCCGACGGCAGGAAGCTTCGGTCATTAATTATAGTTAGAATTACACGGTGAGAGACTCTGGTAGGAATAACATAGAGCAGCGCCATCTAGTGAGACTCTGGTAGGAATAACATAGAACAGCGCCATCTAGTGAGACTCTGGAAGGAATAAAATAGAACAGCGCCATCTAGTGAGACTCTGGAAGGAATAACATAGAACAGCGCCATCTAGTGAGACTCTGGTAGGAATAACATAGAACAGCGCCATCTAGTGAGACTCTGGTAGGAATAGCATAGAACAGCGCCATCTAGTGAGACCTGGTAGGAATAACATAGAACAGCGCCATCTAGTGAGACTCTGGTAGGAATAACATAGAACAGCGCCATCTAGTGAGACTCTGGTAGGAATAAAATAGAACAGCGCCATCTAGTGAGACTCTGGAAGGAATAACATAGAACAACGCCATCTAGTGAGACTCTGGTAGGAATAACATAGAACAGCGCCATCTAGTGAGACTCTGGTAGGAATAGCATAGAACAGCGCCATCTAGTGAGACTCTGGTAGGAATAACATAGAACAGCGCCATCTAGTGAGACTCTGGAAGGAATAACATAGAACAGCGCCATCTAGTGAGACTCTGGAAGGAATAACATAGAACAGCGCCATCTAGTGAGACTCTGGTAGGAATAACATAGAACAGCGCCATCTAGTGAGACTCTGGTAGGAATAGCATAGAACAGCGCCATCTAGTGAGACTCTCTGGTAGGAATAGCATAGAACAGCGCAGAGATGGGTAGAAATGTAACTAATCATTGATGATTTTTAAAGTATTACACTAGTTTACAGTATAATCACACACGAGTAAAAACGTATAGCTACTCAAATTTGCTAAAAGGTTATAGGGTATAAATTGGCAATACCTCTTAATACGTATTTATGCCTATTCTGAAAACGAGTTTATTTGTTTATGATCTTTCTTTAGATGAATGAAGAAATTCATTTCCATCTTGACTACATTTAATTGTATTCTCAATTTAAATATAGAAATGCCCATTATCAGCTGTACAGTTTTTTGTATCCGCAATCCTTAAAAACCACAAAGCGGAGTTTGTAACCGCACCGGCATTCTGCAAAATCATTTTCTGTGTATCGAAACGCTTTTAAAACTATGATACAATCGAGTGAACATTAATTCGTAAATTCGTAGTACATAATTATCTGAAACCAATGCTAGTCAATCGAGTAAATATTTATTGGGCTGTTTAAAAATAATAAACCGAATTTGAAACTGAAGCCAATTAGTAAACTTATCAAAAACTAATACCAATCCTGTAAATACATATTAAATCGTTAAATCACATGAGTAGTATCTGTATCAGTATTTAGTGTTGCTATCAGTCTGCTAGTCTAATATTTATTTGCATGTTTAAAGAGGTATTAAGTGCATATGATATGCACTATTATTACGCACCATGGGAGGTATTGCTCCGCTAGGTAGGTGAACATCTGCAACAAATAGGTATCATTCAGTTAGGTAACTGCACATCTGCTTGAAATAGGTATTATTCCTCTAACTGCACATCTGCAAGAAATTCGTATCACCTCGATAGATTGCTGTGCATCTGCAAGAATTAATTATTAGGTACTCCGCTAGGCTCTGTACATCTGCAAGAAATAAATATTAAGTAATTATTGTAATACATCTGCACAACTGCGAAAAATAGGTACTGCTTTGCTAGGTAGCTGCACAACTGCAAGAAATAGGTACTTGTTTGCTAGGTAGTTGCACAACTGCGAGAAATAGGTACTGCTTTGCTAGGTAGTTGCACGACTGCAAGAAATAGGTATTGCTTTGCTAGGTTGCTGCACAACTGCGAGAAATAGGTACTGCTTTGCTAGGTAGCTGCACAACTGCAAGAAATAGGTATTAGTTTGCTAGGTAGCTGCACAATTGCGAGAAATAATTACTCCTTTGCTAGGTAGCTGCACAACTGCAAGAAATAGGTACTAGTTTGCTAGGTAGCTGCACAACTGCAAGAAATAGGTACTAGTTTGCTAGGTAGCTGCACATCTGCAAGAAGTAGGTATGTATTACTCCAACTCGTATTATCTCACCTCTTCCGGCACACTGAACTAGGACACGTTACTCCCTTTAACAAAGACATTCCTTCGTGTCTGGATTCTCCACGTTTCGCTTGCTGTTAATAGGTTCCTTTGGTATCATGTATAAGTGCCGGGTGGGACGCGGTATTGCCACCTGTACTCATAATGCAGGTGCTACTTTTTCAGCATCTAAGGCAGACGGTGAATGGATATAACCCATGAACTAGTTACCTTAGAACTAGGTTAATTAAGCGCTAAATCGATTGATTAGTTCATCAAAATTTATTATCCAGAAAAATTTAAGATTAAATTTAGCCGATAGATAATTAAAATTTATTTAATGAATATTATTTTTATTTCAAGATATTACAATACAAGACTATGTTACAACCCCACGTTATTTATTTTTTCTCAGCTAACTCATCTATCAGTAATAATGCAGATTGATATATTTTTTTAGGAACGACGAGAATGAGAATGATCCCGCATGTGCGGACAAGACGCAGCAAGCAGCTGAAGAAGTGGTACAGGAGACCGATAGCAAGAACAGAGTGGTATCTGCTAGTGGTACTGGTACAGTAGGTACCAGAGTCACATGTACCGATGGTGTGACCAAAAGCACCACAGTGCAGTTCTGTCGAAAGAGTGCCTTTGTACTCGGTGCCTCCTCTTCCATGCCCACTCTGACCACCAACCAGAGAAGATCTTCCGTCAAAAGGCCTTTAGAAGTGACTCTACCCTGTCAGGAAATACAGTACCTCGATATTTCCTACCAAAAGGTGAAAATATATTAAATGCTTATTCTTGTTATTAAATAGAGTAAGTTCAGAGTTATATTGTCTCACGTCTTCGATCATGTAGCAAAAAACTATAAATATAGTAACGAATTAATTACCGATAAATTGATAAATCTGTGCTTTCTATAATATTTCCTAATATAAACAACAATCTAACGTAATATTTCAAAGAATGATATAGGTACCTACTATATAACTGTACTTACTTGAAAATGTTATTATTTTCGAAAATGTTGCATATGAATAAAACTTTTTTCAATTTACTTAAATTACTTCAAATCTTTCTTATCGATACCTCGCCCAATAAATTTCCCTGCATTTTCTTACCGGTTCCCTCTTCCACAGGTGCAATACTCACCCATTCCCCACAAGAAGATAGCCTATGTCCCCGTGGACCACCACGCCATCCACTACTGTGACGTGTCCTACGTTAAGGACTCTGAGAGACCCCTCAAGAGGAAGCCCCTCACCCGGTCTCACTCCTTCGGACTAGCGGATCTCAGGGACAGGGTTGACTCTGAGTTCTTCAGCTATAAATTTAGGTGAGATCACCTTTCTTTAAAATTGATTTTACTGAAGAAAAAGTTCTCTGTTTTTATTTTCTAATATAAAACCTAGCTGTATCTGGATAAATAAATCAATAATCTTTAATAATTAACTAAAATACATAAGAAAACATGTTGATAATGTTAAAAATGAAAAAAAGTCTTTTATAAAAGTTCGTTTTTTCTTTCAAATTATTTTTTTATTTTAATATTTTCGTTGATTATTAATGAATTTTTATTTATTTATCCATATATTTTATTTAAGATATTGTGGGGTCATAGAAGATTAAGAGAGAACTCAATTTAATTTTCTATGGCGCACTAAAAAAATTAGTTCTGCAACTTGCAAATAATCAGTTAAATTAACAGTTTTTACCCAATACTAATGTATATTTTCTATTTTCAGGTAAAAAGATGGTGTAGGACTTTAGTTGTAGCTCTCACTTTTAGTGCATTAGGTCCAATATCAAAATATTCACTTATCACAAATGTAACCACAATATTTACAGCTTTACCAAAGTTAATAAATGCTATTATTATCACCGATAGTTTAGTTATTTAACTTCTTTACCGATATAGTGTTAGGTTTGTTACCGTAGTAGATACTTCTCTCATGTCTCACTAAACTCAGAAAAAACCTTTTAGGGAAACTTTAACCCTGCCACTGAATTTGAGGTAATTATAATTTTATAAATTTCAATGATATGTTGTCTAATAATTATCAGTTCTAATAAGTTAAGTGAAACGGGAAATATTGTAAACAATTTATTCAATTCAACCACAGTGTTTGTCTCAGGACATTCACTGTTTGTCTCAGGACATTCACTGTTTGTCTCAGGACATTCACTGTTTGTCTCAGGACATTCACGGTTTGTCACACGACATTCACTGTTTGTCACACGACATTCACTGTTTGTCACACGACATTCACTGTTTGTCTCAGGACATTCACTGTTTCTCTACCATTATGTATTTTTTCTGGTTTTTATTACCGTTCTCAGTGAATCAACACCAAATGTTTTTACTGTAAATATTTTCTGCTGAGTTAGCAATTATTGTAGAATTAACAAAGACTTATAGTTTATATATATTAATGGTAGGAAGAACTACCTGCTGGGTCCATTCTGCATAATATGTATAGCTAATAGAAATTTTTTTTGTGAATTTTTTTTATCAGATTATCCGAGTTTTAGTATAATTTTGGTGTGACCATTCTTTAATATTATTATGGTTTCTTAATATCACTTATTAAAACGGCACGAGTTTGATATTTTCTAGCACACTTATATGTGCATTATCATTTTAAAATATTTGTATGTATTGTGTTTGCCTATTGAAAGTATTTCAGATAAATCTCGTATGTTATAGTTTATACCTCACACTACCAAATTCAATATGTCTAATTTTATTTATATGCCACAGAACTATATATAATATATATATAAAGATACATTTATGTAGACTATTCTGGATCCATGAGCTTTGTCAGTTATACCAAATAATAATAATACTTTTATCAACAAGTTATTGAAGTACAAAAATCCATTCAATCTGTTTAAGTCATCCCTCATGTAGGCTTTACGTTTTCTTTGCGTTTTCTATGCCAATTCCTTAGTTTAGGGGAGACTGCTCTGGTCTCTAAAACTGTAATCAAAATCAGATTTGGATTCAAACCTTATTAGTGTAATTTATATCATTACTATTCTCAAATGTGTTTATTTTGTGTCATCTCTGAAAGTTTTGTTGCTATTTTATTGTTAGATGAGGAATTTTTTAGATTATTTATAAGGCTAAAATCGTGTTATCTTCGATAGAGTCGAAGGTTTCAACGGGATGTAAAACTCTATTATTTATTTGGGTTATTAGATATGATTTATTGATGCCCTTTTAGTGGTGTATTAATTTATACACTTTGTTGTTGGTTTTTGTTATTCTTTTCATTCATTTTTTTATTTCAAAAATCATATCTTTCTCATTATGTTTTAATGACTTTAAATGAGGTAGTTAGTTCTATCAAATTAGGCGTGTTATTATATTTCATATTGAGGTAGTGATAATTAATATTATTAATGTATTGATATTTTTTGAGACATCATAGAATAGGTATTATTAATTAAATTAATAATTTGTGTCAAGTCATCTTCTAGTGTTAATATTTCTATATAATCAATACTATTTTTTGTACCTAAAATTGTAAATATACCTACTTAAGTAAATTTTTGAACATATATGCTAGATCCAATCATTATCCTTTCAATAGATCAAAAAGAACAGTACCATTAATAATTCTAATTATTTAATTATATATAGAAATACCTCTTAATAGAAATTGAGAATACATATGATTTTTATGTTATTTCTCAATATGCAATGTTCATTAAAATAATACAGGCCTATGAAATAATTTGTTACATTAATATCCATAGCATTTTAAAGAAGTATTGATATGAAAATACAGTAAAATGAGAAGAAATTTAAGGAGGTATCTTTAGATTAGCCTCTTCAACCTATTACATATTGTCTGATCAAACACACCATCAAATACTACACAAACACCATTAAAATCTTTCGATTTTATTGCTGTCAAACTCTATAACAAAAAAATTGAATTGATTCAACCTCTTGAATTATTTTTTGTCAAACATCATAATAGAAGACTAACTTTTTTGCACAATTTTATATGCAGATAATTATTTATAGATTTTATCTTATATATAATCATGTCCCTAACGAAGCAACTAGAAATAATTTCCAATCTAACAGTTTCCTGGCTAAACAGAAGACCCTCTGCTTTGACCCTAGTAACCTAGCCACTGGCACGGGCGCCAGTCCTCAAGGAAAATTCATAATCCTTTAATTTCAATTCGATTTGGAAGTTATTTTTTCATGACTTTTAAAAAAAGAAGGTGACAAGTGGTAATATTGTTGTGGGCATTTATTCAAATATATTAGGAGTAACTTGTAAGTATATCAGAGTTCTCTCTGGTAATGAGATGTACGAGTGTGTTTGAGTACATACGGGTGAAAGTTTCACTATAATCATTTAACCCTTATAGCTAAGCAAATTAGGGTACGGTTACTATGGATGCGTATTCGACCGATTTTTCGTACTGACGATATCTTCAGAACTGATAGTCAGTGCGAGGTGGTTACACTGTACGCGATTTCTGATTGTCAGTATGGTTCTTCCCAATTAATAATTATGTTTATTTTAGGTAATGTTCAAGAGGAATTAAAAACCTATCTGTGTGCCTATGAAATAATAGACGCGACTATAATTTGATCATTTTTTTCACTGCACAAAATTTTTGAAATGCGTAAATAGAAAAATGAGCATATTTTCCATATAACTATTCAAGGATATTCAATTTTATTAAAAAATATTGTTCAGAGTAACAACCAATTCAAGCCTTTATATGTATAAACAACCCAGTTAACATAGTCGTGTCAACTATATTTTTAAACGATACCACGTGCTCTACACTTTCGATGTAGAAAAAAAGAAACAAATTCATCCCTCTGCATCGTTCAGATATATTTTTAGATTAACGATGCAACACTCAAATAAATAAAAAAGAGATATAAACGAAAGCGTTGCAATAATGCAATAGACACCATATCGATATCAAATACACATACATCTATATTAAAAATATTTATTAACTGATACCGACATTTATATTGATGCCGATATACAGTATTCAATACTCTTTCTAAATGATGCAACTATGTTTCACTTATTGTTTCTAAATAGTAACGATAAAGAATAATCTGATCTTTCAAATACATTTTCGGTTGGCGATGCAACACTATTCTGATCATAAATGGAATGAAATTTTAGGTATCGATTCTAAAACGGAATTCCGTAATATAATATTTATCTAATTACTGATGTTGTTTCGATTCATTTAGGTAGATATCGGAATTGATCATAAATTATACGAAATTTTAGATATCTATTCTAAAACGGAATTCAATAATATAATAGATATCTATTTACTGGTGTTGTTTCGATATGCATTAAACGATTTCTGATTAGAAAATAAACAATGCGGACTAGAGTGAAGATTTTTGAATACTAATGGTAGAAACAAATTAGATTTCTAAACAGCAAATAATTTAGATACATTCAGTTAGATATCTAATTTAAGAGTATTTCATATCTATTACCGGCATGCGCTACCAGCGCAACGAATTAGACACAATCCGATATCGAATAGATTCAGACATGTTTGCTGGGAAATATATATTATAAATAATTAAATAATATCTGTATTATTCCTGATAGTATCCAATAATAAATTTCCTAAACGCATGAGCAAACTGTAACAGCAATTGAAAGTAATAGAATTGTACACACAAATTACCGAATCTGTCGCTAGTTGCATGAAAAAATCAAACTCATTTGAACGCTGAAATTGTTCTGACGACTTCGTACGTATTCTGACGACCAAATCGAAGATTTTATAAGAGTTTAGGTGAAGTATGGAACAAATAGTGCGCCCGTGCCAGCAGTTAGAGTAGTGAGACAAATTATGAGAGCTAAGTTACTATGGTTATGGCCACAAAACATTGAATAAGAAGAAGCTCAGGTCGAACGTGTACACAGTCGTAAAAATTCAACTAATCACGTCCACTGATCTCTGACGTCACAATAAAGGCCCCAACAAACATATGAATGTCGATTCAATGCCGTTTGCTGTCGAATTCGTAGCGCTAACGGTGGCAGCAACCATTTCGACTCATAGTAGGGTGACAGGACAATAACCCCCCGTGCAAAAAAAAAACCCACGGTCAAAAACCCCCCGTGCAATATACCCCCGGACAAAAATCCCTCGGACAATAAACCCCCCGGACAAATACCCCCCGGACAAGAACCCCCCAAGCAAAAAACCCTCGGTGCAAAAAACCCCCGGTCGATATAAATAGCATAATTCATTTTAATTTATTTTTTATTAATAAAATTATTATATGCTTCTAAATATAAAGAGATATAGTGCACCTAAGGTTAGGTTAGCGGTCCGATTGGGGGGCCAGGTTTGATAGTGACAAAATGTATACTGTACTTATTTTTACTATAAAATAGGTAATTGGGTATACCTTATTTTGCAAAAAAATTTTGTCATATTTTCGAAGAAAATGTAATAATTATTGGTTCGCATTGAATAATTTTCAATATATTAATAACAATGAATTATGCTATTTATATAGACCGGGGGTTTATTGCTCCGGGGTTTTTTTGATCGGGGGTTTTTTGTCCGGGGGGTTTATTGCAAGGGTTTTTTTTGTCCGGGGGGTATTTTGCACGGGGGATTTTTGACCGCGGGGGATTTTTTGCACGGGGGGTTATTGTCCTGGAATCTCAAAGTAGATATCGGAATGTCTGTTTCTAAATGATATCTGAATTTACATTTCGAGTAGAAACACGAAAACCGATACATGGTTTTAACAGCATCATCTTGACGTCGGCATGTCTGTTTCCAAACGATATGTGAATTTATACTTCGACCAGAAGTGCGAAAACAGATACGTAGTTTTAAAGACATCGTTTCAAATTTGGAAATTCATTTTCTTATCTTCCTGTTTTATAATACGTATAGAAATGTAGGAATTATTTCTATTCAATTGGATTGTACCTTTCTATATGACGTACGTTGTGCTCCCTTTAAACTATACTTAATAATTAATACACTTATGGGGTACTACGGCAGTTGTGAAGGTACGATTGGGCATTGGCACGCTAGTGCGATTGTACACTGGATTAACGTAAAGTAAGTGATACTGGAACATCAGTTGTTGAATATTGTTCCTCCAGTACCGTGAAAATGAAATGGATAACCAATCAAGTGATTTTTCGATGGCCAGTGCATTTATTGTTATGAATCTATTCTAAACTGCTTATAATAAGCCCCGAGGGGTTCATGAAGCTGTCTTTGGTGAATAGAAGAGAAGTGGGGTGGCGTCCCTTGGGAACCAAAACTGTTGTAATTTGGATTATGTATTGTCTATTTCATGTTTACCATGTGTATGTATAGTGTTTTTAACTCTCCATGCAGTTGTAGAGGATAGCGCGAGGTTATGCTCCACAATTACGTACGAGGTCTTAGATTTTGTGTTAGGTAGGCTCGTAGACTTCATTTACTATTACTTCTTCATTTCCCTCTTCCATCCTTGAGTGCAGCCACCGATGCTTGTGACCATTTTTGTCACATTCCTCGGTAAGTGACAGCATTCACGGAGTAGCTTTTCAGCATCCATGAGCGTCGTGACTTTGTCCATGGAGCTACTTTCCTTTCTGACTGCTTCTTCCAGTCCCTTGTATTTCATTTCCTTTTGACGTCAGCGACATGGCCTCTGGGTCCGAAGCAGACATTAAACCTCTACTAAACGTAAATAATTAAAAGTTTATGGGCTATTTAACATGTTCCATTTTAGAGTAAATTCTGTGTTATTGGACGGTTCCACATTTTCGAATATGTAAGAAATAAATATAATAATTATCATTATTCAATTCTTACTTAAATTGGTATTCATGATACCAGTAAGTAAAATACAAGCTTAAAAATAAAAATCAATACAGAAATCATTTTTCTACGTAAAATGCGGAAACCCTTCCTTGATTTCTCTCATTTCTTGTTTGATTTTCACCATTTCTACATCTATCTCTATCATCCCTCCGCTCATCTCCTCTCTTTCTCTATGTTCCTCCTCTCTGTCCTCAACCCTTCTCTCACTACCCTTAACAGTTTTCCTTTCCTTAATTTGACCCTTATTTATGTACAAGTTTTCCTCACCTCCATCCCTTCTTCTCCTCAACTCCTCTCTCAGTTTCCTATCTTTGATTCTTTCTTTCAGTGACAGATCAGGAGCTATCATTACTCATCTTTTCTCTACATCCTCAGAATTCCTCAGATATTTCCCCCTAGCTACTACTGCCCATTTCTGTCCTACTGTTCTCTTCTTTACCAGAATAGGATTAGGAATACCCCTCTCATTTCTCTCACCATTTGTTCTTCCCTGTCCTTGCTTCAGTCTAATCACCTCTTCAATTTCCAAGTCTCTCAGTCCCATATTCTTTTCAAACAGCTCTCCACATATATCTTCATCACTCTGGTTAGACTCCTTTAATCTATGAATAATTAAGTTTCTCTCCCTTTTTGCAATCTCCTAACCATCTTTAACCTCCTCCATGACTTTACCCACCAACTTCTCTTCAATATTGCACATAATCTCACCCTTCATTTCTTCTCTAACTTTGCCAACAAATTTCTCCTCAATGTTCCCCATTATCTCTCCTCTTACCTCCTGGACAATTTCTATCTTCTCCCTCTTTAGGGTTCCAAACTTATCCCTAAATCTCTCAATCATCTTCTCATACAAGCTTTCTTGCATTCTCCCCACTATTTTCACCTTGAGTCTCATCTAAAATCTCCACCTTCAAACCTGCAATCCTTGATTCCATTTTTTTCAAAGTTTTTAGAATCTCCTTATTCTCCTTTTTAATCTTATCATTCTCCTCCTGTAACCTGATCATTTTCTCGCCTGCTTCTCTACACTTCTTGCAGACCCACACTGCTCCTCCTTTATCCTTTTCATACATTTCATAAGTTTTCTCATTTAACCCTCCACACTTAATATGGTGCCAGCCAGAACATACCTCACACATAATTCCCGCTTGCCCATCCTTTACCTTCTTTGCACACCCTATACACGTATCAGATACAGAGACTTCTGATTCTCTTTTCATACATTTCATAAGTTTTCTCATTTAACCCTCCACACTTAATATGGTGCCAGCCAGAACATACCTCACACATAATTCCCGCTTGCCCATCCTTTACCTTCTTCGCACACCCTATACACATCCCAACAAACATATGAATGTCGATTCGATGCCGTTTGCTGTCGAATTCGTAGCGCTAACGGTGGGTATCGACTTAGCAACCATTTCGACTCATAGTAGATATCGGAATGTCTGTTTCTAAATTATATCTGAATTTACACTTCGAGTAGAAACACGAAAACCGATACATGGTTTTAACAGCATCATCTTGACGTCGGCATGTCTGTTTCCAAACGATATCTGAATTTATACTTCGACCAGAAGTGCGAAAACAGATACGTAGTTTTAAAAAAATCGTTTCAAATTTTGAAATTCATTTTCTTATCTTCCTGTTTTATAATACGTAAAGATATGTAGGAATTATTTCTATTCAATTGGATTGTATCTTTCTATATAACGTACGTAGTGCTCCCTTTAAACTATACCCAATAATTAATACACTTATAGGGGACTAAGGCAGTTGTAAAGGTACGATCGGGCATTGGCACGCTAGTGCGATTGCACAATGGATCAACGTAAAATAAGCGATATTGGAACATCGGATGTTGAACAGTGTTCCTCCAGTGCCGTGAGAATGAAATGGATAACCGATCAAGTGATTTTTCGATGGCTAGTTCATTTATTGTTATGAATCTATTCTAAACTGCTTATTGTAAATAAGCCCCGAGGGGCATCGTGACTTTGTCAATGGAGCCACTTTCCTTTCTCACTGCTTCTTCCAGTCCCTTGTATTTCATTTCCTTTTAACGTCAGCGTCATGGCCTTTGGTTCCGAAGCAGACGTTAAACCTCTACTAAACGTAAATAATTAAAAGTTGATGGGCTATTTAATTAACAAGTTCCATTTTAAAGTAAATTCTGTGTTATCGGACGATTCCACTTTTTCGAATATGTAAGAAATAAATATAATAATTATCATTATTCAATTCGTACTTAAATTGGTATCCATGATACCAGTACATAAAATACAAGTTTAAAAATATAAATCTTTACATAAATAATTTTTCTACGTAAAATGTGGAACCCCATATCCGATAACTGGAGCTTTCACCAAGTGCCAAAAGCTGCAAATGAGACGATTAAAATTCAGTGACTCACATTATTGATAATTAAACTTAAAGTGGTAATCGGACTCAATAAATCTAGATATAATAATCGAATTATTTAACTTTTATTTCAATTGGTATCATACCTTCAGCTATTTTGTTACTAATTAAATATAGTAGCTAAATAATAATTATAATATTTTCCTTTATCACGTGTTCGAAAATATAGACCCTATTAATAACTTGGAACATATTCCCTATTGCTAAAATTATTTCACAGAGCACAACATTTCTGTTTTATATAACACAATTATATAAGTCAAAATGTCAAACTAATTACTCAACTATTATGACCTTTATTTACTGAGTGTGAGTTAGTATATGGTCAAATTTTAATTAATGCATTCATTACTTTAAACTTTCATCACAGAGCTTTCATCTATATTCTAAGTCGTGGCCTCAAAACATTTTCTTTAATTTGAACTCATAGCGAACGAAATTTTTAAGGAGTTACAATTATATAAAAATATGACCAACTCATTACTATTTATAATAAGAATAAGTTGTGATTTTGGTTATAAAAGCGGTGCTTGCCTGTATTGTTCTATTCACTTTAAAAATATCTTTAAGTATCTCCAGGTCGGTTAATATCAAAAATTTTTTATAGTAAAATGCATCCACGGTGGCAAAGTGCCAGAGCTGCTGGCACGAAGACGTATAGACCCACGAACGATACCGGGACACATCACTTCATTTCTTCCCATTTAAATTATATATAACATTATGTAACATAAGTCTAATTGATATGCACCTAAACGTACAGTACGTTATATCAATGAAATAAGAGTTTTCAATTTTAATTTATTTATTTATTGGATGCAAGTGGATATCGTTTCAAAGCATATTAGATATATAATTAGGCGTCTGTTCGATGCAGAATCCCTATGTATGTTGGATGTCGTAATTTATCTTTCTATTCAACGCTGTTATAACGGTATCGCTTCGATGCCAAATATACTTGATATGATGCGGTTTAGCGGTGCAAACGGATATCGGATTGATGTCTACTTGATGTCACCATGTCTAATTTGTTACTGGTATTCGATGTCGGCAGAGAGGTTATACAGAGTCGTTTAGACATCGAATAGATACATTCATGATTGCTGGGATATCAGATACAGAGACTTCTGGTTCCCCACTCACGATCACAGTCCACAGAGTAGGTAGAACCAAAGGCCTCAAGAGGCTTACCTGGATCCCGGGGCTCACCCTTCTGCCGATGCCTGGTCGGCGTTCTCGACATTGAAGACATCTTATAGGTAGTCTACTAGTCTTCAGTCTTCACAGAAATTTCTGGCTACCCCGGAGCTCAAGAAAAACCTCCAATATTTCTATTTTCTCACTGCAGCATTTATTCTCTTCCTTTCATTCACTTATAGATAGAAACGGCAGATTACGGTTAAATACTATGCTATGTTTTGCAAAATAGATTTGTCTCGAGGAGCGTCACACATCCACACAGCACAGAAGCCAGCACAATTCACTAGATTCGATCCATTCTTTCATTAATTTAAGAAATGAACACACATAAACAATTATTGTGACAAAATATTTCACTCTTAAAGGTCCCCTCCAAGCAAATATTTTTATTGCTTTATTTAACGAGGCTAATGTTTCTCATCATTTTGCTACAAACCGCATCTAATTTGGTAGCATATTTTTAATTTTATATGCTTTTAAAGATTTTTATAATCAAAACTCTACAAAACCTATTTTACTACCGACTTACTAATTTAAAAAAAATTCGGCCCATTTGTTTTGATTTTACACCATTTGTTTTGATTGTCAACTAGGTAGTAGGTTTAATAAATCCATTTAATATTCGTTTAAAGGTATAATATTGAATGAACTTATACATAATAGAAACGTTTATATACTTTAGGAAACAATTAATATCTAAAATAATTTAAATAAAGGCCGAAAACGCATGGATTGTTTATAAAATTCAAATTTGTAATCAAAACAAAGAGTGTACAATCTTCTTCTTGAGCATCAGATTAGTGATTCGCTCAATTGTTGCTCACAGAGTATTAAAAAACGTTAAAAACAAATTATAAAATATATATTGAAACGAATTGAATGCAGTTTGCAGAATAATGATCGTAGACCTTAGTTCTATAATATTATGTTATAAACTCATTTTTTTCCCGGAGCCTGGAGAGGACCTTTAAGGAAAGTTCAACACCATGGTCAATATTCATAACTTCCGAGGTTTAGATAATGGACACAGTATGCAAAAAAAAAACTATAATAACTTAGTTGGAACAATAGAGTATTTTGTGTCTGTGACGTCACCAAGACAACCCTCTGAAATTGAATTTTAGGGTCTATCCAGTTTCAATAACTGTATTATATTCTTATTTTTGAAATATAATGATGATAGCTAATAGGCTAGTGTAATTTTAATAGCATTAATTGCATGCAGTTTGAATTGAAAATTTTGCCATTATGACGACAGTGACGTCACTTGCTCTAAACTCATCGATTGTTTCTTCTGTGTCTACCGTAGGACTGACCTTAGACCGGTTTGTCTTGGCATCCTTATTTTAAACTGAAGAATGAAGATGTATTCCAGTTAGTTCCAAAGTTTTGGATTCTCGCTGACAGTCTGGAGAGAATGGGTTAGGCTTGAAGCGGATTTAATTAAAACATATTTGAATTTTGTGTCAAACACTATGAAAGTTGAAACATGGGTTGCCGATTCGGCGATTAAACATGCTCTTACAGTCTAAGACTTACCGGCTTAACCTATGAATTATTTCCTATATTTACATTAATTTCATCTTGGACTTTGGACACTGGACAGAAAGAGATAGGGTCACGCAGGTAAATTGTGGCCCTTTAATTTTTAATTGCGGCCTTCTCAAGAGAGTCTCTAAAACATTCCGAATCAAAATTACATTAAAATGTTGCATAGCTATCAAAAGAAGCACAGTGCATGCTATAACTTATTAATTTAATTTTGATGTGTGTTTTGAATTTGAAGCTATGATGGTAACAGTTGTTTCAGTTGTAAGAGGCCACAGTTAGTGAGTGGGCCGCAATTAACCTGCGTGACCCTATCTCATAATCTGATTAATCTCTTGTCTGAGTAGCCAGTCTGCAGAACATGTGACATTTTTAACATTTTCTGTGCGAACAATCCTTAATTTCCTCCTATATTTACATGTATTTTACTGAGAACAGAAGCCAAAATTAAGAATTTCTTGGAGAACACTTTACCAGTTCCTGCAGTCTGGCTGAGTAGTCTCTATGAACACTTTGAACTTTACCAGTTTCTTCAGACTGGCCAATTTCCCTAGTCTGCAATTTTGAATTTGCTAAGTGTGACAAATCTGTCTGACTAGTGAGTAGTGACTGTCATTCTATTTTCAGGACAAGATTCACAAGAATTTATTTAAAAGACAATTTGTCTGATTGTCTCCAAAGATTTTCAAATCTGTTTCTAAAATGACCAGAATTCTCCAAACACAAAAATGTCTCCAATAATTTATAATTAGCTACCCAAGTAATAAAGCATATCCAAACTCGCCATTTTAATGGCGAGTTTGTGACTGTTCTTTTGAGCCTCTCAATTGGCAATTGCAAATGGCGAGTTTTATCTATTTTTCTCCTATGCCAAAATGTTATTTTGGAGAGAATTAATGATAATTTGATCATTTTGTTGAGAATTTGTTGAATTTTGGAGAGAGCTGGAGAGACAAATGATGAGTTTATGAGACATACTAATTTACTTGGATAATTACATGTAAACATAGCCCATAGGTAGCCAGTATGCAGAATGTGTCTCTTCTCCCGCAGAGACTTCATTTGAGAGAGAGCTACTCTCTGACTCTCAGCAGCAGATTCAGAATCTCCCGCAGCTAAATTAATGGTAACATAGGAATTAATTCAAAATCTCCCGCAGAGATCTCCAATTTCTAAAATTTCATTCAAAAACTCCCGCAGAGAGTCTTGGAAAAATGTTCCATATTCTGCAGACTGGATAGGAAGGAATTATTATTATTTAGGAATTTGTCTGAAGACATCCAGACAGCACTCTGCCACTCACTGCAGTAACTGGTGAACTGTTCTCAAAGACTCCAAGAAATCCTGTATTTTGGCTTCCGCTCTCACTCAGTCCAGAGTAGAAAACACAAATTCTAACAGAGTTACTCTAATACTCATGAATACTGAACTGCGGAGTTTATTAATGATTAATGTCATTAACCCTGCTTAGTATTAGTAAAGCATGTAGGTAAGGTAGCTATCTTCTACCTATAGACTATTCACTATCCTAGTTCAAGAGTATGTACCAAGTCGCCGATTAATTGTCGACTTAAAATTTATGAAAATAAGTATCTTTCACATATATAGACGACTAATGAGCACTTAAATTAGATTTAAAATTAAAATTGGTGACTCATAATCATAATCGTCGGAAACGCGCAATGCGCATCTCTGTTGAAATGTAAACAAAGCAGCCATTTTGTTTTGATATGGCGCTCAACTTTCACGATGTAGAATTCAAATTGTATGTCCGTTTTCTGTTTTCGGTGTTCTTCTGTTATGAATGATGTGGTCACTACTTGTCATTTTAATTTGATGCTCTCTGACTAATTATCGGGAAAAAAAAACAAATGAATAACTATCAAAGAAAGTATGCCTCTCTCAGGCTCTCTGTGATTGGCTGGTATCAGTTGTGGTATGCCTCTCTCTCTGATTGGCTGATACGCTCTCAAGTCTCAATTAATTTAGGTAGTTATAATAATATAGGTATATTGACGACTGTCTACTTTCAAAATTGGAATTAAAGTATGACGACTGGCGACTGCATTACTAATTTTTGTTGACTTATTTAAAAAAAAAGGATGTATTGCGCCAGACTGGAAAACATAAATTCTAACAGAGTTACTCCTAACTTCATGCGTTCCCATTAGTGATGTTTATCATCATAACAAGCCCAATTGTGAAGCATGAATAACTTATTTTACATTAGTTTTCACTGTGGAGTTGAAATTTATAAAATAATTTACTGATTTCTGCATTTTTTGGGGTTAAAATGAGTAATATTTGTTCATTCTAAATTCCTAACAGAGTTACTAGTCAATCTGAAATGAGTTATTATTCCACTCTGATGTATTGGCGACTCACTGAACATTCTCTGAAACTAGGTTCACTATTAGACCGTACAGCATGCAGAGTTCAATTTTTTCAAATATTATGAAATATATAACTGAGTTTTACATAGTTAAAGGAAATAATGTGAAGTTTCTGCAGAGTTGACCTTAGGAATAATTTCTAACAGAGTTACTTGTCAATCAGAAGTTATTTTTCCACCTTGGCTCTCAGTCCAGATTGTATTTGGACTCCATGTTACTGTTGTTACAGAGTATATATGTCAGTTAAAGCCCAGTCTGCAGAATATGTGAGATATTCAAATTTATTTAGGATATTCTCTCCAAAGTCCAAACAATGAATTCTGTCTCAAAAATGACCAGAATTCTCCAAATATCTCCAATAATTACATTTAATGATTTAAACAGTAAGCATTGGAATTAATTAGGAAATAGTTTCACAGATCTTACAAAGATACATAATACATTATATAATATAGACCCCTAATATATTTTCCCTCTAAAAAATGTAAAAAACATCTCCAAAGATCTTTGGATACTCTGTCGCTGACTTGCACTTTGCAAACTGACCTAATTGCTATTTGCTAGTTAGTAGTTATAAGATCAGGTTTCAGTTGTAGACTAACATTTTCTGAGCAAGTAATATTTGATTTTTTCCTAATTCATATACTTTAATTCATTTACTGAAAAGTTTCTAACATAAAGAAATATGTGTATTTCTTGTAGAGCTCAAAGAGCTGAACCAATACTCTCTGTATCGGTATCGGTACTCATTATATCGGCCATTTTTTAGGTATCGGTACTCTATATCGGATCGGCAAATATTAATTCAAATATGCCGATACTATTAAAAAGTCTTATTTTTATCAAAAATTCATGTATTACATCATTTTTGCTTTAGTTTTTATTGTTGAAAAAATGTACAATGAATATCATCATAACTAATTAATTTTGTTTAAAGTGTCTTTTCTTGAGTTTAACGGCAGCAGACAACAATAAACTGAAAATGAAACGTGTTCAGAAACATGTTCAGACGGGCAACTGAACCAATTATGACAGACGTACGTGTTATGATTAAATAGGTGGTAAGAATTTCAATTCTGGTTAAATTACTATAAGTAAGAAATTATGAAATATTAAAATGTGTAATCTAAATATATAAATCATAAGCTCACGTACTGTGGCAAACGCAAGTTTGTAAGGAAAATGGCTGTCTGATTACGCGCTATTAGTAGGTATATTCCACTAGACTCGGACATGTATCAAACTTGTACTAAAACGGTTATATATAATAAGTCGTTGCTATTCAATATGAATAATGGTTAAATGAATTAAATTAATCATGTTTTGGATTATAAACAATGATTACAATACTTGAAATTTATTAATATTATATTTAAAAACAAACTGGACGAAGCCACGAATATACCAATTCATTACATCCGGTTTCTTAGTACTACTCTACTCGTACGTCATCTATGTTTCCAACCAATAGCAGTGCACATATATGGTCATAAAAACATTGAATATAAGTATTTGGTAGCTCATTGGTAGATATTAGTTTGTGCATACCTACGTAGTATGTACATTAAACTACCCATATCAGACTTGCCGAATCCTATACTATTGTATCAGATTCGGTACATTTAATGTATAGGTAAATAAAATTAATAATAATAATTAAAAAATATCGGTATCGGGAGCATCTGAATATTGGTGATTTTTAAGTATCGGTATCGGCAAATTACTAAAACCTAGTATCGGTATCGGCAATAATTATGGTATCGGTACAGTCCTAATTTCTTGAACACTTTACCAGCATCTACAGACTGGGTATAGTAAAATTTCTTTTCAGATTTATATTCCTAATTATCCAATGAGATAAAATACCTACGATTATGGTTCTTGGATCATTAAGCAGCTTATTAATAAGAAACATAACTTCCAATGTTAAATTACCTATTTTTAATAAAGCTCTTCTTGCTAATGGTGTCACCTTTAAGGTAAGTAGCTATTTACTAACCTCATTCCTAACCATACTCTTATATTCATCATTCTAATAAATCTATTAATTTGTATTACTTACCAAGTTGCCAGTCAGCTGGAGATTTTCTAAGAAGAAAATTCATATAAGATTTCTAACTGGCTACTTTTGAGAGGTGGTATTAGTTGTAAAATATGTAGATAATAAGTAAATTACTTATAAAACTTATCAAAAAAGATTTATCAGACATGAAGTTGCTATAATGTTATAGCTATTAATGATTTTTTAATTGGAAAAATGTTGACTTGGGAGCCAAATTTCTCTTTGAAATATCTTATAATGTGTTGACCTTTATTTACCAAGCTTGGAGACCAATTCATTTTCTTATTACACAGGCAACTTTGCTTCCATACTTAGAAACATGAATTAGCTATTTTCCAATAAGAATATTAACACAGCTCTTTTTAATCTCTTAAATTTAGTCAAGTAACATAGCTTATTTCCTCTCTATATCTTGTCTCACTTTGAGAATAGATATTTCCACTGCAGCTCAATTTTCCTTCTTTCAGCATTGGGCCAAACCAACATCTGTCTGCTCTTATTGTACTAAACAGAAGAAAAAAACTGATGATCTAGAACATTGTAATGTTGGAACTATTGGTGAGTTTTCCTATTAAAATGTTCAAATTATTCTCAAGAGATATTTCTGAAGGTATTGTTATTATTCTTTATGAATTGAAGGCATGAATAATGTTGCTGTAAACACAATCTGTACGATTTAAAATAAGGATGCTTTTTTTTAGCTATTTATAGGTTCTTACAACTGTTTTTGTACTTAGCTAACATAACTCATTGCTGTTTGCAGGACATGTTGATCACGGTAAAACCACATTGACTGCCGCCATCACAAAGGTGCTCTCTCAGGATGGCAGATCCACCTTCACGCCTTTTGATAAGATAGACACTGCACCTGAAGAGAGGCACAGGGGCATTACAATCAACACTGCACATGTGGGGTACAAGACGGCTAAGAGGTAAACAAGTAGTGATCTCTTGGTTCAATCTAATTAGATCTAAATTGTTGACAATAATAAGTATACAGCTTTAAACTTTTCCTTTTCATATTTCTTCACCTATTTCACTCTTAAGTAGCTACTTGGAATTAAGTCTTAAAATGTTTTCTGAATTCAAATAGCTATAGCTAATTAATATATAAAATTCATGATCAAAGAATGAATGTTTTTGTTTAATAATAGAAAATTTAATTTACATTTTTTGTGTTATTCAGGTAATTACCTAATTAAAATATATATTGAAATAAATATTGTTTTGTTATGCATCCAATATTTTGTTTCAGGTCATACGCACACACAGACTGTCCTGGTCACATGGATTTTGTGAAGAATATGATAGCAGGCACATCACAAATGGATGCCGCCATAATTGTGGTTGCAGCAACAGACGGTCAGATGCCACAAACCAAAGAACATTTAATGCTCGCCAATAGACTAGGACTCAAGAAAGTTGTGGTTTTCGTTAATAAGGTGATCTTTTAACTTTATTTTCTGTAGTTTAATTAATTATCAACTAATAATAGTTGTATAATTAATATTAATATATCATAGTTGTACAATACTATAAATGTGAAAACAGAACAGATATCACTCTAGCGTAAGTTCTTAATTATCAGTCAGTCCCATATTATCGGACACTTAAGAAAATAATATATGATAGTTATTATTTAACTTTTTCAATTGGTATCAATTAAAATAAATGTGAAATAGCTAGTACCTTTTATCTATATATTTTATTCTTACGTGTCTGATAATGTGGAACTTACCCTAGTTTATTTTTCTCACAGTGTGACATAGTGGACCAGGATATGAGAGACCTGGTAGAGATAGAGATGAGGGAACTACTGACGGAGTATGGCTTTGATGGAGATGACAGTCCTGTTGTCTTTGGCTCAGCACTTCAGGCACTAGAGGTAACACTCTTGGGGTTGTGATTGAGGCTATTTATTACAGGGTAGGCAAGATAATTTGTTTACTACAATTTATAAATACAATAAAGTTCTCAGATGAAAATGAATAGTTTGTGAGTTCTAGCTAGCTATAAGTTTTTTAATTGTTCATCTTTTTAGCCCACCCTGTAGCTATTATTTGTTATTCAGTTTTGTTTCATATTTAAATATTAATTGTCCTTTTGAAGTTCAAGCAGTTATTTTCTGTAACTCTTCATCACAATATTGTCATTTCATTTCCTGTCCCATTTCATCACAATATTGTCATTTCACTTTCTGTCCCACTTCATCACAATATTGTCATTTCATTTTCTGTCCCATTTCATCACAATATTGTCATTTCATTTTCTGTCTCATTTCATCACAATATTGTCATTTCATTTTCTGTCTCATTTCATCACAATATTGTCATTTCATTTTCTGTCTCATTTCATCACAATATTGTCGTTTCATTTTCTGTCTCATTTCATCACAATATTGTCATTTCATTTTCTGACCCATTTCATCACAATATTGTCATTTCATTTCCTGTCTCATTTCATCACAATATTGTCATTTCATTTTCTATCCCATTTAATCACAATAATATCATCACATTTCTTTTTCAGGGTAACAAGGACAGTGAGTTTGGAGAGGCTAGTATTCACAGGCTCATGGATGCGCTGGATGAACACGCTGAGGCTCCCAAGAGAGATTACAAGAGTCCTTTCTATCTTCCCATTGACAAGTTAGTTCATCTCATTTATTATAGGGAAATGAGCACATAAAAAATGAGAAAATATTGGGAAAGTATTAGGCTCTTAGGTAATGTTCAGTTTAATAATATATTTTTCAGTTTTCTGACACTTACTTAGGCTCACAGTACTCGGAAAGTAGGTGTTAACTAACACCCACTATCATGACATAGATCATGATAGTTCAATTATAGAGGTCTGATTTTACTACTACAGTATTTTACCACTTTATTTTTAAGTATAGCTACTTAGAGAGATTTCATTATCTTTAATTTTTAGTGATTTATATGCTTATCTACTCTTACTCTCTAACTCCTCCTTTCACCCCTCTAATAACTCCTCCTTTCACCCCTCTAATAACTCCTCCTCTCATTTCTCTAATAACTCCTCCTCTCATTTCTCTAATAACTCCTCCTCTCATTCCTCTAATAACTCCTCCTCTCATTCCTCTAATAACTCCTCCTCTCATTCCTCTAATAACTCCTCCTCTCATTCCTCTAATAACTCCTCTCATTCCTCTAATAACTCCTCCTCTCATTCCTCTAATAACTCCTCCTCTCATTCCTCTAATAACTCCTCCTCTCATTTCTCTAATAACTCCTCCTCTCATTCCTCTAATAACTCCTCCTCTCATTCCTCTAATAATTCCTCCTCTCATTCCTCTAATAATTGCTCTCATTCCTCTAATAATTGCTCTCATTCCTCTATTCCCCCCCGAATGAGCAACCTTGTAGTGGTGGGGGGGCTTGAGTGCACCAATGAAGTGAGGAGCTGTGCCAGCGGGGTGACTCAGTCACCCTGGCAGATCCTATCATGCTGGAGAGGTCCTCACGGAGGAGCCAGACTAATAGCTCAAGTGGACGGACTCTAGATAACTGACCCAGAATGATCCCAAGGAAGGTAACCTTACCAAAAATCCCCTCGGATATAGGAATTATCAACTATGGAAGTACAACAAATGATCAAACCGATAGACGGGCCCTCCTCAACAAACAGAAGTGGGACCGACTCGGGCAATGTGGGTGTCAGCAGAGGTGCACCGCAAGGTCCGGGCGTTCAGCCAAATCAAGCAAACCTCAAAGGAGCTGGTGGCCCCCAGGCCAGCTCTGGGTCTAATATGCCTGGGAAGAAACATGGCAGAAATGCTAGACCTAGAGAACAAACTAATTTACAGACTTTTGATGAAATATATAGACCCAAGAACTTTACTAGATTTTTCACTGTAAAATCAACAGGAGAAGCAAATCTGCACAAATTGAATATTTTCAAAGTGGACAAATATATCAGAGGCAAAATCGGAAGTTTTTCAAAACTATCTGAAGATGCTCAAACTAGATCGTGGACGCTTGAAGTAAAGTCACAAGAACAAGGAGCTAAATTATTAGAAATAACAGAATTGTTGGAAGAACCCGTCACCATAGTACCTCATGAGTACCATAATAAGTCTCAAGGGGTAATAACCTGTGGATTATTGAGGGGCTACTCAAATGAGGACATTGTAGATGGACTATCTGAGCAGGGCGTTGTTGAATGTAGAAGAATTGTGAAATTCCCCAAGTCGGCTAATCCAGAACCTACAGCTACATTGATTCTCACTTTCAACTCCTCCAATGTTCCAGATCGATTGGAAATAATTACAGGACTCACGGAGCGAGTCCGTCAATATATACCTCTCCCAAGAAGATGTTTCCACTGTCAGCGCTATGGTCATTCAGGTGCTAAATGTCGAAAGACTTTAGCTGTCTGTACTCGCTGTGGCGACCTGGTTGGTGACCACAAACCTGAAACGTGCCAACTACCTGAAAAGTGTGCAAATTGCCAACAGCCACACAGCGTGATGTCAAAAACATGCCAGAAGTACTTATATGAGAAAGAAATGCTAACCATCAAAACAAAAGAACACCTCACATTTGCGGAAGCAAGAGCCAGAGTAAACCTCTCTGCTATTGGATCTGCTCAATCATATTCAGCAAAAGTAACTAACAATATACCCACCAATAGACCCGAACCAATAGCTGATGCTAACAATAACCTAACAAAACAACAAGAACCTAAAATATCAAACAAAAGACCCTTACACCGAACCGAATCATACTCCCCTGAACGCACCGAGAACGATGAACACCGCTCTAGAAAACCACCATCTAAGCAATCAAAACAAGAATCCTCACTTCCCATCATCGATGATAGCTCTCATCAGATGGAAGTGAGTGAACCACCAGACAAGATACCTGAAAAGGGGAACACTTCCCCTAAAGAAACAAAAAATTCAAAAATACAAAGCAACATTCTAAATGCTGCTAGAAAATCCTCACTAGAGAGGAAAAAAGGAAACCATCACCAATCTGATCACAAGAGACCTCCTGACAAATGGAAATGATAGGTGACGAACTCTATCTATGGCGGATCTCCTCAATGACTTGTATCTTTCTGACAGTTTTTTGGTTTTATGATGTATTCGATTTTGCAGTGGAACTGTCAGGGATATCGTGCCAAATATGAAGATCTTCGGCATATTTTGAGCATGGAGCATCCTGCTGTAGCACTGCTACAGGAAGCTATGCTGGGTGATGTCACCCCTCGTCCACCTGCTGGATATACCATATATAGTTCTTTCAACAGACCAGTTCCAGGCAATGGACTGGTCACATTAGTAAGAAATGATATACCTCACAGAGAAATCGATATCCAAACAACTCTACAAGCCACAGCATTTAGAATAATGTTATCTCGACAATACTCCATATGTAACATCTACCTACCACCAAATGCACCAATTCATCTCCATGAAATCACAAATCTGGTCAACCAGCTCACGCCACCAATAATCTTATGTGGGGACTTCAACTCCCATCATCAGATTTGGGATGCTGCTTGCATTCAGCAGGATGCCAGATCTCGAGTAATAGAATCACTGCTCTTAAATTCGTCTCTTGCACTGCTCAACAATGGAGATGCTACTCACTTTCATGTGCAGACGGGATCGAGATCAGCAGTTGATCTGTCCCTGTGTTCAGCTGGTAATGTACTCGACTTCAGTTGGTATCCGATGGATGATCTGTACGGTAGTGACCACTATCCCCTGCTCATAAGGGAAATTGAACAGACTGTTCATGAACCTCAGAAGAGGTATTTGGAACATAGAGCAGACTGGACAGCATTTTACAGAGCTACTTATATTGCTGACAACAACGTGACTGCGGATACAACTGTTGAACTAATAGACTCTTACTGTAGCCATATAATTGCTGCTGCCGAAAAGACTATACCAAAGTCCAATGGATATCTTCGCCCTCGAAAAGTCCCCTGGTGGACAGCTGGATGCGCAGAGGCTAACAGAAAACGTAAGGAGGCGCTAAGAAGGTACCAGAGATCTTTGCTCCTATCAGATAGAATTGCATACTGCAGAGCAAGGGCAGTAGCCAAAAGAGTGAAGTTTGAATCAAAGAGAGAGTCGTGGCAGAATTATATTAGGAGTATCAATGTCAACACACCTATGAGCAAGATATGGAATAGAGTGAGAAAAATTCGTGGCTCATACCAAAATCACAAGGCTCCATATCTAATTAAAGACAATACTCATATAACAAACGAAAAAGAAGTTGCTGAGCTTATGGCTTCCCATTATGAAGCCATAAGCAGCAATGAAAGTTATAACCAAAAGTTTCGGAGACAACGAACAGTATATGAAAAACAATTAAATTTTTCCACTAACAGCGAATTCAATTATAATAGCCCAATAACAATCCTGGAATTGAAACGAATGCTTGCTAACAGTGGAAACACAGCTACAGGCGAAGATAAAATCAGCTATAACATGATTAAAAATTCCCATGAAACATGCCTACAACTTTTAGTATTAATATACAATAAGATTTATAACACCGGACAAATCCCACCTCAATGGCAATCAAGCATTGTGCTATCTTTTCCCAAACCAGGGAAAAATCCAACTTTGGAGGAGAACTATAGACCAATTTCTCTCACCAGTTGTATTGGAAAACTTTTGGAAAAAATAATAAACCATAGACTAACATCATTTCTCGAAAGCTATGAACATCTCCCTCCTCATCAATACGGATTCAGGAAGATGCATAGCACCATGGATGCCCTGACTAATTTTACTACAAATGTTGCAGCCTCACTGAATCAAAAGAACAGTGTCGTGTGCGTGTCTTTTGACATGAGGAAGGCTTACGACACGACATGGCGATATGGTGTAATGGAGGCTTTGCATGGATTTGGTATGAGAGGCAACCTCCCAATTTACATCCAGTCTTTCCTAACTAACAGAACATTTCGTACGAAAATAGGGACCACCCTATCTGAAACGCACAGATTTGACCAAGGTGTACCACAGGGAGGGGTTCTGAGTTGTACCCTCTTCTCGCTAGCCATCAACGGTATACTCACATCTATTCCTCCGGGTATTGAAGCATCATTGTATGTAGACGACTTGATAGTGTATGTTGGTGGCAGCTATGTCCCTGGCCTGGAAAGAAGAATCCAGGGAGCGATCCACAAGATCAGTAGCTGGGCTGACAGACATGGATTCACTTTCTCGGCAGCAAAAACAAACTGCATACACTTCCACCATAAAAGAGGCTTCCAACCACCACTGAAACTGATGCTCAATGGTACGATTATTCCGGATAGACAGACAATCAGGTATCTAGGAATGATCATAGATCGTAAACTGGACTGGAAGGAACACATTAAGATGACAAAACTAGACTGCATGAAGCGTCTGGATCTCTTGAAACATATGTCCCATATGACATGGGGATCTGATAGAGTAACAATGCTGAGACTATACAGAGCTCTTATTAGATCAAAACTGGACTATGGTTCTTTCATATACAGCTCTGCGAAGGAGAGCTCTCTGGCTATGCTGGATCCTGTCCACAATGCTGCTATTCGGCTGAGCACTGAAGCATACAGGTCTTCACCTGTGCTCAGTCTCTATGCCGAGAGTGGAGAACCTCCCTTAAGAATCAGAAGAAAGCAGTTGATGCTACAGTTTTATGCACGCACTCTTCAGCTACCTACCTCCACATCGTACCATATAGTGCAACCCTTAATTGAATCTATCAACCAGAGACCGGTCAAAATTCCTACAATAGCAGACCAAATTATCAATAACGTCAATGGACTTAACTTAGAAATTGCAACATTGACATTCTTACAGAAAGATATTCCAACATGGCAACTACCACCAGATGTCAGATGCAACAGATTTGACTACCCTAAAAAAGACACCTGCAGCGACAACCAAATGAGATATTTATTTTATGATCATAAGACTGAATGCCACAGTGACCAATTTCCAATCTTCACAGACGGTTCAAAAAGTGATAATGGAGTAGGATGCGCTGCTACCTGTGTGAATGGCCAGAGAACTATGAAACTGTGTCCAGAGAGTTCAATCTTTACAGCAGAGCTGTGTGGACTATTTTGTGGTCTGAAAATAGCTCACACCTTAGACCATCGCAATTTTATAATATACTGCGACTCTAGAAGTGCTTTAATGGTAACTGACCACTATGACACTACTCATCCTATAATTAGGAAGATAGTTGTCCTGTTAATCAAACTAAAAACAAGAGGTAAAAATATTGAGTTCTGTTGGAGCCCAGCTCATGTAGGAGTTCCTGGAAATGAAGCTGCAGATAAACTGGCTGCAGCAGCGGCAGTTGATGAATCCTTGGAGAGTAGTGATGTCCTACCATATAGGGATTGGTATCCCGTTATCAAGAGGAAAATGAGAAAATCCTGGTCAGAGGAATGGCATGCAGTCCAAAACAATAAACTGCGATTTTTGAAAGACTCAACAGAACCATGGCAACAGCTCAACAACAGAAAAGACTCTATGATACTCACTAGATTGAGAATTGGACATACCAAGCTTACACACCAGTACCTTATGGAAAAGGACCACATACCTTATTGTGAGGACTGCATAGTCCCATTAACAGTAAAACATATTCTTGCCGAGTGTCCATCATATTCGGCTGAGAGACTTCGATCTTTCCCCGAAACTGTGAACTTAGACCCCGATGTTACACTGACTCTGATGTTATCAGAGCAACCTGAGAAGCAATATGACTTTGAAAATATCCGGAGATACCTGAGAGATATTGACATGTATGACAGCGTTGTCTGAGATGAAGGAATAGCTCTTCCCTATTGAGTACGACGCGAAATAGAAATTGCTGAAGCGTCATGGTGATCTCTCTTCAACTACTACTACTACTCATTCCTCTATTAACTCCTCTTCTCACCTCTCTAAATCCTCCTCTCACCTCTCTCTAACTCCTCGTCTCACCTCTCTCTCACTCCTCTTTTCAGCTTCGTGTCAGTTCCTCACAAAGGGTGTGTGATGATAGGTACTCTAAAGAGAGGTACAATGAAGAAAGGAATGGAGGCAGAACTCATTGGCTTCGATGAGAAAATTAAAACTACAATAACTAACATGCAGGTAATTAAATTCGTAGTTAATAAAGGACTGATGATCATTACTCCAATCCTGTGATTGGAGTAATGATAGAGGATAGATATTAGGTATCTTACTATCGGATTAAATCTCTCCAAGATGGCGCTGCCTTTACTTTAGTGGTTTATATTTTAGCAATGTATGTTGGCACATAATGAGTTGCTCAGGTGTTCAGGAAAGACGTGGCTGTGTGTGAGGCTGGTCAGAATGTTGGTGTCATTGCCCGCAACATCAAAAAGGACAAACTCAGCAGAGGGATGGTGCTAGCCGAGTATAAGAGCACTAAGCTATACAATAGGTAAGATATAGTTGACAGATGATAATTTAATTGCTTAAGGTACGTTTTGCATGTAGTTATTGTTGCGATTGCACAGCAATAGGTACACATTGAACTAGAGTTCAGCGATAATAGCTCGTTGCAGAACAGCCCCATAGGAATAGCATGGAAACGGTGCTCAGCGATGATCGCAACAGTCACTGAAATATTTTAATGCGAATTTTCAATAACAACCTATAGAAATTTTTATCAGTTGTTTTCCTGGTAATTGAAACTTTACTCTAACTTTAATTTAGTCTTTGTTAATTTAATTCCTTTGCTATTCCTTTCAGTCATAGTATAACTTTTATTCATTTTTATACCTATACTTTAGTTGTAATTAGGCTATAAATAAACATTAAAAATAATAAGAACATTGCTGATTCAGCATTCCTTATATGAGGTACAAAATGGTGGTTAGTCCGATTAACCATCACAACTTAATTGCAAGATTGTGACTAATTACTCTGCATGTTTTGGGTGAGGTTTCATGTTTGAATTAAGTTACTTTGGTTGTAATAAACTACAGCTGAACCAAAAATCGTAACATTTGCGTCAGACTAACCACCATGACATAACTTCACTTTCATGCCTGAGGCAATATTGTACCTTCCCTCGCTGACACTCTGTGTTCATCTGATGGGTGCTTATTATGTTCTTTATGTATACCCTAATGCATCATTCTACTAGGTGGTTAGGTCTATAACAAACTGTGACTGTGAGCTATAGCACATTCATTAGCTGGTTAGTCCTAGTAACTGCGGTGACTGAAAGAGTTAAATGTGTCTGAAGAGATATATGTAGGATACAAACTTATTGGATATATTCTGCTAAATTGATATACATTTTTAATCTTTCAAAATTTGATATATGTTGTCTAGAAGTGTCCCTAATTCTCAAACAATTGACAAGTTTTACTATCTCTTCACGACTCAAATGTAGTGACTAATAATCTTTCTGCTGTTTTCTTTGTAGGTTCGAAGCTGCCATATATTTTCTGAACAAAGATGAAGGTGGTAGAGTCAAGCCTCTTGTGAGTAAATTTACCAATCAAATTCTCTGCGACACTTGGACTAGTAACGTGAGGATGGACTTACCTGAGGGAGTTGAGATGATAATGCCAGGTGAGTGAAAACTGATATATATTATCTCGTGCACGGACATTTCGTCCAACGGACATTTCGTCCAATGGACATTTTGTCCACGGACATTTTTTCGTCCACGGACATTTCGTCCACGGACATTTCGTCCACGGACAATTCGTCCAACGGACATTTCGTCCACGAAATGCTTTATTTTGTATTATAATTATAATGTGTACATATTGTTTATTGTATATATCACTAATTTTTCTGCAATATGAAAGTAGAAAACACCCTTTTTTGATGGTAATTAGAAATTTATGGTCTTTGCCTTAATTCTTACAGCAATATTTTTCTCCTGCTCTTGCTGACCGGCAACAAGAAAATAATAAAACTGAATACTTTATTTAATGATATGCAGGCAGGCCTCGATTTTATTGTGTCCCGGTCTTATAAAATCAGTAATAATAGCGAGACATATCTTGAACTTATTATAGCACCTACTCAAACATAGAAAACGGAGACTTTCTTTATATATTCACAATAACTACATTATTTGCGGTGTATTTTCACAATAAGTACCATAAACATCAATATTATTACTCAGATTAGTTTATTAGAAGCAATATTGGATCAGAAATTAGTTTTTATGATATTTTTTTCAACAGAGACTGCGCAAAATACATACATGTATATGTATACTACTAAACAAGTGATTGATATTAAAATATATAAAAGAATTAACTAAATATTAGTACATTTTAGTGTTACGTTTAATTATATAAACGTCAAAACATCTGTGTTATCGGATTGTTCAATATTTTCAGACTAATAATAAAACCATATAAAATAATTAGTATTTTCTTTCGATTATAATCATTTTCTTACGTTTCAGTTTCTTACGTTTCAAGATTTAGTCTTATTAGTACCCATTTATTCCATATTTTGGATACTCGTAACTCATTAATTAATGCAAAATTTTATAGTAGGTAAATAACCTGTTTTGAATATCTAAGTTCATAAATGTAATCGATAGATAAACATTATTTATGTTTTCCTTTGAAATGGTTCGGCTTAAATCATTATAATAATATTATATAGTTACACCTGGCTACTAATGTAATAGTGAAAAATAATATGAAATATAACCAATACACACTTTCAAATACAAAATAAAGCAAGTCGTGGACGAATTGTCAGTGGACAAAAAGTCCGTGGACGAATTGTCAGTGGACAAAAAGTCCGTGGACGAATTGTCAGTGGACAAAAAGTCCGTGGACGAAATGTCCGTGGACGAAATGTCCGTGGACGAAATGTCCGTGGACGAAATGTCCTAGGAGGAAATGTCCTAGACCCATATTGTCTATTTCAATGAAATGTACAACTATTATTTTTGAGCACGTTCTTCTAATTTTTAATTTGAATATTAGAACATGAAAGTTATTACCATTGTATCTAAATTTCGAAAATAATAAGAGGCAACTCGTACGTCACTATAAAATGTAAAGACTGTGCTGAATGTTTGCTATACTAGCTTTACCCATTTCATACATCACCTAGCTATGAAAATCTCAAAAGTGCGTTTGTGTTTATGATATTTTTATTATTTTTCTAAATCTTTGTCAACGCCATCTAGTGGTAAAAGTAATTCGTTTCTGTAAAACCTAATTTCTGCAGTTTCATTAAATTAAAATGTGTCCAAATAATGAAATATCAATTAAAGTATGCCCAATCTCCCTCCTTTCTCTAATCTAAAAATATTAAAATAAGAATCCTCTCTCTAAAACATGTGATCTTCTCTCAGGAGAACAAGGAACTGTTAACTGCACCCTCGTGTACCGGATGCCTCTAGAGGTTGGTCTGGGCTTCACTGTGAGGGAAAACTTCAGGACTGTACTGACAGGGAGAATTACCAAACTACTTCCCTCTGTTGATGTACCCAGAAAGAAATTAAAACTAGTAGACTTTACTAGGATAATAAAATGAGTAGACATGGACAGTGTAAAATAAATAGTCAAAAAATTATATTTTTTTGTATTATTTTGTATTTATTATTATTATTTTTCCTCGCATTCTCGCCAAGACGAGAAGGCGGAGAGGGGCGCCCCAAATGGCACTGTGTGCGATTAAAGGTCCTCTCCAGGCTCCGGGAAAAATATGAGTTTATAACATAATATTATAGAACTAAGGTCTACGATCATTATTTTGCAAACTACATACAATTCGGTTCAATATATATTTTGTTATTTTCTTTTAAAGTTGTTTAATACTCTGTGCAACAATTGAGCGAATCTCCAACCTGACGCTGAGAAAGAAGATTGTACACTCTTTGTTTTGATTTCAAATTTAGATTTTTAAACAAACAATGCGTTTTTGGCCTTCTTTTAAGATATTAATTATTTCTAAAAGTATATAAACGTTTCTATAATAAGTTTATCCAAATTTAAACCTTTAAACGAATAATAAATAGATTTATTAAACCAAATACCTAGTTGACAATCAAAACAAATGGTGTACATTCTTCTTCTTTAGACTGAAATTTAGAAAGTCGGAAGTAGAATAGGTTTTGTAGAGCTTGGATTATAAAAATCTTTAAAAGCATATAAAATTAAAAATATGTCATCAAATTTTATGGGGCTTGCAGTAAGATGATAAGAAACATCAGCCTGATTGATTTAAGCAATAAAAAAATTTACTTGGAGGGGACCTTTAAGGGAAACCCACATATCTCGGTAAATTAACAACTGCCTGAGGATGGGACCAAAGGTGCTCCTTTGAGTGTATGTTGTGTTGTTGTATGGATGGCCCCCAGAGGATCTATCCTAAAGCTTTCTGGGGTGAATGGAAGAGAAGGGGAATGGTGCCCCTTGGAACCTGAACTGTTGTAATTTGGATTATGTATTGTCTTTTCCCTTTTTACCCAGTTTATAATTTTCTAACCCTACTTGCAGTTTTAGAGGATAGCGCTAGGGTTATGATCTTTAACTACAAGGATTTAGATTTTGTGTTAGATTTAGGGTTATTTACTATCATCTCTTCATTTTCTTCTTCCATCTGTGAGTCCGGCCATCATTGTTAGTGTCCGTTTTAGTCACATTCCTTGGTAAGTGACTGCATCCACGGAGTAGCTTTTCTGCATTCATGAATTTTGTCACTGACGGTAGTAGGTAACTTTTTTTCATGGAGTCACTCCAGTCCCTTGTATTTATTTGATCCTTTAGACTTCGACTGTATGGCTGGAGCAGATGTTAAAACCCTCTAAAATTAAATGTAGGGAATGACTCCGTGTGAGGATATGGAGACTGTTCCCTGATTAGCATTACAGAACTAATAGCGATCTGATTTCAAAATGTTATGCACTTAAGTAGGTGAGGAGAGGAGGGAGACTGCCTTTATTGGTAGGTGGGAGACTGCCACCTACATGGGATATTTCTATGACCGTGGTCACCAACTAGAGCAGTGGATACTGTAATGTATCCAGCAGGCACAGTGGATACCGCCAATTTACCTGAATGTCACTGGAGAGTAAAAGAATGAGAGAGAGAGAGGAGGTATGCTCGCTCATATCACTCCACCAGCGACAAAAATATAAACACAAAGACCAAACCAGTGAGCCCATGAAACTAACCCCTGGGGTTCGATTGAAACTAGGCTAAAAATCACTTCACAATGGCCAATGGGTTATAATCTTCAACTACGATGCTTCAAATTATAGTGTTGGGTGGGCTTCATTCACTATCACCTCTTCCATCCGTGAATGCAGGCACCGGTACTTTTCCTTTCTGTTTGTTGTTAGTTAGGGTCCCTTTTGTATATATTTTTCTTTGGTCATCAATGATATGGACACTGGATAGTAAAACCAAATGTTAGAATATTTAGTTATGTAGCTAGATACATTCTTTTCCTTGTGACTGAAAATTAGCAATTAAGTCGGAAGTAAAGTAAGGCAATTATAGAGTTGTAATTAAGAATATCGTAAAGGAATATAGAATTTATTTTGTTATTAAATTTTATAGGGTTTTCAGCAAAATGATAAGAGACATATGCCTTATTGAATAAAATAATGAAAAAAATGCTTTGATTTGTGTAGTGATTACGAACACTAGCACGTACATAGGTACCTACGACCAAAATAGTCCTCTAACTTTTGATTGAAAATAACAGTTCTTTAGCTAGGTATATTATGTTTAATTTCAACAATTTGTACCGTTTTTAAGCCAGACAAAGAGTGAAAAGATTGGGTACGTCATAGTTTGTACATATTGAAGTTTGTTTATCCGAACTTCAGAACTTCATAAACTGTGTTTTGACTCAGAGAGAAAATATGGCAACACTAAACGAGTGAACTGTTGCCATTCAAGACGATTTTCATCAATAATTCTGCTTGGGGACTACCTTCAAAAAATGGTAATGTTGTCTTATTTGTAAACAAGGTCATAAGAATTGAAACAGCTGTTGCGTTGTGGAATGAAATTTAGATAGGCTAGTTTTGGTATTTCAGACTTGTCTGTAGTGCAGATAAACAAATGTTTGGGTATTTACCTAGACTATTGCTTGCATTAGTTACCTACTCATCTTGCTTAGTTTAATATAATGTTGGAATACCTTATTATGATTTTAATTTGTTCGTCATTGTTAACAACTTAACAATAATCATAAATAATTGAGTCTATTGGCACTCTATGCCAGTCTGCAAAAGATGCATGAAGTTGTGAAGTTTATCCGGTGACTATTGAGGCCTTGAAATTAGTTTCTTGAATTATCTGGTGACAATTTTACGATTAATTCCTATGTTTTAATGTTTACATCACATGCTAATGCCATGTTTTGAAGTTTGGTCTGTATGGACAAAGTCACCCGACGCCAGTATATTGGTGAATTTTGAGCCAGCCATCTGCAGAACATGGGAAATTTTTAACATTTTCTTGGTGAACAATTCTTAATTTCTTTCTATATTTACATGTATTTTACTGAGAACAGAAGCCAAAATAGAGGATTTCTTGAAGACCTCAGTCTGCAATAGAATAAAGATGCATGAAGTTGTGAACATGTGAAGTTTATCTGGCAATTATTTAGGCCTTGCGTGTGAAACTAGTCTCCTTAATTATCAGGCGACCATTTTTTAATTAATTCCTATATTTAATAACTTACATGTAATTATTGGACAGTATTTTAAGATTTTTGGCCATTTTGGAGGCCAGGTAATAATGCTGCTATTAATGCATGTCCAAACTCGCCATTTTATTGGCGAGTTTGTGACAGTCATTTTGAGCCCCTCAAATTCTCAATTGTAAATGGTGAGAAAAATCTATTTTTCTCCTATGCTACCTACCATGTTATTTTGGAGAGAATTTATGATAGTTTGATCATCTTGGAGAGAATTTCAGAGAAATTTGGTGATTATTGAAGAGGCAAATGGAGAGTTTATGAGCCATACTTTTTTACTTGGTTTGGAGGGAAATTTGAAAATTTTTGGAGAGAAATTACCTCAAAAAGTAAATATCCAGAGACTGATTGACGATTGTGTCTCTGGGACTGGCTCTCTGTGATTGGCTGGTATCAGTTGTATGCCTCTCTCTGATTGGCTGATACGCTCTCAATTAATTTCGGTAGTTATCCTAGTAATAAAGCATGTCCAAACTCACCATTTTAATGGCGAGTTTGTGACAGTTATTTTGAGCCCACCAATTGCAAATGGCGAGTTATTTTGGAGAGAATTAATGATAATTCGATCATTTTGGAGAGAATTGTTAAATTTTGAAGAGAGTTGGGAAGACAAATGGCGAGTTTATGAGACATACTATTTTACTTGGGTAGTTATAATAATATAGATATATTGACGACTGTTGACTTTCAAAATTGGAATTAAATTATGACGACTGGTGACTGCATTACTAATTTTTGTTGACTTATTTTTGAAAAAAAATATATATTGGTGACTCAATGAACATTCTCTGAAACTAGGGCAGACTGGTGGAGGATAATTTACCAGTTCCTGCAGTCTGGCTTTTGCCTTTTAAGGGGTTAAATAAATTGAAAATCTGTAAATAACAAGTAAATCACTCCTAAAAATAGTCTCAAGAGATACGCATCATCACATGCCCAGTCTGCAGAATATGGGACATTTTTAACATTTTCTGTGCGAACAATCCTTAATTTCCTCCTATATTTACATGCATTTTTACTGAGAACAGAAGCCAAAATAGAGGATTTGGATTTCTTGGAGAACAGTTTATCAGTTCCTGCAGTCTGGTCACATGCAATTCCAGTCTGCAGAATGCGCCTCTTCTCCCGCAAAGATTTTAATTTGAGAGACAGTTACTCTCTGACTCTCAGTAGCAGATTCAGAATCTCCCGCAGCTAAATTAATTGTAACATAGGAATTAATTCAAAATCTCCCGCAGCAAAATTAATGGTAACATAGGAATTGATTCAAGATCTCCCGCAGAGATCTCCAATTTCTAAAATTCAATCAAAAACTCCCGCAGAGAGTCTTGGAAATTTTTTCCATATTTTGCAGACGACATGCAGTCATGCATCAGTCTGGCATGAAACATCATCAGGATGTTTCCAGCCTCAAATTCCAGGTGTAAAATCTTCACTAGGAAGCCAAATTTCTCCTTTAAACTTTTTAAAGTACCTTAAATGTGGTGATCTGGATCCGTTTTCTCACTAAACTAAACTGTTGAGTCAGCGACTTTCCTGCCACATTTTAAAACATGGTTTAGCCTACATGTAATTATTGGAGAGTGTTAATCTGGAGACTGATTATGAATGCTTTGCAGACTGGAGTAGAATATTATTACTTTATAATGGGAAAAAATTCCATCAACGAGTCGGCAAAATTTACGTTGAGACTCAAGTAACCCAGACCGTATTTGGTGCACAAAATCCCACTGAATTTTTCAAAAATGAAAAAATCCACTACATCCCTAATGATTTCCAATAATTTGGCTAATCCCACAGTCTCTGTCTCCCCAGGTAATAAAGCATGTCCAAACTCACCATATTAATGGCGAGTTTGTGACAGTTATAATTGCCCAGTCTGCAGAATATGGGAGATATTTGGGATATTCTCTCTGAACAATTTTGAATTAATTCCTATATTTACCTTAATTTTGCTACGAAAACTTCTGAATTAATCCCTTTACTTACATTAATTTTGCTACTAAAAGAATAGGAGATTAAAGAGATCTCTTTGAACACTTGACCAGTTTCTGCAGACTGTTTAATTGTAAATGTTAAGAAATATCTAATTTTCTCCTATGCTACAATGTTTACTTTCATATTTTAGAGAGAATTTATGATAATTTGATCATTTTGGAGAAATTTTTTGTGACTTTTGGAGAGACAAATGGAGAGGTTATGAGCCACTCTATTTTAATTGGCTGACTCCGAGCAGAAGATTCAGAATTTCCCGCAGCTAAATTAATGGTTACATACTAGGATTTAATTCAAAATCAACGGCAGCTAAATTGATGGTAATATAGGAATTAATTCAAGATCTTCCACAGATATCAACAATTTCTAAAATTGGGCTCATATTTGTCGCAGAAAGCCATGGAAAAATGTTCCATATTCTGCAGTCTCAGGCTAATTCACGAACATTTTCCCAATTTATCCACTGAAAGAAAATTAATGGTAACATAGGAATTAATAGTTAAAAATCCACCAACTTTGTTTGAATATTATTTTCAAAGGGGAAAAATTCTACTAACATGCTGGTGGAATTTACCATGAAATACAGACAGTCTGGAGAGTGACAGAGACCATTGAGCCAGAGGCCTTGAATTTTGTCTCCTGAATTATCCGATGATAATTTTCTAATTTTTAAATTAGGTAATTCCTAAATTTACATGTAATTATTAGAGAGAACTTTGTTTGGTTATTTTGGAGAAAAATTTGAAAATCTTTAGATGGAAATTGACCCAAAAATATAATATCTGGAGAGTGATTGGGCACACTTTTCAGACTGGTTTAAGTCCTTCAATTGCATATAATGGATTATTAATTTTGAATTATTAATTTTGAGAAAAATCATCAGAAAATGTATGATAATTTGAAACTTTTAGAGAGAAATTTGGCTTCGTTATGTTTATGAAAGACTCAAAGCAAGAAATGAAGAGTTTATGAGACATACTCCATCACCATGTGTCAAAGTATGTTCTCTGAATTAGTATGTCTAATTGGTTTAAAATTTGAATTAATTTCCATGCTCCCATCATCCCATGTTATTTTAGTTTAGTTTCCAAATAGTTGTAATTTGCTTGGAGCAAAAAAAACATTATGAAATATTAGCAAACAGCTTAATATTTCACAGAGTATTCAAATTCAATTAATTTAATTATATTTCAAAAGATCAAAACTCAGATATGTCTAATTGTCATAAAAGTGGTTATTAGCTGTTGCTCTGGTTAAATAGTTAATTTTCAATAGTTGAAAATATAGACATTTGCTTCATGAATATTGTAAATAACATTAAAATTTAAGTTTCTTTACAATGATTTAATAAACACTGAATGTTGTGATGGCGTAACAACCTGCATGACAGGATTTGTGGGTTAACCCTGCGTCAATGCTCTATTTAATTCCTATGTTCACATGTTATTTGCTGTGCCCAAATCCCAATTTCTGTAAAAAATTGTCTATACTATACCGCTACTTGGATTATTTAAATGGGATTAATAACTTATGAATTAATTTAAATTATAATTTTATATAATTGATGATATATATTTTTTACTAGTGGTATAGGCTGAAGTATCGGAACTTTTTTTGCCGATACCCAGTACAGATACCTAAAAAATTGCAGATACTGATAATGTGTATCATCCCTAGTAGGTAACAACAGTTAGTAGTCACTTGGAAATGAAGGTGCAGGCAGCATGATGCATTTTGTGAAACCATAATTTCAGATAACCTCTGAAAATATCATGGAAAATAGCTTAGAAATTTCCCATTTGGTAAATACTAGAAAAATAAGCATTAGGTTATTTGATAAACAACTCTGTTTTCTAAAATGTTATGATTTTTTATGTGCTTAGGTCTAATTGCTTAGGAGTAAATTAGACTCAACTCACACTCAGACTTAAATCAGGTTTCTTCTATTTAGAAAGCAGATCATAAAATGTCACGACTAATGGAAACTGACAGGTAATACTATATTTTAGCTGAGTTTGGTAATTTGCACTAAGGTGATCAAATTAAAATGATTTAGTACTTGCAAATCTTAGCTACAAATACCTTTTTCAATTCAAACATTTAATTCTTTTATTTAATGATTAGTACCTAATTGACAGAATGTTTCCTTATTCATAAACTCAACTGTTTAAATTTTATTGTGATTAATTTAACTAAATCTGAAATTATTTGACTGAACCTTTCATTCAAAGATTTAAAGTGGAAGGGAATATAACTGTTTTAATTTCATCTTCTTTTTGATTATTCAAATGTAACTTTATCATCTTTTCCAGGCTGACCTGTCAAATATGTATGTGGAGCACATTGAACCGGGTGCGCCACAAACCTTACTGAGAGCCGGAGATGAAACTGGTACTTGGTACACCACCACTTCTGAAGATGGAGAAACTGTTCACTACACAGACTCTGCTGGGCATTTCTCTACCATTAATGGTGTGCTTGTTTCATCAGCCAGCATTGCTATGGATGCCCAGCTGCTTGATGCTCCCACTGAGATAGTCTACAATACAGAAGATTATAAAATTCATCCAAAAATTTGTAATACCACTAAAGAGTACCTGTGTGAACACTGCAATGCTACTTTTAACAATTCATCCAATTTTAAATCACACCTTCGAATTCACACCGGTGAACGTCCCTACGTCTGTGATGTCTGTTCTGCTTCATTTGTTCAGAGCTCAAATTTAAAGGCTCATAAGCGCATTCACACTGGTGAGAGACCTTACGTCTGCAAAGAGTGCGATAAGACCTTTTCACGCTCTTCACATTTAATAGGTCACCAAAGGACACACACGGGAGAAAGACCTTACATCTGTGCCATTTGCAAAACAGCTTTCTCCACCAGCACTCACTTGCGCAATCACATTCGTAAACACACCGGTGAGAAACCTTATGGCTGTTCAATGTGTGACATGGCTTTTAAACAAAATGCTTCACTGCAAGCGCACATCCTCATCCATTCTGGAGAAAGGCCTTTCACTTGCGATGAGTGTGTTGCCGCTTTCAGATCCAAGAGAGATTTGCTCAGCCACCGCAAACTACACTCCCAAATCAAACCATTTGGCTGTGAGCGATGTAAAAGAAGATTCAAAACTAACCAATACTTGCAGAAGCACCTCAAGAAATGTGGTTCTCTTGGTGTGAGGAAAAGAGGGAGACCCTGTGGCCATTCTGTGAATTCTTCAGAGTTGTCTGAGCCTAAAACAGAAGCTGAAGAAGAGCCAGAGTTTCCTTACATGCAGATACACATTGACAGTGGAGAGAATGCCGAGTTCTGAGCAATGATTTTAGCATCTAGAACAACCTAACATTTTCAACTTAATGTAGATAAATGTAAATTGATTCAAAAAGATTATTGAAAGTATTTGAGCGATTAGCTACAAATTTTCAGTATTTTACGTAGTTAGCTGCTATGTAGGTAATCGAAATTAATGAAATGTAACAGACAACTTTTTAATTCTTCTTCTGTAACAAATCGAAATTATCAACACATTCTATATCTAAGAAAAAGGTGACAATATCTCATTATCTTTTAATCCCATTTCATTACAAATAATTTGTATTTTGTGTGAATTAAATCAGGGCTGGGGAGTAGAATATAATTTAGCTGACTCCGGAGCTATATAGACAGCTCCGACACTTTTGTTGCCAAACTTTAACATAAGGTTGCATTTGTTGAAATAAACACTTTTTATTCCATGAAGGTATGGTCTAAAATGCTTAGTTAAAGAGTTACAAGGTTAGGAAAGTAGTATCTGTACCATTTATTATTATTAGTTAACGTCATTTTTATTAATGTTGCGATATGAAACAAAACATTTTAACAGTAATTATTATGAGCACAAGAAATTAGATTACATGTTTGCAAAATGTGTTCAAACTGCCTCCCATTTGTTACGATGCAGCCGTTCAAACGTTTGTCTAATGATTGGCGGACGCGAGCAGACACCAGGAGTTTCACGAATCCGTGCGGGAAAAACGTTTGTACGCTTGCATCGCAACAAATGGGCGGCAAATTGAACACATTCTGTAAAAATATAACCTAATTTAAGATTATGTTTTTTGTGCTCCTTATAATTACTGTTAAAAATGTTTTGTTTCTTATCACAACATTAAAAAAATAATGTAACTAATAATAATAAATGGTACAGATACTACTTTCCTAACCTTGTAACTAAGGATTTTAGACCATACCTTCATAAAATAAAAAGTGTTTATTTCGACAAATGCAACCTTATGTTAAAGTTTGGCAACAAAAGTGTCGTACACTCTGTATAACGTAAATAAAAGCTCCGGAGCCACTATTTGAAACTTAAAGCTCCGGCTCCACAGTTATTAATTAATTTAAAGTCAATTTTAACATAAAAAAAAAGTAAATTTAAAGATTCCTCTTCAAAAATCAAAACTAATTGAATCATGATCTAACAATAGAAGATTTGCTGAATTAATCAGCTACTCTACAATTAAGAACATGTTGATCAATTTCATGCTTTTATGTAGGGGCATTAGTTCAATTTTTCTTTAAATTCCCTTTTCTATTTGTAATGTTAGAGCTCCGGCTCCGCTGTTTGAACATTCAGCCAAGCCCCAGAGTGCCAAAATTGTCTAGCTCCTAACTCTGGAGTCGGCTCCCCAGCCCTAAATTAAATGTAGATAATAATCTGTACATTGACTGTATAGTTTTCATTATTGGCATTGAAATTCTTTTATTTCAGTATTAAATAAAGTTAACGAAAATTGTTTTTTGGTTTTGCCTCTGCAATGTGTTTTTTTAGATAGGCTTATACTGATTTTTTGTGAATATTTTCTTCTTTACCAAAAATAAATTATTTTTTATATTGTAATAAATTCCAATTCATCACTTTTTTCTTGATCCCAAAAACTTATCTTTGATTTTTGGTTGACGGGAGTAGCTTTTCTTGGCTACAAACTATTATTTATAAACAGATTCATAGGAAGAAATAGTTTTTGTATAAATAGATACTTCTATTTCAATAATTTTGAATAGGGTAAAAGACTACTATTTTCTTAGGAGTAAAAGGTTGAATAACTACACTTGTTTTTGTAGTACCTGACTCGGTATATTTTCAGTCTAAAACTAGAGACTACAGGAGGAATTGAAATGATTTTACTTAATTACAATTTAATAGTTGACATGGTAATTGACAATTACAAAATACGCTAAACAATCAAAGAATATGACATAAAAGTATAGAAAAGATTTCGTATAATAAGGTCATATAGTTAAACTTACGAAATATTGTTACTAGCAACTTCTGCTACAGTTAATGGAACTAAAACAAAATTGGCTACTTCCTATTTACAAATGAAATACACGATGAGTCCTAATTTGAACGGTGCAGCAATGTGGAGTCTTCTAGTACCTCCTGTTGAAGCCGCGGCCACGCCCTCCTCTACCACGTCCTCCTGCAAATTATTTCAAATTAAGTTACAGTTGTTTACTACCGGGTGACCAATAAAAAACTGGTCGAAAGTAAATGCTTATAACTCAAAAAGTATTTGGTGTACATAAGAGTATATTCTCAAGTTTTATTTGATATCAAAGATATTGAAAACTATTAAAAAAGGGATACAGATACTTTAATTAAACAATGGATATTTCGTCAACACATTTTAATGAACCCTCATGAATCACTATACAACTAACTATTGAATAGAGTGTTTTCATTTCTAAACATTATCATTTAAGCAGTTCTGCAACTAAAGTTGAGAGAAAATATGACATTCAATACAACAAGGATATAAAAATTAAAATGGTTAACAATTTGTTCAATAAATGGACAAGAAATGAAGTGTTTGAGAAACCATTGCACTCGCAGAAAGTGACAGTTCGGTGTGGTTTGTGTTCGCGTATGGCATGCATGGTACATATTTTTTTAAAGATGTAGAGACTGAAAATGTTTGTTCTGTAAACAACGACGGATACATTGAAATGTTAAATACTGTAATGACTGACGACAATCATCTTGACGTTTGGTTCCATTAGGACACTGAAACTGCATACACATTCTTGTCTGTAGTAGACTGATTGAAAAATCACTTCGAGGACAAGATTATTTCACACCGAACCGTTTTCTCTGTCTAATTAAGTCCCTTGACCTTTCACCTTTGGATTTTATCTCTTATATAGATAGTATTTAAATTGAAACCAAACATGATTGAAGACTTGAAGCAGGTAATACGTGAAGTAATCAAATTATATTAGTTGCAGTAATCGCTAATTTTGAAAATAAGGATTAATCTCTGTATTAAGCACAGAGGAAAGGATTTCAAACACTTGTTATATACCGGATAAAACTTGAGAATATACTCTTTTATGTGATTTTTGTCTTACTATTCTACATCAATTAGTTTTGAAGTTATAAGCATTTACTTTTGACCAGTTTTTTATTGGTCACCCGGTATAAAAATATTCAGGAGAGTTAAAGGACTATAGAAATAAGATTTTCATTGAGAAAGTTCTTGAATAGCGGTCAGTTCCACATTTTCGGACACCGTAAGAAAATATAATATTTCTTTATAATTTTTCTGGTATCCATGATACCTGCACAGTCCTACCTATTAATTCTGCCAAACACATAAGACTGTGCAGCTATCATGGCTACCAATAAACATTAAATAATTATTATCATATATTTTTCTTGAGAGTCCGTACACTACATCATTCCTCACCTCCACCTCCTCTCATACCACCGAAGGAGGTTCCACTGCTGAATTTACCACTGGGGGGAGCATAGATCTGTCTGTTGCTCTTGAAGTGCTTGGCAGCCGGCAGCTTCTCTTCGAAAATGACAGCCTTCCTCTTGGTAGCCACGGCCCCGGAGTCCTTGCCTTTGGAGTCAGCAAGGAGCCACGACAGAGAGATGGAGCTCTGTGGAGGAGGCAATTTGTTAGAAATCATTACATTAATATTAATTGTTCTGAAATTATTGATTCAACTCATCATTTAATACTCGCTATATAAATTTAATAACTAACCGTAGATATTTTCTAATAACAAAAGAGAAATAAAGTTGTGTGGAAGTAGTCACGAGACTACACTCACCTTAGCTGCAGGTGGTGTGTGGAAGTAGTCACGAGACTACAGTTACCTTAGCTGCAGGGAGAGTGTAGAAGTAGTCACGAGACTACAGTTACCTTAGCTGCAGGGAGAGTGTGGAAGTAGTCACGAGACTACACTCACCTTAGCTGCAGGGAGAGTGTGGAAGTAGTCACGAGACTACACTCACCTTAGCTACAGGGAGAGTGTGGAAGTAGTCACGAGACTACACTAACCTTAGCTGCAGGGAGAGTGTGGAAGTAGTCACGAGACTACACTAACCTTAGCTGCAGGGAGAGTGTGGAAGTAGTCACGAGACTACACTCACCTTAGCTGCAGGGAGAGTGTGGAAGTAGTCACGAGACTACACTCACCTTAGCTGCAGGTGGTGTGTGGAAGTAGTCACGAGACTACACTCACCTTAGCTGCAGGTGGTGTGTGGAAGTAGTCACGAGACTACACTCACCTTAGCTGCAGGTGGTGTGTGGAAGTAGTCACGAGACTACACTCACCTTAGCTGCAGGTGGTGTGTGGAAGTAGTCCTTGATGAGGGTGTTAACATTAGCGGTTGTCTTCAAGGCAATCAGTTTGATTTTGTTCTCGTCAGTCTTGAGCTCAGGTCCCTTTTGACCCTGAATGGCTTCCCTCAGAACCTTTTGGTAGGCCTGGGAACCGCGAGAGAAGTACTGCAGTCTGAAGCAGAAAGTAAATATAAATGATTAAGGTAAAGTGAAACATTTTTACACTATGACTCAAATGAGAAAGAAATAACTCGGGAACAACACTAAAATAATGTTAAACAATTTCATTATTAAAAGCAGTTCTATTATAGCACTTAGAGATGAAAACGTCAAGCTCTGTGCATGCGTTTGTGTTCATAATATTTGTTACCATATCTTTGCCAACGCCATCTAACGGTACAACTGATTATTATTTATCCAATTTTACTAACCCCAAAATCTCAGCAGTTCCATTATATTGAAATGAATCTCAAAAATGTGCTCAAATGAAGTACATCTAAAATGTGCTCAAATGAAGTACATCTAAAATGTGCTCAAATGAAGTACATCTAAAATGTGCTCAAATGAAGTACATCTAAAATGTGCTCAAATGAAGTACATCTAATAGTTAATGTTATACAATGAAGTACATCTAAAATGTGCTCAAATGAAGTACATCTAATAGTTAATGTTATACAATGAAGTACATCTAATAGTTAATGTTATACAATGAAGTACATCTAAAATGTGCTCAAATGAAGTACATCTAATAGTTAATGTTATACAATGAAGTACATCTAATAGTTAATGTTATACAATGAAGTACATCTAAAATGTGCTCAAATGAAGTACATCTAAAATGTGCTCAAATGAAGTACATCTAATAGTTAATGTTATACAATGAAGTACATCTAAAATGTGCTCAAATGAAGTACATCTAAAATGTGCTCAAATGAAGTACATCTAATAGTTAATGTTATACAATGAAGTTGCCTATAATTAGCATAGACTTCATTACCTGAGTTTGAAGTCCTTTAGAGCCTCGGCATCAGTGAAGAAGTTCTCTTCAGTCTGCTTCATGAGGTGGTGCATGGTGAAGAGCAGACACTCTACTCTGGAGAACTGAAGGGAGGCACCACCATCCTCCCAACCAGCCTCACCAGCCGCGGGGGGAGAGGGCAGAACTTCCTGGGGGAGGAGGAGGAGAGGGGGGGGGGGATAGTTTGAAATATACTTTATACCATTCATTGAGTTATTTTAACTGTTAATTCCGCTATAATAAGACATTTAAATAAATAATTAATTGCTAAACAGAGGACATAAATAGTGAAGCAGTGATTAAAAGTTCCTATTCTTTCTAAGCACATTCTATATTGTGATAGTTATAGCGTATAGCTAGTTTAATTATAGTTGTAAATTGGTAAACTAAGAAGATTGTGATGTTGCTGCTAAGTGAGAGTGGCGTGACTAAGTGTTACTCACAAGCAGAGCTTTGAAGACGTGTTTCATGACGGTCTTTGCCTCTTCTAACTTGTCAGAGAAAGATAGCATCTGACAGAGAGTTCTGAGGAGAGACAGAGTCACTGCATTAGCGTCTCCACCAGCCACCAGGATGTTAGCCTCCAGCTGGTCAAGGTAGGGGATGCCCTGCGTCAGGAGGAACTTCACCACTGTCGTGGACTTCACTTGGTTCTGGAGAGTAAGAGGTACAATCAACCACACGAAATATAAATGGTAAATAGGATAGGTGCTACAACACCTCCCTGTGGCTCAGATAAGATCAAAGATTGGGTCATCAGTGGGGCACTCCATGACACTGTCAGAGTTCTACCCTCTGGTCGCTTGTATAATCATAGCCAAGGAAGAGGACAACGAGATAAAACCTAGATTCTTTAATTTACAAATTCGAAATAAATAAAGTTATTTAAAAACGAATTAACTTTTAATTCATACGTTCAAAGTATTCAACTTTTAAGTTAGTCAAGAAGTAGCTAGCTATGTAGCTCATAATATATTACTTCAGGTAAAGTAGCAACCTTCTAACTTGCTAGCTTTGAATATTCTTTGTTGAAACTCAAACTGTTAAACAAAGTTAAAAGATAACTTAGAATATTCATAGAAAATCTGCTTCTCCAGAGAACCATAACTTCTTTAATAATTATTCACTACTCAATCCTAGCGTACACAGTTGTTGTTAATGACTCACGGAGTAGAACTTGGAAGCTTCTCCCAGTAGTGTGATGGTGGCAGTAGCCTCTGCAGCTTCAATGAGAGGCTTGTCAAGAGTGAGGCGAGAACTGAGTAGTTCAGACAACTGACTCTGTGCAGTGACTGTGCGGCACACAGACAGCTCTGATAGGAGAGACAGAGTCAGGGTGAGGTCTTCGTGGGTAGCTTTCTGAAAGAGAGATGGGATGGTTTAGACTTACAGACAGTTACAGTGGTTGTGAATGTAGCTATGAAAATAAGGCAAGTTACAAATTATCGGTTGATTACATATCTCCTGTCGAAGATATGAAATCAACCGATAATTCGTAACTTACCCTATATATAGCTTGATAAATATGTTTAGATATGGTTTGTATTTAACTATTTGACAGAAAACAGAGTAGAATGAACTAAAAGAAAAACACTGGCAATAACAATATTTTTGAAAGAACTAATTTGTAAAGATTAGATAAATGAAATGATTTCATTATCATCACCAGTGAGTTGAAGATGGATAGGAGAAGTTAAATTATCTTCTCTCAAATATCAAAATGGTAGAAACTCACGGGAATGAATTTTTTAGTCTCGTTGAAAATGAAAATTTGTATTTCCTTGGTGAAAACTTCAGACAGGACTTGTACTTTAGTCTGCAGGAATTTAAGGACTCTCTCCCTGATGATGTTATCCCTGTTGTTGTCCAGTTGGTAGAAGAGACCAGTCAAGGCACCTGCGATGGGAAACATTTATTTTAGTGGGGTTTTAATGTTTGCTTCGGAACTAAAGGCCATATCGCTGACGTCAAAAGGAAATGAGGTACAAGAGACTGGAAGAAGCAGTCAGAAAGGAAAGGGGCACCATGAACAAAGTCACGTACCACTGTCAGTGACAATCTGAGGACATTCATTTGAAATGAGAAACTCAGGGTAAAATGGAAAGAGTAACTTTTCCGTTAAAAGTTCAGGAAATATAATACTGTTCACCATCAACTTTATTTACAAAAATCATAACCAAGTAATACAGGAATAATATACATAATCAAATGAACTGCATAAATATAGTGTGATTTGTAAAACTGGGAGTGCAAGCCCAGGTTTAATATTAAATTTACCATTTAGATGAGCAGACATCAAAATAATTAGTAACAAGGAAATGTGAAGTAGCTACAGACAAGAAAATGATTCCATAAAAAGTACCTGCCACAATTATACAGTGCTCATGAAATCAGAAAAGCTACCCATGTCTACAGTTGCTACTTTCTGCTGAAAAGAATATATATGGAAAAGGAAAATGAAGAGATGACAGTAAACCTTAGTTTGCAATGAGAATGTAGTTTTGAAGAAGTTAATTGATAAAATTGTCCATAGAAATGAATACAGATAAATGATGAAAATAGGAAAAACTGCAAAATTATTTGCCTCACCCTTGGCATGTACTCTGAGAAGAGACACAAGAGCAGAGCTGACACAGTTCAGTTCCTGAGGGTCATCCATTTGCAGCAACTGAGCTAAAATGTCAGCCACTTTGGGCACCAGAGTGGGTTTGCCCCGGCACACCACACCAAGACTGGAGATGGACTGGCGTCTAATCTAGAGAAGGAGGTAAATAGTTAGTAGCTAACTGAAATTAACAAAGAGTAATAGAGAAATTTTAATGATCAACTTTATTCAATCACAAATTGTAAAGCAGAATAGATGCATTAAAGACAATGTGCTAAGGAAGTAACTTATTGGTTTAAAAGTTAGTTGCATCTATTGAATAAGTGTTACATAAACAACTATTGTAAATTAAAAATTATTGGTAGTTTCACATCTTCAGTCATATAAGAGAAAGAGATATTATAATACCTATCATATTTAAATTGGTATCCTTGATAGCTACCATTGATACCAATTAAAATAGTTATTGTTATATCATTTTCTTTCTTTCATGACCGAGGAAATGAAGCTGACTTGATGATTTGTAACTTACCCTAATTATGAATGACCATTTCGAAGACTATTTATTAAATGCCCAATACTCTTATTTTACTCACTGTAGAGTCATCATCTTCACAAAGGTCAAAGAGAGCATTGAGAGCCTTCTCCTCCTGGTTAGGGAAGGTACCAAAGTACCGAGAGATGAACTGAGCTGTAATCTTCCTGCAGCCCTCATCCCCCTTCACCCCTCCTAGGATTTCCTCATACTCTGCCTCATGCTGATAAAGAAAACAATAACATGAATTCATAAATCACAAGATATTGATTATTACTGAAACCATAAAATATATTATTCTTATATGTAAAAAGAAAACTGAAGTGAAATAAAATATCTTAAAACATATAAATAAATTGAATAAAGTATCAATTAAATAGATTCATAATAGATCTAATAGCCTATATACAAGAATGTTTTAATATCCACAGTCTAAAGTAAAATGATCATCTGGTAATTTGTTATAGTTCATCAGTTAATAGGGTAAAGCAGGTAAATTGTGGCACACTAACTTCAATGAAACAATTTATTCATGAAAGTTACTAATACATTGGGAATAGTTAGCTAAACTAACCTCAGCCTCAAGCCAGAGAAGTACTAATGAAAATTATAGCTTCAAAACATTCATAAAATTAATGTATCATAACTTAGAATAACTTCTTTTGATCTGCAACATTTAAATTCAAATTCAGTCCATGTTTAGAGACTGGAAAGTTTGTATGCCAATTTTGATCCAAATTATGCAAATATTCTGAGCCAAGTCAATTTTGGCTCATTTTTCAAAATTTGAAGCCAAAATTTATAAGGGAACATTATAGTCTGAACATAGGAATTAATTCAAAATTTTAAGCCAATTAGACATATCTGAATTCAGACCTTTTAAAATCTAAGCCAATTAATTGGCTTTAACTGACATACAGTACATATTGTATTTGAAGGTAAAGTCCTCTGACATGTCAGAGAACTTTTAGCTATTTATTCCTATATTGCAATTAATTTTGGGAGGGGAAATTGGAAAAATGTTGGAGTAGGTACTAGCCAAAAAGCCCAAAATAAGAGGAAATGTTGGAGGATATTTTACAGATTTTTTGGAAAAGTCAGAGGAGTTCAATGCATAAAATACAATCTGGGACATACTCTGTAACATGGAATTCAGTTCAACCAAAAAATTGATTAAAGTTAAATAAGTTAATAAAAACAAGAGATTAACAGATTTTAGAAAAGTCAGAAGAATTCAGTGATTAAAATACAGTTTAACTTTGAAACATGGTCTTAATTGGGGTTTCTCCAGTTTCAAAGACTGGCAAACTGTAACTTGGAAGGCATTTTTAAGCCAAAATTTAAATTTTGAGAAAAATTCTGCACAAATCCAGCTTTCGCTCATTTATTGAGAATTTCCAAATTCTAGCCGAGTCTGCAGAATATGGTAGATATTTGGAATTTTCTTTCTGAACAATTTTGAATTAGGTAATCCCTATATTTACAATATTTTGTTATGGCATATGAACAGAATAAGAAATCTCTACGAACACTTTACCAGTTTCTGCTGCCTGCAGACTGGATTCCAGACAAAATCAAAATGAGAATATAGAAATTAATTAAATTGAAATTATCCTGAACATAGTGTAAATTATTGAGAGTTTTTCTAATTTTGTGAAAAACAACTTGAACAAGTACCTAATAAGAAATCATAAAATAGGAAAATACTGTACTTAAATCCCAGTTTCAAAATATGGAAGATATCTGGCCGCCAGACTGTATTTCATGGTAAATTCCATCGACATGTCGTTGGAATTTTCCCCCATCTGAAAATAATATTCTGGCAAAAGTTGGTGGATTTCTAGCTATTTAATTTATTTCTATGTTACCATTAATTTTTGGTGGATAAATTGGGAAAATGTTGGTGGATCAGTCAGATTACTGGTCCTGGATAATGGATAATTATCATAATTTATGGTGGATTTTTTCAGCTTTTAAAAATTTCAGTGGGATTTTATGCAGTGTGCATCAGATACAGACTGGACTCCTCTGACTTTTTGAAAAATCTGAGAAATAACTGCCAACACTTTTCATCAATTTGTCTAGTCCTCAAACATTTTTCCAGTTTACCCTTCAAAAATTAATGGTAACATGCGAATTGATAGCTAAAAATCCTCCGACATTTCAGGAATTTTTTATTATAGAAATTGAATATCTCCCGACATATCATTGGAATTTACCACCAAATACAATCTGGACGACTGGTATGATGGTATCTGGGATATTCTCTAGGTACAAACAATTTGGAATTAATTCCTATGTTTACAACTTCATATCAATTTTTCTATGAACACTTCTGCCAGTCTGTATTTCGTGGTAAATTCCACCGACATGTCGGTGGAATTTTTTCACCTTTGAATATAATATTCGAGCAAAGTCAGTGGATTTTTAGCTATTTATTCCTATGTTACCATTAATTTTCGGTGGATAAATTGGAATAATGTTGGTGGATTTTTTCGGCTTTTTGAGAAAGTCAGTGGGATTTTGTGCACCAAATACAGACTGGCACTTCTGAATTAAACCCTAAGACCCTATACCTATATACATTAATTTTACTGTGAACAGAAGCTCAGAACCAAAAATATTGTTTAACTAGAGTAAGAGTGTGTTGAATCGGCCCCCTTCAATAATAAGCACCCACACACAGAAATTCAAAATAATAAGCCTTCAGCCAATCACTTGCTTTGAAACATCACTTTTTTTGCATTGGTTTAGGTTTCAGCTAAAAAGTGATAAAGATATCACAGACATATGTCAAATAACAACTGTTCATCATTAGTTTTTGTTGAGAGTGATTCCAGACGTGAGCTTTCAGCTGTTGAATTCGTTAGTGACATGCTATAAAGTTTATCTCTTTTCTAAATGAAAATATGGTATAAGCCTTCACTTTTTCTGTTCTTCCATTTCCTTTAGATCATAGAATGAGTGTGATATTTCAGTTAATGTTTTACAGGCATTATTTATTATATTTTTGGGGTGTCGACGTTTGAATCACGGAATATGGAGTTTTTGTTAAATCGGCCCTCTGTGCCGATTAGTGGACTTTTATACATTTAAGTAACTTAACATTTTATGTATATATTTATGTCAGGAATGTTAATTACAAGGTAAAAATTCAATTATTTCGAAGTTATTCCAATAAATTTCATTGATCGTCATGAGTGCCGGATTCCATGTAATCTATAAGATTCGGCACCCATGGGTGTCAAATCAAGAATCTTCAATCATAAAATTGGCACAGGGCCGGTTCAACAATATCACAACCTTTTTGTTGCAAGTAAAAACGATCGGATTCATCAGCAGTACCTGTACGAACTATACGTGGACCTAAGTTCAATTATAGCGATGCGCAAATGTAAATACAATCAATGCAGTAAAAATAAGTAACAATTAAATGTTTCATTGTGTTTCTATAATTTCCTAATTTATATATTTTATAATGTAAATACCTTATTGTAGGTAATACAGTGGAACTCCTCTATAGTGAACTCCTGTATAGTAAATCATCATGTATAACAGTATAGTAGATTCCTATAGCAAAAATATTTAGTTTAGTCTGTCACAAAAATTCATAAGTTTTCTATGAATCTGCATATAGTAAATTAGTCAATTTCATGAAAGAGGAGTTCTACCAGTGCAACTCCTCTATAATGAAGTCAAGTGTAGTGAATCATCCAGATTTTTAGAGTTCTGAGAAATAAAATACCCTTTCAAAAAGAAATAAATTATTTACTATAGTCTGCAATGAAAATGACCCGTTTTCTATTCATCTCATTAAAAATCTATAGTGAACTAGTTGAAGTTCACTGTAGAAGAGTTTCACTGAATCAAAGAAAAGTCTATAATTAATATTAATAATTTATCTAATCACTGTTATCTTATGTCCTATTATTTTCAAATTCTCTAAGTTTATTGTCATGTACCCAAACCAATTATAAAATATCTACAAGCATTACAATTAGTAAAAATATTATTTGCGAATGTGAAATTAGTAAACTGTCAAAAATATATTATTGATACACTTTTCTTTGACTGTACCTAAGCAAATGAAACTATGTGATAATATTATTGTGATATATAACATTAGCTGAACAGATATATTGTTATTTTGTGATGCATTTTGAGAACCAATTTATTATTTAAATTTATAATTATGTGAGAAACTACTCAAGTCCTCATACCGTTGTCATACGTTCAGTACTTAGTGGAAAGATATAAATATTTATCATATATGTTAATTATGACGAACTCCTATTAGATTGGATTAACGGCAAGCAGTTCTATATATAATAATAACAACATGTTAATCTTATCTTCACAGTTTTCATATTTGTAATATTTACAATTTTGTTAAATTTCTGTTTATGTCAGTTAAAATAATATAAATTTGATAGACAATGTGAATGTTTCTTTACCATTTACCAGTTTCTTAATAACCGAAAGTTATTCTAGAGCAGTACCCCCTACAGTGTCGCAAAGTGAATTTTAACGATCATTGGTGAAGACCCAGTCTGCAGAATATGGAAATTTTTTCAAAGACTCTCTGCGGGAGTTTTTGATTGAATTTTAGAAATTGGAGATCTCTGCGGGAGATCTTGAATTAATTCCTATGTTACTATTAATTTAGCTGCGGGAGATTTTGAATTAATTCCTATGTTATCATTAATTTAACTGCGGGAGATTCTGAATCTGCTACTGAGAGTGAGAGTCAGAGAGTAGCTCTCTCTCAAATTAAAGTCTCTGAGGGAGAAGAGACACATTCTGAAGACTGGGTGTAGACTGTAGAGTGTGCCGATTCTACAAATTGATACTGCTAATTATTGGAATTCAAATGACGATAACTATTGATTAAGGGATTTATGTTTATAAGCTTCTTATTGAAACAATCAATACGAGGTAGAGCATTTTTGAGAACGTAAAAATATTCCTCAAAGTTTCCTTTTCTAATATTGATCGGAGTTTAGTTTTAACACTATCTATTGTGTTAATAATATGATTCACGGACTCTGGTTGCTTAAAGTGCCGATTAGTGGGACATTTACCCTATTTACCAGTCTGCAGAATATGGCCAGTCTGTATTTCATGGTAAATTCCACCAACATGTCGGTGGAATTTTTTCCTCTTGAAAATAATATTCTGGCAAAGTTGGTGGATTTTTAGCTATTTATTCCTATGTTAACATTAATTTTCGGTGGAAAAATGGGTAAAATGTTGGTGGATCAGCCAAAATTCTGGAAATATATGGTGGATTTTTTCAGCTATTTCAAAAAGTCGGTGGAATTTATTACATCCCAGATTGTATTTGGTGGTAAATTCCAATGATATCTCGGGAGATATTCAATTTCTCAATTAAAAAAATTCCTGCAATGTCGGAGGATATTTAGCTATTAATTCCTATATTATCATTAATTTTTGGAGGAGAAACTGAAGAAATCATTTAAAAATGTTGGAGGACTAGACAATTTGATGAATAATGTTGGCAGCTATTTCACAGATTTTTGAAAGAGTCAGGAGTTCAGTGCACCAAATACAAACTGGATTGCACCAAAAACAGACTGGGAATATGGGAGATATCCAGTCTGCAGAATATGTGAGATATTTGGGATATTCTCTCCGAACAATTTTGAATTAATTCCTATATTCCAAGTAAAATAGTACGTCTCATCCAAGTAATGAAGCATGTTCAAACTCGCCATTTTAATGGCGAGTTTGTGACAGTTATTTTGAGCCCTTCAATTGCAAATGGCGAGTTTTATCTATTTTTCTCCTATGCTACAATGCCAGTCTGCAGAATGTGTCTCTTCTCCCGCAGAGATTTTAATTTGAGAGACAGTTACTCTCCGACTCTCAGTAGCCGATTCAGAATCTCCCGCAGCTAAATTAATGGTAACATAGGAATTAATTCAAAATCTCCCGCAGCTAAATTAATGGTAACATAGGAATTAATTCAAGATCTCCCGCAGAGATCTCAAATTTCTAAAAATTCAATCAAAAACTCCCGCAGAGAGTTTTGGAAAAATGTTCCATATTCTGCAAACTGGCTACAATGTTACCAGACTGCAGGAACTGGTAAAGTGTTCTCCAAGAAATCCCCTATTTTGGCTTCTGTTCTTAGTAAATTACAAGTAAATATAGGAGGAAATTAAGGATTGTTCGCACAGAAAATGTTAAAAATGTCCCATGTTCTGCAGACTGGCAATGTTATTTTGGAGAGAATTAATGATAATTTGATCATTTTGGAGAGAAATTGTTGAATTTTGGAGAGAGCTGGAGAGAGAAATGGTGAGTTTAAGAGACATACTATTTTAATTGGTGTCTCATAAACTTGCCATTTGTCTCTCCAGCTCTCTCCAAAATTTAACAAATTCTCTCCAAAATGATCAAATTTTCATAAATTCTCTCCAAAATAACATTGTAGCATACCAAGTAAAATAGTATGTCTCATAAACTCACCATTTGTCTCTCCAGCTCTCTCCAAAATTCAACAAATTCTCTCCAAAATGATCAAATTTTCATAAATTCTCTCCAAAATAACATTGTAGCATAGGAGAAAAATAGATAAAACTCGCCATTTGCATTTGAAGGGCTCAAAATAACTGTCACAAACTCGCCATTAAAATGGCGAGTTTGGACATGATTTATTACTTGGGTAGCATAGGAGAAAAATAGATAAAACTCGCCATTTGCAATTGAAGGGCTCAAATTAACTGTCACAAACTCGCCATTAAAATGGCAAGTTTGGACATGCTTTATTACTTTGCCTATATTAACATTAATTTTGCTACGAACACTTCTGAATTAATCCCTATATTTACACTGATTTTGCTACGAACAGAATCAGAGATCTCTACGAACACTTTACCAGTTTCTGCAGACTGGGGAGATACCTATTTGGGATATTCTCTCCGAACAATTTTGAATTAATTCCTATATTTACATTAATTTTGTTATGAACAGTGAACACTAATGAATTAATCCCTATATTTACATCAATTTTGCTAAGAAGTAAGAACAGAATAAGAGATCTCAACAAACACTGAAATTGTGACTTTACCAGTTTCTGCAACCTGGACTAAGGTATTTATTTTATATTTTTTAATATTAACAATTTAACCAGGTAAAGATAACTGTCCAGTGGACCACCAGGTAGGTAATAGTAATACCGTAATATATCTACCAACAATTTCCAATAACTTGGCTGATCACTGTGATCAGGATCCACCACCATTTTCCCCGTTATCCATCAGAAATTAATAGTGACAACCTTACAAGTTACGACATAAAAAGTTAAAAACATTAAATATCTAGGCTAACATCGACTTGTTAAATCCCATCAGCCACAATCAAAACATATAAATTTATATACTCAGTATATAGGTAGGCAGTTAATAGGACAGACTGCATTGAAATAGAATTTGAGTTAAGGGAGGCCGGAGGGTAGGTAGGTATGACACAAATTTTAAATTTAGAGTTGAACATCTCAGATCATTTAGTAACTTACCTTTGAGGCTCCATCTTTAGCGTCTGAAATCACATTATATAATTCGTATAGCCTTTCTACGGAAGCCATATTTATATTTTAGGAGCTCAAGTTAACAAATACCGGCAAAATGAACGCACACTCTTAAAATTGCTTGGAAATGACGCGAAAATTAACGTAAACGCTAGATTAGTCGTAAAGGTTTGAAAACTTTGCCCTCTAACAGATCAAGGAAAATACCACAAATCGTGACATAAACTTTTGTGACACGTACTATACAAAAATAATTTTCATGTTATAATTTGAAAATTGAGACAACCAGTTGTTACTACGCTTAAGAAAAATAAATGGCAATAGATTAAAAAAATTAGTGACTAAGACACCCCTTGAGATTATATTTATCTGACTAGGTAGGTACTGATAACGTCAATAAAAAATCCGCTCTTTGTACTATTTTTTATAGGTTTTGAGTAAATAAGAATATTTTACTAGAAAGATAATATGGTTTAGGTACATATTTTCTAAATCAGAAAAGCACAAAAGTTTTTCAACACATGGAATTTTGACATGGACAGTTTTCTGGTTCAAAATAAAAATGAGTAAACAAAAAATCCATATACAGTGAAACTCCTGAGTTATGAAGTATTGGTTTTTTCATACCTAACTGAGAGCCACTTCATAATTCGTGTGCAGTGATAGTTTTCTATGATTAAAATCATAGAGAATTTTGGTCACTGAGGGATAACTATGACAAATATTATTTTTATTTAGATGTGCACTAAATTTTATACTAAAGTGGGGTAATGAAACAAATATTAGGTAAATGTTGTGGGAAATCAATATAGCAACTCATTATTGTGCAAAAATTAATATATATATCATTGTAGCAGGCATTTATTCCTAAATTTAAATCATAAACAAAAAATACACATCATTTAGATCTCAAACAATACAGAAAACATAGTTTATGCTCAATATAACCGATTTGTTGATAACCTAAACTTTTTAGTAAATCTTTACCTTCCTGATTTACATTTATCATAGGTAGTATCCAATAATTGGGTATTATCCTATAATTGAGCATTATATCCTATTATTGGGTACGTACAGTATATTTACCAATATAAGTGCTGCATATTGTCAAAACCCTAATAATCAGACCAGTGTGTCGTCTACAAACATTTAATCTATGTTTTTAATATTCACATTTTTATGTAGGTTAGAGTTTGTTATAGCTAGTGTTTCATTAACGTGACATCAGTCACAGTTCCACGTGATTCAAAAGACCATTAAAGTAGAGAACTCGATCCGTTTCATTCTAATTTATCAGGGAAATATAACTATGTTATTCGTACAGGGATAAAAATGAGTTCCATAATCATCTGTACAGTATAGCTGACGATTTACTTAATCTTGTAGATATTTAATTCGATAACAGGATAACGATCATCTAACCAAATCCATTGTTGTAAAGTTTATTTACCTTAGTTTTACAATAAAAAAGTTAGGATCCAATGAAGAGAGATTTGCAATAATGATTTAAAATCCCTAGTCTGATAACTAGGAATATAATCATATAAGGCTACTAGTTTGAAACTGGTCTTGAAATTTGAGATACAAGAAAGTCGTTGGAAAATAAAATGCTTTCAGACGTAAAATTTATAATGATCTAACAGTATTAAAATAATTATATAAAAATATTGCCTACATGTTCCTTTAATGAGAAGATTTACAGATATACTCGAATAACTTTGTACTAATTTGTGACAGCATTTAAAGAATGCTAAACTTTCCACTTTGGTTGAGATTTTGTTGCAGTTTCCCTCAGGAGACCTCCTTTCCTTGTGTCTATAATTTCAACAGAGTCAGCGTCACTTCTAACCACCTGAAAAAGATGAAAAACAGGTGAGAAACAGACAGTAACAGCAGACAACAGGTGAGAAACAGACACACTCACCTGCAGTATTCTATCAGGCAGACTGTTTATTTCTTTTCTTCTCATAGCAGCAGAAGGCTCCAACAGTTCAGGTGAGAGTTGCAGACTGAAGATAAGAAAAAAGTAATGGATTATTTTAATGGAATGTGGAGGAAAAATAATATATTTCAAAGCATTTAGTTTCAGTTTAATGGATAGTATGTCATGGTGGGTATAGCTACTAGATGACTAGTAACTAGTATGGAAAAGTTCTAGCATATATTTATTATGGTAGCTATAGAACATTTTATGAATTGTCAAAGGAAATTTGAAGAGCCACAATCATTTTTATCAAGAATGTAGAGAAATAGTTATCAAGGAACTGAGAAAATAGACACCCTGACTGAATATTTTTGATTCTGCTTTAAAGATTAATTTGAAGCTATAGATATAGAAACTTTTACACAATAAGATACTTTAGGATACAGTTATAGATACTTTGAAACAATCTGATACAGTTACAGACACAGAAAGTAATAGTACTCATAACTACCCTTGTCTTTCAACTCCTAGAAATGACTTCAAGGAATCACACCTTGATGCTGTAATTACATCTCCACTTTGATATAGTATAGCTATTATAACTGCCATTACTCACTTTTGAGAAGGCTGAGAGTTTTCTTTGCCTGTTGCAGTGGGTGTTCTCACTGCACTCTGAAGAAAAGGAGAAAATAAATACACTGCAACGGGATGAGAGACATAAAGCTGCTTTGGAGACACTAATTGTAATAATCTTAAAAATGAAACACTTCCAGTTAACATTAGAACTACCAAGCAGTCAAATCGACTGTTGGATAGTTTTAGTGTTAAGGCCCGTTTATACGCTACGATAAATTGGAGCGATTTATCGTAATGAAGAGGTTGTTACAATATATCATTAATGTAAACAGTAGATTGTAGCGATTTATTGGAGTTGGAATTAGATAGCGTAGTTGGTGCTAGCAGGCTCAAATTTATATGAATCGTAACGATAAGTTCGAATGTGTAAACAATGTTCCAAGAAATTGTTACAATTTATCTCAATATATAATGCTAAACACATTCCAAATGCAGACCACCATAATGTTTCTTCCATGTCAGCTAGTAAAAATAGAAATATTGGAGTAAAAATCGTTGCGTGTAAACACGGTCTCAATCATCCGATAAATAGTTACAATCTCTGTGTTCAATAAATCGCTTCAATTTATCGTGGCATGTAAACGGGTCTTGCGGTTATAACAATTAGTGAGTGATCATGAATGTAAATAGCTAGAAAACTAAAGATTCAGAAATCATATGGTGATTAATCTAAATAAGTGATAAGTACTATATAGAACCTAGGTAGTAAATTTATAAATTTAACATAGAATTAACAGAGTAAATACTGCGCAAATTAATCAAATAACTCACCAAAGAATTAGCAAAAGCAACTCTCCTCATGCTGTCTGGTTTGGTAACATCCAATCTATTTACTGGAGTGGAGGTTTGTAGATTGGGTGACACTTCTGCGGGGTGAGAGAGAGCAAACCTCTGCTCCTTTTGGGTACATGGTACAGTCTCTGCCAGTACATACCTCTGCTCTTTCGTCCCTCCTTTGGGAGGCAAGTAAGCACCTGTTAAAGGAGAGGCCTGTACAATGGCTGCAGATTTCTCTGAGTCGCTCAGTCGTTTATTGAGCCACTCTATCATATTGTCTTTAGTTAGGATTTTATTGTTTTCAACTTTTAACTTTTCTTTGAACGTGTCAACCTCGTCAGATAGCTCATTTTCACGCTGTTTCTTCACACTAATTTCCTTCTCTAGCGTATCAACCTGTTCTTTCACCTTTGTTAACTGTTCACACTGCAACTCCTTTATTTGTCGCATTTCTTTAACATCTTCAGACAGTCTATTCTTATCATGACTCAGTGCTGCATTCTCCCCCTGCAACTGTTTTATCTTCTCCAAACTGTTATGCAGTTCAATGAAAAGGTTCTTAGCGGAGTGTTCTCTCTTGGCGCACTTTGCAGTCACTAGCTCATTCATCTGCTCCACTTCTGACAGTCTGTGTTTGTGTTCACTCAGTTGTCGCATGGCTTGCTCTAGAGCTTTGTGTAGCTTCTCATTCTCCTCAGAGAGTGAAGTCATGCTCGCCTTTACACTCTCCTCTCTGCGGGCAGTGGCTGTAAAGCTCTCTTTCAGCCTACTGTGATTGGAGGAGAGGTGGGAGAGCTCCTGGCGGAGATTGGAGCAGGCCTTCTCCGATGAAGACAACTGAGACTTCAAGTCTCTGAAACAAAAAAATGTCTCTCAGTGAATTGACAATTCATTCCTACATATCAAGTTATACCTATATTATATTGTAACAAAATTTTATCATCTACAGGGTAGCTATTTTAACGGAGCCCTTAACACTTGCATTAGAAAAAATGCTGGTGAAAATAAAACGCAAGTGTGAAGGGCTCCGTTAAAATCAATTGTAGCCAAACTTATTGCCATGAGCATTTTTTTTAAGGCGGCGTTAAGAAATGCAAGTGTGAAGGGGGCCTATGTGATTGAAATATGGCATCCAACATAGGTCATACAATTCATAGTTAGGCCCAGATTTTCCAGTCAATGTCCTGATGATGAATCGAAATCTTTCTATTCGAAAGCTTGAAAAAACCCTCAACATTGAGTTTAAATAATCTCTTAATAAATAAAGGTTCTCATTGCACTCACCTGTTAGTAGCCTCTAGAGCTGCCTTAGCCTCTACTGCAGTCCTCACTTCTGCAGCAAGAGAGTCTATTCTCTGCTGTGACACGTTAGTGCGTGCAGTTAGCTTACCATCTGCCTCAGTGGTTAGTCTCTCTACCCTCCTGTCATTGTCACTCTGGATCTGAACAACAGAAAGTTAAGAAATGAACTATAATATGCAGAATGAAACTGAAGAGATTAAAACAATCGCTACAGATATGAAGGTATGTTTCATGAAGTTAAGGTTAGTGTAATTTATAGTAATATGGCATAGACTGGTCTAATATTTGTGTGACGTCATGACTTGGATATTGTGAGTTGTCATAAGCATGAACTATAAAAGAGTTTTATATTAATGGATGATTTCAATTAAATTCAATTTGTCACTTTTTCCAAAAAAGTCACAAATTTCACAAGCAATTGTTATATTTCTGTAAATAAATTGAAGAAACACTATGAATTTTCTTTGGATTAGTGATACTAGCTTCAATTTACAGTGGTGACGTCATATTATTGTGACAGTAGAAAAAAGTCTCTAGATATTCATCAGACTGCATTGGGAGGACATTTAGAACATCTTGGAATTTAATGAATTGAAATTAATAAATTAATTGTTTTATAAGAACAAAAGAAGTGAGAGCACAGTAATGTACTTCACATTTTATGAAGTAGCTAGTTAATAATAATTACATTTTAAAAGACAGACATTTAACTGGTAAATCGGCATATATTTTTAATGACTTCAAATTAAATGATTTGTAGATAGATTTCGAACAAATAAATATTGAATATTTATGAAGGAGCAGCAATTTTCTCCAATAGAGTAAATTTTGATGATTTTTCTACTAAAAATATGAGAAATTCAAAGCAGTCTTCTAATTTAACTCAATTAAAAATAAATAATTTACTCCATTAAATCAGAATGTTTTCCTCAATAGAATAGAAATGCTATTTCTCACCCTGAGTATTTTCTGTCGGTACTCATTGACTTTAGAGTCGTGTTCTCTCTGCATGGCCTCCACATTTCCCCTGTGGTGTCGCTGTGACTCCTTCAGTGCCTGCTGCGACTCTGATAACTGGTGACTGCACGACTTCAGCTGGTGCTCTAGCAACAAATACTTGTCTTCAAGTTCTCGCTCTCGTCTAGAACCAGCATCCTGAAAATAACGAGTAATGAATGATTTAGGAAATTAGTGAACTTTAATCTATTCAAAATATATAAACCATGGCCAGATAAACCCCCTACAAATAACTTTTGAGACAAAATTATCTAATTAATATTTACTATAGGATGATAACAAGTGTCTTCAAGCTCAATAAACTATATTGTAGTGGAGTACTATGTATATACTGATGTAAATAATTAATATGTTTAAAACCTGAAAAAGAAATAATAATTAGTCACCTTAAACCTAAGCATGCAATACCATGTAAATAGACATGCACAGGCACTAGCCCTTTAAAAGTTAACTTCACAGTACAGACAGGAATGCGTGTTCAGTATTATTGTGTCTCTCCTAGTGTAAACATGTGTCTTGTGCTGTGAATATTGTGCTGTGATTTCTTATGTTAATGTTTAATGTATTTACAGGTATAGATCATAAAGGTTATTGATGTTAAAAGTGAAGTGAAGTGATTTATAAATGATAGTATGATACTTAAAAATAGTTAGGATACAAATAGCCTAAAGAGTTGCTTTGAAGTCATGCAGACTATATTCAATATCCGTCCTTAAAAGGTTACTTAAAGATGATACAGAACAATGTATCAAACGATCAAATTACAAAATAGAATAATAAAGAAAATATATTTATATCGTCTTTGTTACTTGCTATATCGTCTTTGTTACATGCTATTGAAGGAAAACCAGGGTAGGTTTATTGTATAAAATTGTGTGTATATATGTAAATATTTATGGGTCTCGATTAGTAATAGTTTATTTTCTGTATCTTTTACAGCCTAGTTTTCTGGTTCTGTTATTTGGTTTTGGATGATTTGTTTTGTCCATTTCGCAAAGTTGTAAATAGTAATCTCAATACAATAGTCTACCTGCAACAATAGTCTACTTTCAACCCCATACTCAACCAAACTACTCTATCAAACAATAGTCTATGTTGTGGGACACGGCCCCCCCATCAATATATTCGTGAAGACTTCAAAATTAAGACAATATTAATAACAGGGATTATAATAAATGCATAAGAAAAATGAAATGACATGAATGTAATTTCATTTATTTTATAAATATTTCTATGTAGCTACATTACTTTTTCATAGAAATCTTTGTAATATAATAATTAAATACTGTACTACCTATTATCTTTAATTCAAAATTTATACTATTATAACAAAGAAGCATGCCATGTGTTCAAGTAATTACCTTGAGTCTCTTGAGTGTCTCTGAGAGGTATAACAGTTTATCTTCTCCTGTAGCAGGACTAACACTGATGGAGAGGTGACACAGTCTCTTGAAGGGGTTACTCTCTATCACCTCCAGCAGCAGAGTGTCACTGTCTGCACTACCGTGGAGGCAGAGGGAGTACCTACACAATGCAGAGATTTAAAAAATACAGCTTAATATAAACAATCTTACAATAATAGTGACTGGTGAAAGATTTAAAATGTGGGGTAAGTAACGAATCGGCTATCAGTCAGTTTCACATCTTCAGTCATATAAGAAAAAATGATATAATAATAATTATTCATTTTAATAGGTATAATGGACACCTGTATGTATCATGGGTGACAAGTAAAATAAATAATAAGTAGATGTTTTTTTCTTATAGGACTGAAGATGTAAAACTTACCAATAATTTGTAACTTCGTAAAATACCCTAATAGAATTTTTTTATATGACCTATATGAATTTTAAAAGATGAAGAAATAACCTTAGCAAGATAATAGGTAACATTCTCCTAGTTAAATTATCATCTCTCTTCAAGGTACTAGCTACAGCAATTTATTAATAAACCAATTGGGGCTGAAATATAAATTTTGTGGAATTAAATTTACACTCTGAAAGCTACAGAGAGAAAACTATTGACACCATTTGTTCTTTAAGGCATTCAATGAGAAACAAAAAAATTGATTTACAAATGGAGAGACCTACTGAGAATGATAACACTGCTAATCGTCTGCGATGATATAACCATTGGACTAACTTTGGGTTGCTCTTGCCTTGCTCCTGTGCACAGATCTGAAGTAGCTCCACCAGTTTGCCAGGGAAGGCATTGAAGTTCACTAGTAGTCCCTGGTTCTGCTTCAGGAGGGGGTAATCTTCAGCAGTTATACGGGAGATGTAAAGGAACTGAGAGTCATTGTCCTGAGTGATGTGGATGTTGACGGACTGCAAGGAGAGTATGTTACTCTAGAGATGTCTTTAACCTTTTAACAGAGCATTGTTTCATAATGTGAAATGAATTAAATACTTTCCAACCAAAGAGTCCTATTTATGAAGAAGAAAGTAGATTAATACCAAATAGTCTAATTGACCACTTATGAATTAGGTATTAGGTAGAAGTCTTTACCATATTACACTCACTTGAACTGCTTGATTAGAGAAGAAGACTTTGATTTTCAACTTCTTGATAGTGTGACAATCACTGCCAGGCTGCAATATTTCTGACTTTATGTTTAGTGAACATAATTCCTGAGATGATTTGAAGTTCATCATAACATTCAAGTATAATGAATGCAGATAAATTAAGTATGAAACTGAAAAAAAAAAATTAGATCATAGGTACCTAGTCTGTATAAAAAAACACATCATGCCATAGCATAATGAAATAAACTGCTCATCAAGAAAACAGTTTGGCATTTGCTCAATGTAATTATAATTCCAAAAATGGGATTAAATATAACTTATGCTCATCAAGAATCTCTTAAATATATCTCCAATTGAATCAGCTATAGGCCACACTGTAGAAACTGGAAGAGAGTTCTCCAAAAAATATCCTCCACTTTGCTTTACGTCCTCAGTTAATTACATGTAAATATAGGAAGTAAATAAGAATTGATTGCACAGAAACTATAAGTAGCTACATATTAATAATAGGTAGCTAAATGTGAATAAATTATCTGAAGAGGTAAGCAAGGCAAAGTCTGTGGATTTTTAGCATTTATTCCTATGTTACCATTAATTTTTGATGGCTAAATGAGGAAAATGTTGGAGGCTCACAGTCAAATATGTTGGTAGATTTTTTCAGCTTTTTGAAAAAGTCAGTGGAATCTCATGCACCAAATACAGACTGGTTCATCACCAATGCTAACACAAAACAATAGTTCTACCAAGTACATTTTAAACAAAATAACACACACAAAATGAAATTTAAATATTATATAAAAATATAGAATTTAATAATTTGAAAGGAAAAAACAATATATATAGAATACAAGACAATTTTTAGTTGATCAAGAGTAATAGTATAACCTAAAAATAGAACTATGCAGACTAAGGTCACACAGGTAAATTGCGGCCCTTTAATTTTTAATTGGGGCCCTGTGAGCCCCTCTCAAGAGATTCTCTAAAATTTTCTGAACTGAAATTACATTAAAATATTGCACACCTAACAAAATAAACGCAGTGCATGATATAATTTAATAATCTAGGTTTGTAATAAATGTTTTGATGCTATGATGTTTCTGTTGTTAGACGCCGCAGTTAGTTAAGTGTGCCGTAGTTTACCTGCTTGACAGTTGAACTTGAACCTATACATCATAATAGTGAATACATGCTTTACTAAAACTAATCCGGGTTAATCATTAAGAAAATCCGTGGTTGAGTATTCATGACTAACTCTGTCTGAATTTGAGTTTTCCACTTTGGCGAGTGAGGTGGCAGGCCAGACAATCCTCCATTTTGGCTTCTGTTCTCAGTAAAATACATGTAACTATAGGAGGAAACAAAGGATTGTTCGCACAGAAAAAGTTAAAAATGTCTCGTATTCTGCAAACTGGGTGGCATCTATGCGGATGATGGGTTGTTGATGGCGGGTAGTGTGGGTGAGGCTGGGGAGATGGTGGGGAGGCTGGCTGGGGTGGCGGAGGGATTTGGAATGAGAATTAATAGAAGGAAGACGGTATGCATGGTATTTAATGGGGAAAAACCAGATGACGGAATGGTGGGGGGAGTGGAGGTTGTGGACAGGATGAGATACTTGGGAATGGAAGTGGTGTCCAAGCGTGACTGTTTTAGAGAGAATAGGGAGAGGAAGTTGAAGCTGGCAGAGAAGATGAGCAACCTTACTTTTTCTGTGGTGTCCAGAGCGTGCGAGAGGATGACAATAGGGAAGGTGTTTTGGAAGAGTGTGGTTCTGCCGGGAGTTTTGAGTGGAGGAGATGTGATGGTGTGGAGGAAGGGAGAGAGAGAGAGAATGCAGCGGGTGGAAAATGGAGTCTGGAGGAAAATTCTGGGAGCACCTGGATATGCCGCCTCAGCGGCTCTACAGGGAGAGGTGGGTTGCTCTGGAGTGACTCCTAGAGACATGAAGGGGAAGATTTTGTTTTTGAAGCATATGATGGAGGGTGAGAATGGGTTGCTGAGGAGGATAGTTGATGCTGGTGATGTGAGGGGAGGAAATGGTGGATGGTTTAGAATAGTTGGTGGGTACATGGAGGAGGTGGGACTTGACAGACAGCAGGTGAGAGACATGTCCAGGGAGCAGATTGTGGAAAGGATAAATGAGTGGGAACATGGAAGATGGCGAGAGGAGGTGAGAGGGAAGCATACTTTGAGGTATTATTATGAGATGAAGGAGAGGATAGGAGGGGAAAGTTGCTATGATAATGGGTGGGGATCGGTGTTGCTGTTCAGAGCAAGGGCGGACTGTCTCAGGTTGAATTGGAGGAGGAGGTTTGTGGGAGGTGAGACAGTTTGTGGCGTGTGTGAGTTGGGGGAGGAGACGTTGGAACATTTTTTGGTTGAGTGTGAAGGTCTGAGGGACTTGAGAGTGAGATATGGAGTGGAGAGTGTGGAGCAGGTTTTGTGTTTTGGGGAGGAGGGAGATGGGATGAAGGCCTACTTGGAGGAGGCTTGGGCAGAGAGAGGAAGATCACAGGGTGGTGGAATATAGGTGTGGGGGGCTGACGGTGGGGGTGGAGCCTCTAATACCGTTAGTCCTGGGTGGCGTTGAGAAGCCTATACCCAACAAGATACTGGACTGGACTGGAATAAAGCAGTTATTTTGAGCCCTTCAATTACAAATGGTGAGAAATATCTAATTTTCTCCTATGCTACAATGTTATTTTGAAGAGAATTTATGGTAATTTCAACTAATTTGATTAGGTATTTGTCTATTTGATCATTTTGGAGAGAAATATTTTTTTATTGGAGAGAACTGAATAGTATTTTAGGAGACATACTATTTAACTTGGCCTGGATCCCGGCCAGTCTGCAGAATATGGGACATTTTTAATTGTTTCTGTGCGAACAATCCTAAATTTCCTCCTATATTTACATGTATTTTACTGAAAAGTGAGAACAGATGCGAAAATAGAGGATTTCTTGGAGAACACTTTACAATTTCCTGCAGTCTGGGATCTGACTCCGATCCAGGGACTCACCTTCTGCACCAGTCTGAAAAGAATGTCTCCTTAGATTTGGGCGCAGCAAATAACATGGGAGCATAGGAATAAAATAGCACTTGGGCGCAGCCGTGCAGGATTAATCCACAAATCCTGCTATACTTTTTAGACTGGCCAGTCTGTATTTCATGGTAAATTCAACCAACATGTTGGTGGATTTTTAGCTATTTATTCCTGTCTTGCCATTAATTCCTGAATACAGACTGCAGCAGCTTCCCAGACTCTCCATTCATTACACTCCTCAAATATTTCATTTTCAATTTCATATCCCTCATTACCATAGTGGAAGATCCCAACTCCCCCATCAAAGCTGCCACAGCCACATGACCAGGGCCACCCAAGATGAAACGCCACACTTTATTTTCTTCTCTCTACAACTCCTGCAATTCAGTCCTACTCCACGTAACTACAGGTGATCCAAACAGCAGAGATGGTAGCACAATGTTCTCCCAGTATGTCTTACCGATTAATACTTTATTGCAGCTTTTAGAAATAACCGAATATGTAAGATTTGAATATCTTTTACTTTCTTTAATTACATTCTCTTTGTGCATCTTGAAGCAATCCCTATCACCACAAGTACTTCAAGCTTTTACAAAATTTAATCCCTTCAATGCTTTCGTTTCTATCATCTGTATTAATAGCCAATATCATACACTTTTTCTTGTTTATTTTCATTCCCAGCTCTCCAGAGACATCATTCACAACCTTTGAGTTTCCTCATATCACCCACCAATCGAATGACCCAGTAGCAATCCATCGTTTGCAAACATGAGAATTGGAATTTTTATCTTATCATAACTAAAATCTATTCTGGCTAGCATAAACTTCCCTATAATCACATTCATTGTCATAACGAATAGCCATGGAGATCGTACAGCCTCAATTTTCTCAATGAAACGTGTCTTCAGCAAGGTGTGAGCACAATGCTGAAGTATATCTTCAAATAAACCCAAGCTCCATTCTTTATTTATCTCATTAATCTTATCTACCAGTGGTCTGATATTCTTCCAGCAGTTACCAAGTTATTTAATGCCTCAGTCAAAATATACATACATCTTTCACTTCCATATAGCCATTTATAAATTTCAGACTTTATGCCATCAAAACCTGCCTGCTTTCCAGCCTTCATAGCTCTTATATGCTTTCTAACTTTATCTACTGAGAAAATCAACCAATTCATTTTCTTAATTCCAGCCAGCATTCCATCATTTACAGAGTTCTTAATTTGATTTCCATTACATAATTTACATTCTCTGTTTTCATTCCCTCCTAAATTGTTCACAGTTCTTCTATTTCCAAGTATAAACAAATTGCCAACCAATTCCATCAAATTTCTGTCTACTGGTGTAAAATCATTAAAATTAACTCTGCTTGGCCCTTCTCTCTGCAAACTATCAATATAATTCTGTTTCAATATAGGATTCCATACACTCTCAATTGATGGTTCATGTTGTTGATACACACCTGTCCAATATCCAAGTATAATCTCTGCCACTTCATTCTCCTCTTCAACTTCTACTCCCTCACTGTAAAGACAATATTTCTGTTTTCCTTCCTTTTTTCTCAATTTATTTATGTATTGCAACTTCTTTTTAGAGTTTACATTTTGTTTAAATGTCCTCAGTTATTTTTATTTCATAATCAGTCAGTGCTTTCTTTACCATATACATCACCTTATCTTTCTGTCTTACATACAAGTTTACAACTCTTTCCAGTACTGCTGTCCCCTTCATTTTCAGCATTTCTTCTGTTCCTATTAAATATTTTTCTCTACTTTATGTTATCTTCAATCTCCTTAGTGAACCATGGTGGGTCTAATTTCTTATTGAGTTGATATCAATTTTCTCAATGAAACCTGTCTTCAGCAAGGTGTCAGCACAATGCTGAAGTATATCTTCAAATAAACCCAAGCTCCATTCTTCATTTACCTCATTAATCTTATTTACCAGCATTGATATGAATGGTTACCATTGAAGACATCTTATTACTTATAATCATCACAGAAATTTCTGGCTACGGTCTACCCAAACCCCGCCGTTACCCTGGTCCCCAGAGACCAAGAAAAACCTCCAGAAAGCTGGGCTCCAAGAATTCTCTGTTCTCACTGCAGTCTGCAGCATTTGCCATTTATTCTCTTCCTTTAATTCATTATTGATAGGATCGGGCTCGGCTGTTACAATTAAAGGCTATGCTATATTCATGCAAAATAGATTTGTATCGAGGACTCAGGAGCGTCACACTCCAGTCTGTATTTCATGGTAAATTCCACTGACACGTTGGTGAAATTTTTTGCCCTTTGAAAATAATCCATGTTACTGAGTATGTCAGTTAAAGCCAATTAATTGGCTTAGATTTCAAAAGGTCAAAACTCAGATATGTCTAATTGGCTTTAAATTTTGAATTGATTCCTATGTTCCAATAATAATTTTGGCTTGAAATCTTCAAAAATTGCCAGACTGCAGCCTGCAGGAACTGGTAAACTGTTTTCCAAGAAATACTCTATTTTGGCTCCTGCTCTCAGTAAAATACATGTAAATATGAGAGGAAATTAATGATTGTTCACACAGAAAATGTTAAAAATGTCCCATGTTCTGCAGAATGGTAATTAAAATTGAGCCAAATTGGCTTGGCTCAGAATTTTACAGAAATTTGGGCTCAAAAAATGGCTTCCAATTTTGAATTTTTCAGCCTCTGAAACATGGAAAATAATATTCTGGCAAAGTCAGTGGATTTATAGCTATTTATTCCTATGTTACCATTAATTTTGGTGGATAAATTGGGAAAATGTTGGTGGACCGTGGATCAGTCAAATTACTGGAAATTTATGGTGGATTTTTTTAGCTTTTTGAAAAAGTCAGTGGGATTTTGTGCACCAAATACAGACTGGGTTACACTCCCACATCCACATTTGACCAGCTAATTTAATGGTAACATAGGGATAATTAAAGATCTCCCGCAGAGATCTGCAATTTCTAAAATTCAATCAAAAACTCCCACAAAGAGTCTTGGAAAATTTTTTCCATATTCTGCAGACTGGATCATTTGACATAAGAATAGTACTTCCATGGACATAAGATAGGTTCACTTCACAGTACCTATGTACTATCACGCAGGTAAATTGTGGCCCTTTAATTTTTAATTGCGGCAAGTGCAGTGCAAGCTATAATTTATTATTTTTAGTTTTTAACTTGTGTTTTTAATGTATGATGTTTCTGTTGTTAGCAGTCAGTGTGCCGTAATTTACCTGATTGACCCTAGCTCTCATCTCAAGGAACTGGAATTCGGGGGGATTCGAGAATATGGCTTTTCAGCACTACTGTCACCCCTTCCGGACCCTCCGACTTCACACCCCCCAGCCCCTTCCGCAGGGCAGAGACCTCTTCCTCCAGTCCTCAACCCCTATCTTCTGGCAGCCTTATCCCCTCCCCAGCCAACAACTTCCTCTCTCTCCATGCCTCCTCCAGAAAACTCCACACCACATCAAGATTCCTCTCACCAAAGTTCATCACTCCGCTCATACTCACCACCCCATATCTCTCCCTCGCCTCCACCAGCATAGGACACTCCAACAGGAAGTGCTCTAAAGTCTCCTCTTCCGCACCACACATCCTACACCCCACCTCACCTCGCCAAAATCTCTCCCTCCATCCCAACCTAAGAGCATTTGTTCTCACTCTGAACAGCAGACATGCTCCCCACCAATTTTTGTACCACTCTCCCCCTATTCTCTCTGTACCATACCAATGTACTTCTGTTTTACACCTCGCTTCTCAATCTACTCTCCTCCAATCTATCAACTATTCCCCCCAAGTCTTTGTCATCCAACACCCTCAAAGCTTCCCAATCCAAATTGAGCTCTGCCATATACTCCTCCATCTTTCTCATCCATGAACTACCTCCACCCCTCTCCCTCACTCTCCCAACCATATCCCTCAGTACCTCATTCCCAGTGATTCATTAAGAACTTACCAAACCTAACCTTATCTCTTGCCATAGCTGACGAGCACCCCCCTTCACCCTGCAGACCTACCACTAGTGCGTAAATAGGTCCCCTCAAGATCCTTCTCCAAACCCCATTCTCCAATCTCTGCATTTTTTCAACCTCCGTCTTATTTCGCACCATAATCTCCCCCGCATGTAGCACCACACTCTTCCAAAAAGTTTTTCCCATCAGTAGCCTGTCACAGGACCTCTCCACCACTGAGTAGGTAACATTCACCATTCTCTCCGCACTCAAAATCTTTTCCTTCTTATTTTCCCAGAAACAATCCCTCCTTGCACTCACCAACACTCCCAGATATCTAACTTCCTCCACCACTTCCATCCCCCTGATCACATTCTCTCTAATGTCACCTTCACCATTAAAAACCATACATTTACTCTTCTCCCTACTTATACTCAAACCACAATCCCTTGCACTCTCCTCCAATATATCAACCATCTCCCCCGCCTCCTCCCTCAATCTCGCCAACAGCAAGCCATCATCCGCATAAAAAAGCACCAGTATCCTTCTTTGTCCGCTTCAATACCCCAGGCCTCTCCTTAGCAATCTCTCTATAATTCTTCCAACAACCATCAAAAACAACCTAGGCGATCCTGTGCAACCTTGCCTTATCCCATTCTTCACTTCCATCTCACCCAACTCCCTTCCTTCACACCATACCTCAGTCTTATACAGCTCCGCTATCACCTGAATCACCCTTGGATCACACTTATAATATATTAAACTCTCAATCAGTGCTTTCTTATCCACGCTATCAAACGCCTTACTAAAATCCACCGCCACCACAACCAACACCTCCTCTCTCATATAGCTCTCCTCCACACAGTTATTCAGAATCCACAAGTTTTCCTCTATCCTTCTTCCTTCCGTAAAACCAGCCTGCATACCACTCATCCTTCCATCAAACATCTCCTGTCCCATCAATCTATCCTTAATCATACCCATGAATAATTTGTACCCTACATTTGCATTTGTTAGAGCCACAGGTCTATGCTGCATAGCCTGTGGCTTTCTTGCTTTGGGAATCATTACTGTCTTTGACCTCTTCCATTACTCCCCAACGACACCTCTCTCCAGCACCCCATTGTACACCTCAACCATACCCTCCAAACATTTCTTACTCCTACTCATAGCCTTATATAGTTCTCCCTTACTACCATCAGGACCTGGTTGCTTTCCACCTTTCACTTTCTTTATTCTCCTCTCCACATCCTCCTTTACAACCTCAACATCACTTATCCATGATCCACTCCTCCACCACCCTCAACCTTACAACTCCTGGTATACTTCTGTCCTCTCTCTCAATTCTTCTTCTCTCCAAATCCTGAATTCCAATTTCTCTGTCTCTTTCATATTGTTGCCTTCTCTCTCCATTCCAAACTTCCTCAACTTTATTTTCATTCTTTTGATACATCTCTTTCCAACCACTCATCATCACCTCCCTTTCTAATTCTTCTCCATTTACTCCATATAACTTTCCCCTTTTTTTCTGTGACTCTCTCCCTTGAAATTTCTCGATCATTTTCCACTAGAAGTTATAAGCATTTTAAGAAGGCGGGGCTCAAATTGCTCCGTGCTGCCCGTCGTAGCGTCGATATATAGTTGCACGTTGTAGGGTTGAAGGATTCTTTATTGGCTTCCTTACATACCTTCCTAGTAATGCAATTTCCTTCTCTCATTGCTACCAAGTTTGGTATGGTGGGATGTTTGTGGAATACATTTTTCTTATTATGACTTACTTTGACCGCATTGCTACACTTCTCATTCCATCAAGGTTTAGAGTATTAATGAGTTATGGTCTCACTTGTTTTTTCAAAACAAGACTCTGAAGTTTCCAAGATGGCACTCTCAAACTTATCATATGATTCAGCAGGATTTAGATTAAGGAATTCAACTTCAGGTAACTCTTTGTACCAAGAGTCCCACCCTTTTTGGCTAAATTTCCATTTACTTCTCCTCTTTCGTGGAACATTTGATGGTTTAAAGTTTATTTCTATGCAAATTGGAGAGTGATCACTCATCATATCTTTACCCAACTGGACTATGTATTGCAGAAACAAATTAAGACTTATGAGGCAGAGATCCAATGTTGAAAATCTCCTAGTAGGGACATAATAATAAGTTGGCAAATTTTTCGGTGTCAATAGACATAAGTTAGGATTATTCATAATTATTTCATAAAGATTGTTTCTGCTAGTATTTTCCACACTCTTGGTGTGAGACAGCTGATGATGAGAATTGTAGTCACCAAAAATAACTCTAGTGTCTCCAAGCTGTTGAAAATAGTGCTGAAATTCAGAGGAAGTTATTATTTCATTCGGATTATAAAGATTCATAATGTCTAATCTATTTCCTAAGCCATGAACTGACACAGTCTGCACTTCCAATTTACCATGATGATATTGGGTCAATATCAATTCAGATACATTTAAATCATTTCTAACATGTATTCTAATGCCCCCTCCTGCACGCTCATGGCGGCATATGAAAAAGGTTTAATAGTTAATAAATGTAGGAATTCTATTCTCTTTTAACCAAGTTTCACTTAAACACACTACATGCGGTTTTACAGAGTATAAACGTACTTTAAAATATGATAGCTTGGTGTACAGACAGTAGCAGTTCCAATTTATTATCTTGAATTGGAATTTTTAGTTTGATTATCTTTGTTTTCGGCAGTGTTTTTGCCTCTGTTTATTTGGAATGATAACTGTATTGTTGTTCAAAGGTTGGTTACTGTGTTTTTTATCTAATGGTTTTGTTATCTTATGAGCTTTACTATATATCATTTATCTACCATTATTTTCAGACTCTTTATCACCTTCTGGTGTATTGAAGAGGGAGTGTGGAATAGTGACTCCAGTTACATTTCTGACAGTTTCAGTAATTGATTCAGAATCTGAGAGGTTCTTATGTTTTAACAGTTTGACTACAAGGATTGAAATTTGTGTTATAAGATTTGGCAAATTTTTCTCCTCTTCTTTAGCTCCACTATCCTCAGTTTGCACTGCTACCTACTAGTACTGTCCTAGTTTTTGTTGTATTAGCTTTAGGTTTTGAAATATTTGGTTTCTGTAAGACCTTTTCATGAGGGATTTGTTTACAATAATAGAATGTGATTCAACATATGTTGATTTTGCATCCCCTGACTTTACTGTCATAACAGCATCTTTATATGATACTCTGTTGAAAACTCTTACCTTCTCTACTTCTTTGGCTTTCTTTATATTAGGATGACCCCCATAGGATGCTGTGTGATTCCCTTGGCAATTTATGCACTTAGTTACTTTGTTTTCTTTAGTTAATACTTTTTGTGGACAATCATCAGTCTTATGCTGCTCAGAACATATGGCACAGGAACCCTTTGACTTGCAAAGGTCTGCATTGTGTCTAAATTTTTGGCAATTGTAACATTGCCATGGTTTGTTCACATAAATCCTTGTGTTGAACTTTTGTGACCACAATATCACCTCTTTAGGAAGGACATCACACTTGAAGGTTAATCTGATACTCAGAATTGGTTACTTGTCTTTACCTTTATTCAGTCTGTCAACATCCATCAGGTTTGGAAAGCTAAAGCTTAGTTCTTCTTTTATTTTTAGGAGAGGTGTATCTAATCCTATTGGACCAATAACACCTCTGATCATTTGCTTATCTCTAGGCAATCTGCATTCTACCTTGTATCCACCCAGCTCAGTTACTTCTAGTAAACTCTGTAATTGATTATGCTGTTTTAAAGAAATGATTAATAGGTTCTTTTAAAGATTTTTTGAAATGTTGACAACTCCACACTTTCCCAAGAGGGAGTTGTTCACTGTACGGTAAAGAAGAACATCATTAGAGAAAAATTTCTTCAGATCAGCATAATGTGTAGAGCCATTCTTATCAGACAAAACTTGCACTATCAAAATATTTTTATTGGCTTTGTCAATGTTAGGAAATTTAGAATTATGTCTAAAAGTTTGATTATTAGTAGATGAGAATATATGTTCCCAATTTAAAGTAGGATGAGATCTGACTTTCTTAGAATTTTGACCCATTTGTTTATTTTGTACATTTGAATTAGTGACAATACGTGATCCATATCATGGTGACCGTGAAGCTTGAGCTTGGTTAGGCCAGATGTGATCTTCAGATATCTTTCTCTTCTTAAATTTTTATTACCCAGTCTTCAGAATATGGAACATTTTACCAAGACTCTCTGTGGCCGCGGGAGTTTTTGATTGAATTTTAGAAATTTGAGATCTCTGCGGGAGATCTTGAATTAATTCCTATGTTTAGTATGTTACCATTAATTTAGCTGCGAAAGATTTTGAATTAGTTCCTAAGTTACCATTAATTTAGCTGCGGGAGATTCTGAATCCGCTAGCGGCTACTGAGAGTCCAGTCTGTATTTCGTGGTAAATTCCATCGACATGTCGGTGGAATTTTTCAATTTGAGAAAATGTTGGTGGATCAGCCAAATTACTGGAAATTTATGGTGGATTTTTTCAGCCTTTTGAAAAAGTCAGTGGTATTTTGTGCACCAAATACAAACTGGCTGAGAGTCAGAGAGTAACTGTCTCTCAAATTAAAATCTCTGCGGGAGGGAGGAGTCCGAGAAGAGACATATTCTGCAGACCCAGTCTGCAAAAAAGGCATGAATTTGTGAAGTTTATCCGGCGACTATTGAGGCTTTGAAATTAGTCTCCTGAATTATCCGGCGACAATTTTCTAATTAATTCCTATGTTTACATGTAATTATTGGAGAGTATTTTGAAATTTTTGGTCATTTTGGAGAGAAATTGCCCCAGAAGTTAAATATCTGGAGACTGATTGTGCATGCTTTGCAGACTGGCCTATTATCTATAATTTGGGAAACTTCACAATCAGTTGCCTCTGAATCAGACATGTAATTGGTTAGTCTATTTATCATGGAGCTATCAGTTCCAGGGATCTCTGTGCCTCCATTGCTAGTAGAGGGAATGGCACAAATGTTTCTATCAAAACCATAGAAATCAGTTCCATCATTTGAAATTTTGAATCAATTTTTGCACTGCAGTGACCCAGTCTACCGGAATAAGCAGAATTGAAGCTATTGTGGGCCAGTCTGCAGAATTATTCTGCAGACTGGCCCGCAGAGAGTCTTGGAAACTCCCGCAGAGAGTCTTGGAAAAATGTTCCATATTCTGCCAGAATATGGAACATTTTTCCAAGACTCTCTGCGGGAGTTTTTGATTGAATTTTAGAAATTGTAGATCTCTGCGGGAGATCTTGAATTAATTCCTATGTTACCATTAATTTAGCTGCGGGAGATTTTGAATTAATTCCTATGTGTCCATTAATTTACTAAATTTAGCTGCGGGAGATTCTGAATCTGCTGCTATGAGTCAGAGAGTAGCTCTCTCTCAAATTAAAGTCTCTGCGGGAGAAGAGACACATTCTGCAGACTGGTCAGAGAGTAGTTCTCTCTCAAATTAAAGTCTCTGCGGGAGAAGAGACACATTCTGCAGAGTGCAGACTGGAATTGTGGGGGATTCAGATGAAAAAAAATAGTCTCTGGAACTGATGCATCCATCTTATTAGCATCAATTGAGTTTGCATCTGAATAAAATTCCTCGACATCATCATCCTCTGAAGAATCAATGCATTCTTGAATCTTCAAAGTCACTAGTCAAATGACAAGCCAGTCTGGAAAACTGCTTAGGCTAACAGATGAACTCTATATGCTAAGTGCTGCGGATCCTTGTTCAACTGTTCATGAGTATGTACCAAATCGCCGATTAATTGTCGACTTAAAATTTATGAAAATAAGTATCTTTCACATATATAGACGACTAATAGGCACTTAAATTAGATTTAAAATTGGTGACTCATAATCGGCGCCAGTCTGTATTTCGTGGTAAATTGCACCGACATGTCGGTGGAATTTTTTCCCCTTTGCCAAGTAAAATATTATGTCTCATAAACTCGCCATTTGTCTCTCCAGCTCTCTCCAAAATTCAACAAATTCTCTCCAAAATGATCAAAATTTCATAAATTCTCTCCAAAATAACATTGTACTGATTGTAGCATAGGAGAAAAATAGATAAAACTCGCCATTTGCAATTGAAGGGCTCAAAATGACTGTCACAAACTCGCCATTAAAATGGCGAGTTTGGACATGCTTTATTACTTGGCCCCTTTGAAAATAATATTCTGGCAAAGTCAGTGGATTTTTAACTATTTACTCCTATATTACCATTAATTTTCGGTGGATAAATTGGGAAAATGTTGGTGGATCAGTCAAATTAATAGAAATTTATGGTGGATTTTTTCAGCTCTTTGAAAAAGTCAGTGGGATTTGGTGCACCAAATACAGACTGGAATCGGCGGAACCCCAGTCTGCAGAATGCGTCTCTTCTCCCTCAGAGATTTTAATTTGAGAGACAGTTCTCAACTTCTCTCTCTGACTCTCAGTAGCAGATTCAGAATCTCCCGCAGCTAAATTAATGGCAACATAGGAATTAATTCAAAATCTCCCGCAGCTAATTGCTAAATTAATGGTAATATAGGAATTAATTCAAGATCTCCCACAGAGATCTCCAATTTCTAAAAAATCAATCAAAAATTCCCGCAGAGAGTCTTGGAAAAATGTTCCATATTCTGCAGACTGGGCGGAACCACGCAATGCGCATCTCTGTTGGAATGTAAACAAAGCAGCCATTTTGTTTTGATATGGGCATATGGCACTCAACTTGTACAATGTAGAATTCAAATTGTATGTCAGTTTTCTGTTTTCGGTGTTCTTTTGTTAATTGTTATGAATGATATGGTCACTACTTGTCATTTTAATTTGATGCTCTCTGACTAATTATCGGAAAAAAAATGAATAACTATGAAAGAAAGTATGCCTCTCTCAGGCTCTCTGTGATTGGATGGTATTTGGGTGAAAAAATTGGGAACGAAGTATTTCCCGTACCTTTGTGAATTGTTAAAACAATATAAAAATTAATGAACATTAGCTATCAAGTGATTAATAGATTTAAGTGTATGGTGTGAAAAGAAGATAGTGGTGCAATAGAGAAGCTGGCAAGGTTGTGGGAAGTGAAATTCAGGGGACCAGGATGAGTTTCCTGGCACGGACGCCCACAAAGAAAGATAAGAAAAAGGATCAAGAAAAAGGAGCTGAAGGATGGAATGTGGCACGGGGAAGGAGGGGACGTGATGAAAGTGAGGAGATGCTGAAGGTGTGGGAGAACGTGGAGATATGTGAAGAATGTAGAAAGAGAGTCAACAGTGGAGAAGATGGTATGGTATGTGACCTCTGCAAAAGATGGTTCCATGCGGAATGTGGGAAGCTTACTAAGAAAGAATATGAAATGCTGAGTAAAATGGATGAGAAGGTTAAATGGTACTGTGACAGATGCAGTGGTAAAGTGGACAAGCTAACAGAGGAAAATGGGAAGATCAAGAAAAGAATGGAAGAATGTGAGGAAGAGAACAGGAGTTTGAAAAAGGAGAATGAGATGCTGAAGAAAAGAGTGGAAGGAATTGAGGCTAGGGTTAGAAAACTGGAGGGAGACTGTAGGGGAAAAATGGAAGAAGAAATGAAGAAAATGAGCACGGAGATTGAAAATCAGATGAGTTTGGCTTTGGATGAAATGAAGAAAATATGGATGGGAAAGTTTGAAAATATGAAACAAGAAATGGAAGACGTGAAGAAAGAGATGAAAGACTTTGACGGAGAGAAGAGAGGTGTGGTGATCAGACAGGAATTGGAGGGTATGAAGCAGGAGATAGTGAATAAAGGTGTAGAACAAGTAAAAAAGGACACAGGAATGGAGGGAAGAAAGATGGAGGAGATTGGTATGAAGCTGGAAGAAATTGAAAGAGAGAGAAGGAAGAAGAATATAATGCTATTCAATGTGATAGAATCAACCAACAGTGAAGCAGAAGAGAGATACAGAGAGGATGAGGACAATTGCGGGAGAATATATGTAGAGGAATTGGGAATGAAAGATCTCAAGATAGAAAAAGTAATAAGATTAGGGATGAAGACAGAGAATAAGAGAAGACCTTTGCTGGTAAAAATGGGTAATGAGGAGGAGAAAAGAGACATTCTCAAGAACGCAAGTAAGCTGAGACACTCGAAGAATTTTGAGAGGGTGTTCATATCAAGAGATATGACTATGCAGGAAAGAGAAAAAGACAAGAAACTGAAGATGGAATTAAGGGAAAAGAGAAGCAAAGGTGGAGCAAGGTTCATCATAAAAAGAGGAAGGGTGATTAGAGTGGAGGAAAATAATAATGATGAAGTGGTGGTTAATGAGGAAGATAAAGGAGAACGAGAAATAGCAGAAGAGATAGCAGCACAGGGAGGGCAGGATGGCCGAGATGAGGGAGAGAGGTTTGAAGCAGCCGGAGGTGGAGCTAAGCCAAAGAAAAGAAATTTTTGAAAGCAAAGGGAGGAGAGAAGCTTGAGGAGGAACTGTGTCTGAAAGTAATAAATGTGCAGGGTCTTAGCAGGGTGAAAAGTGTAGAGCTGATGGATATGGTGGGTGAGAATATGATATTGTGCTTGACAGAGACTCAGAAGAAGGTGGATGATCTGAGGATTGGAGAGAAGTTGGTAGTAAAGCACAGTATGAGGGAACTGCAAGATAGGAGAGGTGGAGGTCTGATGTGCATCTACAGGAAGGAAGATTTATTTATGGAGAAGAGGGAGACGAGGAGTAGAGATTTGTTGCATATGGAGGGAAAAGTTGGAGACGTGAATATGACCATAGTGATAGTATACCTGAGGACTGGCAATGACGCAGAAGTGAGACAATACAATGAGAGAATCCTGGAAGAGATAGGACAAATTGAGGAGCGGGGCACTGCAGATGGACGAGAGGTGATTCTGGTGGGAGACTTCAATGGGCATCTGGGATACATTGGGTATCAGGAGGAAAATGAAACTGGAAGACTTGTCAGTGAGTTCTTGGAGAGGCAGGGGTTGAGCCTATTGAACCTGGATGAGAGATGTGAGGGTGTATACACGTGGGAGCGAGGTGAGCAGAGGAGTGTCATAGACTTTGTTGTTGCAAATGATCAGGCACAGCAACGATTCACTAGGATGATCATCGATGAGGAGAGAGGAGATAGACTTCTCAGACCACTGTATGATCACGGCCTACTTCAAAATTAGGAAACAGGTGAAGGTTAGACAGGGTGACGGATGGCATGGAAGAGAGTACTTCAGATATACAACTGAAAGAATAAGAAGATACAGGAGACAGGTGGAGGAGAAGTTGAGTGATGGACAGGACGGAAATTTGGAAGTTATTAATGATGTTATGAGGCAGGCAGCAAAGGAGAATCTACAAGTCAAGTATAGGCGAAAGGAAGGAGCAGAAGGAGGGAAGGAACAACCTTGGATAAATGAAGAAATAAGAAAAGGAATTAATGAAAGAAGGAGATTGAACAAGGTCCATAGGAGTTGGAGGATGGAGATTGGCAAACAGGAAGCATGGAACAGGTATAAGCAGCAGAAGATGAAGGTAGCATGTCTGATAAGAGAACAGATGCAAATATATGAGGACAAGATTGTAAGTGGGATCAGAAGAAATGGAAGGTGCGGAGGACTCTGGGAGAATATTAACAAGTTGAGAGGAAAAGAGATGCTTAGGAAGGAATTCGCAATCTTCGGGGAGAGTGGAGAGCGGCTGGGAGAGGAAGACATGAAGAGGGAAATGAGCTTGTTTTGGGGAGGAGTTTACCGGAGACACCCAAATAGAATGGGAGAGATGTGGAATGAGGTGGAGAAGAGGAATTATAACGGTGAGCTCAGAAGAAGAAGAATCATGGAGGGAGAGGAAGAGGAAAGAGATAGACAGAGGACATTACCAAGGATCGTGGCAGACCCATACAGAAGAATAAAGGTGGCAGCAATCGATTTAAGCAAGGAGGACATTGGAAAGGCAATAAAGAAACTGAAGAATGGGAAAGCAGGAGGACTGGACGGCATGAAGGCGGAGATGTATAAGGTGATGGAGGAAAGTGATGTGGTGCTGGGAAGATTGGAGGAAAGTTACAGGAGATTGATTGAGGAGGGAGACATCCCTGAAGGTTGGAAAACCACACGAACTGTAATGGTGCCAAAGATACGGAAACCAACCGTATCAGACATGAGGCCCATTGCCATAACAGATGTCTCCTACAAGATACTGATGGGAGCCCTGAGAGATAAGATAGAGGGACATGTGTTTGAGAGCGGAATGAGGAGAGATGAACAGGCAGGATTCACGGCAGGGAGTAACATTGTGGATAACTTGTATGTGCTACAGGAGTGTGTGCAGGAGAGCTTCAGGAGGAAGGAGATGATGGTTGTTGTTGCAGTTGACTTCAAGAAGGCTTTTGACTCCGTTAGGAGAGAAACAATTCTGGAGGTGCTGAAGGAGTATAGGATACCGGGGGAGGTGCTGGAGGTTTTCAAGAGGGTGTACTGTGAAGATAAGACGAGAGTGGAATTGGGTGAGGATAGGCATGTGGAGATAGAAGTGGAAAGCGGGATCAGACAGGGATGCACAGCATCAACACTTCTGTTCAAGTTGCTCACCTATAAGATGATAGAGGCACTGAGGAGACGGATTGAGGGGGTGAGGATTGGAGGAACACGTGTTGCATGCCTGTTCTATGCTGACGACGGGTTGATACTGACGAGAAGCGTCCGAGAGGCAGGAGAGGGAGTTGTGGAGCTGACTGAGGTTGCGGAGAGATATGGGCTGGAAATTAATGCAAGGAAGAGTCAATGCATGATCTTTAACTCAGATGAGGCAGTGGTAGAGGTAGAAGGGATAGCGGTTGTTGAGGAGATGAGGTATTTGGGTGTAAAGGTGCAAGGACAGAGGAATTTATTTAAAGGACAGAGAGAGCAGATGGTTACGACAGCAAAGAAGATGAGCATGCTCACTAGCAGTCCAAGTAAAATAGTATGTCTCATAAACTCGCCATTTGTCTCTCCAGCTCTCTCCAAAATTCAACCAATTCTCTCCAAAATGATCATATTTTCATAAATTCTCTCCAAAATAACATTGTAGCTTAGGAGAAAAATAGATAAAACTCGCCATTTGCAATTGAAGGGCTCAAAATAACTGTCACAAACTCGCCATTAAAATGGCGAGTTTGGACATGCTTTATTACTTGGCTAGCAGTGTAATAGAGAAGAGCTGCCACAGAGTGCTGATTGGTAAGGGATATTGGAAGGGAGTGGTGTTGCCGAGAGTGCTGTATGGCTCGGAGGTGGTGAGAATGAGGGTGGAGGATATACGGGAGATTCAAAAGCAGGAGAATGCAGCCATGAGAAGAATGCTGGGAGTGCCAAAATGGGCCACAGTAGCTGGAATGAGGGGTGAAGTTGGCATTGGCACAGTAAGGAGCAGGGTGGCCAGAGGAAGAATTCAGTATGCGAGAAGAGTGGAGCAGGGAGATAATAGGATGCTGCGGATGATCATGGGAAGCAGCAGAGAAGGAAGAAGTGAGTAGGAGACTAGAAGGTGTTTGCAGTGGGCGATGGTGGGAGAGGAGGAGTTGAAGGAGATGAGCGGAAGTGAAGTGAAGAGAAGAGTGGCCAGAGTGGTGGAGGCTGAATGGAGGATGGAATCTAAGAGTAGTCTGAGGATATACAGGAGGTTTAAGCTGGAGATGAGAGAGGAGGACTATGGTGGGAGCTTGGAGTCGAGAATTTGGTTCGCTGCTAGAACCAACTGCATGAGACTTGGCGACAGAAGGTAGGGAGAGAGTAGGGAGTGCAGGCTGTGTGATTTTGAACTTGAGGACCAGCAGCACTTTGTACTCGATTGTGACAGGCTGGAGGAAGTTAGGAGAGAGGCAGTGGAGCTACAGAGACGGTGAGAGACCGAGAGTGATGGATAGAGAGGAGGTGATGGGATGTTTTCTGTTTGGAGAACAAGGTGAAGCGGAGAGGAGAGGTATAGTGCTGAGGATGTGGAGGGCGAGAGAGAGGATGATGAACGTGGAGGAATGAAGAGGTGGGAATGGGATGACTGAAGCGGACGAATAAATAGAACATGAATCGGTGTTGCAGGAAGAAGACTGCAGACCTGACAGCAAAGGAGACCTCTGCAAATATACCTCATTGGACATTGGTATCAGTTACCTATATGCCTCTCTCTCTGATTGGTTGATACGCTCCCAGATTGGAATAATAACTCATTTCAGATTGACTAGTAACTCTGTTAGGAATTTAGAATGAACAAAAAGGACTCCTTTTAACCTTAAAAAATGCAGAAATCAGTAAAGTATTTTATAAATTTCAACCCCGCTGTCAAAACTGATATAAAATAAGTCATTTATGCTTCACAATTGGGCTTGTTGTGATGATAAACATCACTAATGGGAATGCATGAAGTTAGGAGTAACTCTGTTAGAATTTATGTTTTCCAGTCTGGATACGCTCTCAATTAATTTAGGTAGTTATAATAATATAGGTATATTGACAACTGTCGACTTTCAAAATTAGAATTAAATTATGACGACTGGCGACTGCATTACTAATTTTTGTTGACTTATATTTTTGAAAAAAAAGATGTAGTATTGGAAACTCAATGAACATTCTCTGAAACTAGGCTGCGGATTATACAATTTTTGGCAATTTACCACTAATTTTTTAAGTCTGTAAAACTAAAAACTCCAACAGACTACAGAGTAATTAGTTCATCAGAAAGCACCTATTTTTCCAGACTGGCATCGAAGTCATTAAGTATATTTATACTAAATATATTGCACTATCTAATATATAAGTCACACTCAGCTAAATTTTCCTAATTAAGAAGAAATATTTAGCGATTGTATAGGAAATTTTACCTTTTATCACTCACGTAATCAGAAGTTGATAGGAGCTACTCACAACCAATTCTCAGCAATCCTCGGTCATCCTTTCAAATTTCACGCGTTTAAAGATGTTGTACTGTTTACCTAATTCATGGATTACGTTACGCCGTTACAGTTCCTGCAAACACAGCCCGGAACCGACCGGAAAAATGATTCGTTAATGAGTAAAATAGTTTTTTAACTGACACCATTATGTTTTAATTTTTCAGCAACCGCCCGGCGCCGTTCGGGACCGCCCGGAGCCACCCGGGGACACAATTCTATCGCCCGAGCACACTATACCATAATTCATACACATGGTTATGATTGACCTTCGTAACCTACGAATTTTGAATGAAGAAAAAATGACTCTTTAAAAAGAAAAATCGTTTTATAAGCGACACCATTTGTCTTGCTTTTTCATCACAGACTTAGCAGCCCGGAGCTACCCGGGGACAAAATTCCACCGCCCGGGTCAAGGTCAAGGCAAAGGTGTTCCTTCGTAGATTCCCTTTTCAACATATCCGTCCTCCTATTCACTTTTTTTCAGGTTTTCACCTCTGCCATCACAAGAAGAAAAAAACAATTCCGTTATTATTTCAAATTTTCAACAATTATAACTACACTTAGATTAACTTCTTAACACTAAAACACTTATCACTAGCACTTAATTTCTTATCACTAGCACTAATTTCTTATCACTTGCACTAATCTCAATTTCCTTTCTTTCCTTTCACTAGCACTTCAGCTTTCACTCCACAACTCCACCCACAACCACAGCTTCCCCCCTCTCCCTCTGCCTCCACATCCTGTAGAGCACTCTCCTACTTTCTCTCACTCCAACATCTCCAAACAAGAATCCCCCAACAACCTCATCCACATCCTCCTTTCTTTGTCTCTGCAGTTCATTACCTCATTCCTCAACTCCTCCAGCACCCCACACTCCAGCAAAAAAAGCACGTCAACTTCTCTCTCTGCTCCATACAACCTGCACTCCACACTCTCCTCATCCCATCTTTTGCATCACAGCTTCAAACTTCTTGTCCTTGCTCTAAACCACATCCTAGACTCCATACCTCCTCATCCTTCATCTCCCTCTTAAACCTCCTGTAGACTCTCAAACTGCTCTTTCCCTCCATCTCCTCCATCCACTCACAATGCACCTTATCAGCCACTCTCCTCTTCACCGCAGTTCCTCCTCCTCGATACCTGCCCAATTCATACATTTCCTTGTCTCTTTCACCCATTCACTTCCTCTCTTTTTAGCTACTCCCATCACTTTTCTCAGCATCTCATTCTCTCCCTGTTCTACTCTCCTCATGTACTGTAGACCCCCTCAGGCCACCCTACCCCTCACTGTAGGGGAGGGTGGTCATCAATGGGACACCGGGAACAATGGGACATGCTGAATAACTTTTTTATTTGAGGGTAATTTTTAACAAAATCTTAGTAGTAAATTATGCATACTTCAGTGCATTCACTCGCATTTCATTCAGCGGTTGGGGTGCAGTCAGCCCTGTGTAAAAGCGAAAACGTGTTTTAGGGGTGATAAAACTAAATATTTCGTACTTTGTTTCAATTGTTATAAATCTGTAAATTTAACATATAATGCTTACGGCATTTTTACATGATATTAAGTAATATGTAAAATATGATCATTTGAAAGGATTGCCTTTATACTTTTGTAGTTGAGCCGCTATACCCATATGTTTTCAAAATGGCGTCATGGTGATCATTGGGACAGAAAATTTGGTTAACAATGGGACAGTGCCTTATTGTCAACCAAACTGTCTAGTTACTCCATATGAATCAATATATCTATTTTTCTGATACAATAACGTGAACTGTAGCTTCAGAGCTTCTTGTAGAAACAGAGCTTCCAGCTGAAGCGGGACTTTCGATCATGTTCAAGGGCTTTAGCAATCTGAGGTCATAACAAAGCACTGCATAGAGAACAAATTTCACTAATGAAAGAAAAAGACGCAGCATGATTGCAACGGATACACCATAGAAAGAAGAGCTTTTTGCTGGTGCCACTAAGGATAATGCCTTCGAAATCACTTCATAAAGTATCTGACGTAGATGGCCTGTGAACTATTGTTCTTGGTCTGGTATATAACTCTTAATTTAACTGATCCATTCGTCTGAAGAACTCAAATCTCCACCGAAAATGTTGAAAATGAAGATTTATGCACTTGTAGAATTTGAGGCGACTTCTAAAACGTATTCTGTTGGCCAAAAGCATGAAAAAGATAAATACGAAATATTGATGTTAGGCGAAGATTCAAGTGCAATGAGCTTAATTTTCCAAATGTTCCTGACATGGCTTCGGTGTAGTTAGAGGACATTAAACTGATATTATATGAATTAACTAAGTGTGGGACAACATAAAGAGATAATTCGAACTTGAATTTTTACCATAACCTCAATAATATACAAGTTTGATAAACTGTACCATCGTTCACCAGGGCATGTCCCATTGTTCACCAGTGCTGTTATACAATGGGACAATTTTTTTTGTTTTTTATTTAATTTTTTTCTTGTCAACAGAATATGTGATAGCATTCGAGTTGGTTTCATTTTATAAAGGAATATCTATATTACACATGGATTTTTTATTTTTCATATTATGCCCATAGTAAATGAAATATCAATCTTTCTGTGTTTTTTGTCCCATTGATGACCATCCTCCCCTACTAATTCCCACATCTCCCCTCATCCCAGCCACCGCCACACCTCTGCTCGACCGGTACACGGAAAACTGCCAGGCGGAAAACTGCCGAAGCGGAAAACTGCCGAAGCGGAAAACTGCCAGTAACTTATTGACAATTTAATCAGTTTAGTCAATAAAGACATTAAATTTATAAAAAAAAGCCGTTAAAGGGTTATTCATTTTTACAAAATAAAAATAATAGTTGAATGTAAACAAATTGATTAAAAAATATATAAAATGTATAATTAGATAAATAATACAGAAATTAATCAATTACAATATAGAAATTGAAAATATAACCTTTCTTAGAAAATACTAAGAGAACAAAGGAATAATTGTATTAGGGACAGAGTACAATTTCATTGTTTACACAACGCGTCTTTACATTATCAGTTCATAACGGGTTTAGTGTCTAATTATTTCTTTTTGTGTTTAAAATTTTAACAATTGCAGTTTTCCGTGTACCTCGACTGGTACACGGAAAACTGCCAGGCGGAAAACTGCCAGGTGGAAAACTGCCGAAGCGGAAAACTGCCAGGCGGAAAACTGCCAGTAACTTATTGGCAATTTAATCAGTTTAGTCAATAAAGACATTAAATTTATAAAAAAAAAGCCGTTCGCCTTTCGTTAAGGAGTTAAAGGGTTATTCATTTTTACAAAATAAATATAATAGTTGAATGTAAACAAATTGATTTAAAAAATATATAAAATATATAATTAGATAAATAATACAGAAATTAATCAATTAAAATATAGAAATTGAAAATATAACCTTTCTTAGAAAATACTAAGAGAACAAAGGAATAATTGTATTAGGGACAGAGTACAATTTCATTGTTTACACAACGCGTCTTTACATTATCAGTTCATAACGGGTTTAGTGTCTAGTTATTTCTTTTTGTGTTTATAATTTGATAATTGAACAAGTCATCAACCCTGCAAACAATTCTGTATTGCATACACATAATTACCATGTGGCTTAATGGTTGGCAATGCAGTATGAATATGTGCTATCCACATTGAACCAATCTAACCATCATAAAAACACATAATTAATGTGGTTATGCCATTTTAAAACCATATCATAAAAAAACATATCATATAGAGATTGTATACACCACATCATATCCACATGTAAATTACCATATATAATTATTACAGGTGTTTACCAAGTGTTATTTACCACATTCATAGCAATATGTTAAATACCATACTTATAACATATGGTAACCACATATAATTTACCATATTGGTTATTACCACGTAAAACAACATGTAATAAATATGGTATCCATTTCCAAAAATATGCATGGTATACACTTGGAATTTGATTGTTTGGAAGCTAAATATTCACTTGTACTCACAATAAAACAACTTTGATCGATGTTCGTGAAGTATTTAGAATTTGCAACCCGACATCAATGACTATTAAACTGCTATTACTTACCTAATTCTCTTACAATTTCACTCGATCGAATTGGATTGCATATTAATTATTAATACTTTTTACATATATATGAAAATTGTTAAAATGAATGTGTTGTGTTAATGACATGGAGAATAAAAATGTAAATGTGATAACTACTTAACATACATATAAGTTGATTTAACATTCACTTAATTTATTGTATAATTTAAAATTATATTATTGTGAGAATATCTAATTATCTAGTATTCACAAATCAGTACGTTCAAACGTTTGCTTCGGAACCAAAGGCTATATTGCTGACGTCAATAGGAAATTAAAAACAAGAGACTACAAACGTAACTGAATATGTTTTTAAATTTTACGTGACTTTGAAAATAAAATAAAGATAGTAATTATAAAATCCTTATGTGTACTGAAGTTTGGTTTACTGAGTGTATGATAAAGTAGCATTGTTGAAATATTATTTTTCTTTGAATACTATTTAAGTATTACTGTATTTCAATATCTATGTAGTTATTACTCTAAAAATGAATGTCCCCTGAACCCCTTGAAGAAACACTAACGCCATCTTTTTATATAAATTAAAATGTGTTTATAACTAAAGAATATTTCAGAAAGTCAAAAAATATACATGTATTGCCAATAAGTGCCTGGCAGTTTTCCGCCTGGCAGTTTTCAGCTTGGCAGTTTTCCGCTTCGGCAGTTTTCCGCCTGACAGTTTTCCGCCAGGCAGTTTTCCGGACACCGCTCGACCCCAACATCCTCCTCATTGCAGCATTCTCTTGCCTCTGGATACCATCCATCTCTGTCACCCTCAGTCCAACCACCTCCGCACCATACAACACCCTCGGCAGAACCACTCCCTTCCAATAACTCTTCCCTACCAGCACTTTATGGCAGCTCTTCTCGATCCCCGAATATGTCAGGTTACTCATCAATTTAGCTCTATTAACCATGTCTTTCCTGTGTCCCTCAAACATATTTCTCCTATTCATTCTCTTATTCCGGGCACATTATAGCATACAATTGATACTATGATTGACCTTCGTATGAATTTTGGAGACGAAAAAATGATTCGTTAATGAGTAAAATAGTTTTATGAGTGACACCAGTAAACACCGCCCGGGTACATTATATCATAAATATGTTATCATTGGTTAGTGGTTACTATTCATTATTTATTAAAGTACCAAATTTATTAAAGTGAGTTGTACTTAAAGCGAGGCCTGCCTGTATTTACTAGAAACTTGGTAGACGGATAAAATATTTGTTATACCATAATACAGTAAAACTCCTCAATTATGAAGTATATTGGTTCCTTCATAACTCGAAGAAACCACTTCATAACTAGCTTACGCAGTAGGCCTATATCGTTTTCTCTAACATAAACATAGAAAATACTTCATAACTCAGATGCATTTCATAATTCAGGTTCTTCATTACTCGAGTGCTTCATAACTCAGAACCTCGTAACTCAGGAGTTATACTCTTATTTAAAATGGTCGCTTAAAGATTTGCTTTTCAGTTAGACCGAACGGAACGGACAAGTTTTGTCCTTCTATGGGGTGTCCGTTTAAAGATCGTCCGTTGTACGAGCTTTACCTGTATTATGAAAATAAAATCAATAGAAATAATTGTACACATTGAAAATTAAACACAATATTCAATTTTCAACTAAATTATTATTATTTTGTTAAATTAACTTAGGTAAAAATTATATAAATTCTAAAAGCTTAGTATATATTAGGTATAACTGGTAACTCTTGTAGTCTAAGGCCCCTTTCACACGAGTCACTCGGTGACCGTCACTAGTTAATCACCATCATTCATTATGCACAAACCTGAAAGGGTGACATAGCCTTTCAAACGAAGTCACTTCGGTTGCACGGTTGTGCAACTGCATTTTGCAGTGACGCGTGAGGTAACTAGTGACAGTCACTGAAAGTTGCCGTCACAGCTTCACTGACTGTGGGGTACAATATTAATAGTAGCTTTCATACGGAGTCACTCAGTGACGCAACTTTTTGTTTGCTAGACCGATTCCATACAGTATTAAAATAGCTTTTCTCTTTATTAGTGGTTTTTGAAGAAATTATTATTATTATCAACACATACGTAAATCATCGTAAAGTGTATTGTGTAAACCTTTGTCTATTATTGATGTTAACTAGGAATGGGACGAAGTATCGAAATTAGTATCAGCAAGTTTTCTGATATCGGTACCGCTAAAAAAGTGTCGATATTTGGCCGATAAAAATAGTATATTAAATTTTGTGAATGAAATTTATTTAAACAATATACATTCTATAGCTATAACTTAACAATAAAATATATAATTTAAATTATTAAAACATAATTTCATATAGGTAGCTAATCCTACTTTTCATAATTTAAATACTTTCTTATACTTATTTATACGTATATAGTAAGAAATTATTTATTATATTATTATTGAATACATTTATACGAGCGTCACTCAATAATTTTTTAATAAACTGCCGTTTCAAAGGTAAATAATATTTATAATATTTAATAATGTATAAATTTTTTTAATTCCTAATATTTCTCAAAATAACAAATCAACTGCTTTGTTTTTAAATTATATTATAAAATAAAAGTTTATTTTACTCATTTATATAATCAAAAATCAACATCAGTCAAAATCTAGGTATCTATATCTGTTTTAGATTAGAGATGGTATCGATATCTGTTTTAGATTAGAGATGGTATCGATATCTGTGTTGATTATAGATGGTATCGATATCTGTTTTAGATTAGAGATGGTATCGATATCTGTGTTAGATTATAGATGGTATCGATATCTGTTTTAGATTAGAGATGGTATCGATATCTGTGTTAGATTATAGAGATGGTATCGGTATCTGTGTTAGATTAGAGATGGTATCGGTATCTGTGTTAGATTAGAGATGGTATCGATATCTGTGTTAGATTATAGATGGTATCGATATCTGTTTTAGATTAGAGATGGTATCGATATCTGTGTTAGATTATAGAGATGGTATCGGTATCTGTGTTAGATTAGAGATGGTATCGATATCTGTTTTAGATTAGAGATGGTATCGGTCCATCTCTAATCTTAACGTCTCGTGCGTTTGCATTTTTTGAGTGTCTCTTTCTTCTTGAGCAGTAAAATCAATAGAAGTAACTCCTCAAGTGATGAAGGCACTCTATTTATTCTTTAGATTGAAGGTTTTCTATCATGATTGGTTGCAGTGACGGTCACGAGTTGCCGAGCCTTTCACACGAGGCAACCAGTGACTGTCACCAGTTGCTTCGTATGAAAGGCTCGGCAACTCGTGACCGTCACTGCAAACAACCATGCTAGGAAATCCTCAATCTGAAGAATTCCTTCATCATTTGATAAGTTACTTCTATTGGCTTTACTGCTCAAGAGGGAAGAGCCGCTCTCGAATAAAACAATACAAACGCACGAGATGTTAACATTAGAGATGAGACGATACCCAAATTTTCACCGATACCGATACCCAGATTTTGACAGAACTTTTTGAATTTAGTTTTAATTAAAATATGATATTAAAGTAGATGATTTGTATGTTAAGAATTAAAAAAAAAATAAACATTATTAAATTTTATGAATAATATTCTCTTCGAAAGAACAGTATATTTAAAAATCATTGAATGGCTCTCGAATAACTCAATAATAATATAATTAATATCATTAAAATATTTAAATTATGAAAAAGAGGATTACCTATAAGAAGTAATTCATTATTTAATTTAAAGTAAATATTGTTATTGATGATTAATAGTTACTATTAGAATATATATTGTTTAAATAAATTATACTCAAGAAATTAAAAATACTATTGGTATCGATACTTTCATAAAAGTTACCGATACCCATTCCGATATTTCGTCCCAACCACAGCTAGTGAACATAAAGAATTAACAAATATTTACATCATACACTTTATGATAATTTATGTAGCTATATGTGCTGACAATTTTGAATTTTATAATTTCATCCAAACCCCCCAATAAAGAGGAAAGCTATTTAAATACTGCTGGCATGGGGCTTAGCTCACAAAAAGTTGCGTCACTGAGTATGAAAGCTACTATTAATCTTGTACCCCACTGTCAGTGACGGCAACTTTCAGTGACTGTCACTAGTTACCTCACGCGTCACTGCAAAATGCAGTTGCACAACCGTGCAACCGAAGTGACTTCGTTTGAAAGGCTATGTCACTTTTGCAGGTTTGTGCATAATAAATAATGGTCGCCAATGACCAGTCGCCTCACTGCAAACAATCATGCTAGGAAACCCTCAATCTAAAGAATAATTAGAGTGCCTTCATCATTTGAGGAGATACTTCTATTAATTTTACTGCGAAATAAAGAAGAGACACTCTCTCGAAAAAGAAAACAATGCAAAGGCACGATATGTTAAGATTAGAGATGGACCGATACCATCTCTATATAAAAGAGTAAATAACTTATATTGTAAATTATAATATTAAAATAAAGCAGTTGATTTGTAACATAGAGAACTATTAGGAATTAATTTTTTTAAGCATTATTAAATATTATAAATATTACCTTCCTTAGAAACAATAGTTTATTGAAAATAATAATTTAATGGCGCTCGTATAAAGGTATTTAATAATATAATTATTTTCATACTAGCTATAAATAAGTATTAGAAAGTATATAAATTATGAAAAATAGGATTAGCTAGCTACCTATATGAAATTATTTTTTAATAATTTAAATTAAAAAAATTATTGTTAAGTTACAGCTATAGAATGGATATTGTTTGAACAAATTTTATTCAAAAAATTTAATATGCTATTTGTATCAGCCAAATATCGACACTCTTTTTTGTCGGTACCAATATCAGAAAATTTGCCGATACCAATTTTGATACTCCGTCCCATCCCTAGTTAACATCAAGAATAGACAAAAGTTTACATCATACACTTTACGATAATTTATGTATGTGGTGATAATAATAATTTCTTCAAAAACCACTAATAAAGAGAAAAGCTATTTTAATACTGTATGGAATCGGTCTAGCAAACAAAAAGTTGCGTCACTGAGTGACTCCGTATGAAAGCTACTATTAATATTGTACCCCACAGTCAGTGAAGCTGTGACGGCAACTTTCAGTGACTGTCACTAGTTACCTCACGCGTCACTGCAAAATTTAGTTGCACAACCGTGCAACCGAAGTGACAACGTTTGAAAGGTTATGTCACTTTTGCGGGTATATATATGCATAATAAATAATGGCGGGTAACTAGTGACCGTCACCAGTGACGGTCACTGAGTGACTCGTGTGAAAGGGGCCTATATAGTATAAGTTGTATTTTCTTAAAGGTCCTCTCCAGACTCCGGAGAAAAAAATGAGTTTATAACATAATATTATTGAACTAAGGTCTAGGATCATTATTATGCAAACCGCATAAAATTCGGTTCAGTATATATTTAATAATTTGTTTCAAAAGTTTTTTAATACTCTGTGAGCAACAATTGAGCGAATCACTAATCTGATGCTCAAGAAGAAGATTGTACACTCTTTGTTTTGATTACAAATTTGAATTTTATAAACAAACCATGCAATTTCGGCCTCTATTTTAGATATTAATTGTTTCCTAAAGTATTTAAACGTTTCTATTATAAGTTCATTCAATTTTACACGAATATTAAATGGATTTATATATTACCTTTATATATTACCTTTACACGAATATTAAATGGATTTATTAAACCTAATACCTAGTTGACAATCGAAACAAATGGTGTACATTCTTTTCCTTCAGGCTGAAAATTTCTTAAATTAGTAAGTCGGAAGTAAAATAGGTTTTGTAGAGTTTTGAAAATAAAAATCTTTAAAAGCATGTGAAATTAATAATATGCTACCAAATTCGATTCAGTTTGCAGCAAAATGATAAGAAACATTAGCCTCATTGAATAAAGCAATAAAAATATTTACTTGGAGGGGACCTTTAAGATTGTTACAACAATGTATATTGAACCTGTATTCAAGGGCTCTGTATTGCGTTATGGCCTAAAATGTTTCCTTCATTTCTATATAGATATACGGGTGCTAGGAAAATTGCCACTGGGAAAATTGGCACTGGGAAGATTGCCACCGGGAAAACTGCCACAGTGAGAAAACTTCCACTGGGAAAATTGCCACTGTGGGAAGATTACCACCCGGAAGTTGCCCCGGAGGAAAATTGCCACTTTATGAAGATTGCCATCCAGAAAATTACCACTGTACATATATAAATTCATACAGATTTTTTTTTTACAATGTGTACATCTCATTTGAGAAGTTATACGATCTAAGTTAATTATTCCGTCGGTGGGTGTGAGTGTGCTGATACACAATTAATTCTTAGCTTTATGTGTTTAATTCACGGAGCAGCTTTTCTGCACGGTGGTAGGTAAGTTTATTTATGGAGCCACCTTTCTTTCTGACTGCTTCTTCCAGTCCCTTGCATATAATTTCCTTTTGGCATTGGCGATATGGCCTTTTTCAGAATCAGACATTAAACCCCTACTTAATTAAAAATAAAAATCTTACTAAAGGAAACCCATCTATATCTTGTCAAACTCTAATTACCCTTTAATTGCTTCTTTGTCTCTCTTATATACACTGGTACAGGCTTTGGTACACAGACATTAGAAAAAAGTAAAAGGGGGAGTTTTTCTTTATAATTAACTAATCAATAAAGATATTGTCAAATGAATTAAAAGAGTTAAGAGGGAATTTAGGATCACTCTATGGATAAAACTTGCTAATTAAAAAGGTAAATTTACGTTTAGCGAAAATAGTTAATATATCTGTTAGTGGTTGCAAAATGTGTATTATTATAAATGATAAAAAAAACTTAATAGAAAAGAAACATGTTTCGTCAGTTTCAATAATAATAAAAAATTTGTTGCATTAGTTTGGATAATGAATAAAATTTGTTGCTTTAGTTTTGATAAAAAATGAAATCTTGCTACATTAATTTCATGATAAACAACAAAACATGCTGCATCAGTTTCAAGATAAATAGTTACGTCATAGACAATAAAAGTCAAAGAATTTCAGTAACTCAAATCAGTTATTTATTAATTAAATTATGCCTAAATTAAATTTTTCAAACCGAAATTTGACTCTCAGGCTCATTAATAATTCCATGGTTAAATAGTTTTTTTAACTTGTCAATATTTTATTAGTTTGCTAATATATTAATATTTTTAAAGTGGCAATTTTCCACAGTGGCAATCTTCCCACAGTGGCAATCTTCCCAGTGGCAATTTTCCGCGCACGAAATATACGAGAGTAAACTCAAAATACATTTAATATGAAAACCAGACTGGCCGTAGATCGGCAACGTTAGAAATGACACGCCATATTATATATAATATATAAAATTATAATAGAAAGAAACAATTTTGAAGAATATTTTAACAAGAATAATAGAGTGTGTGACTTTAGGTAAAAAGCACTAAAATAATATAAAAATTAGATTATTTTCAAATATTAGATAATTCTTTTAATTAATATTTCCAGTTTTTTAAATATTACCATCTAAAGTTTTACGCAATTGACTTCAGTTTTAAGTGTAACTCGATCGTTACCTGTATTCATTTGATCAAACAAGCATCTTGATTAATTTACTACAAACACAATTAAAGTCTGCAATTCGGAGCAAAATGCTCCATATCGCTGACTTCTGAAGGAAATTAGGTACAAGGGACTGGAAGAAGCGGGCAGTAATGAAAGTGGCTTCATGAGCAAAGTCATCTACCACCGTCGGTGCCAAGCTCATGAATGAAGGAAAGCTACTCCATGAATGCAATCACTTACCAAGGAATGTGACGAAAAGGGACCCAAGCACCAGCGGTTGCACTCACGAATGGAAGAGGAAAATAAAGAGATAATAAATGAAGCCAATACAAGGTCAAGGTGTCCAACGTACAGATTACTTTATACAAACATTTAAAACATCGTACTTTGAGAGTTTAACTCTAGCGCTATCCTCTACAACTGCAAGATGCATTAAAAAGGATATAATGTAAAAAGACAAAATAAAAACTAAAACAGAACGGTTCAAAAGTACATCATATTTTTCTTTTCAATCAAAGGAAATAGTTAAAAACAGACTAGGTTAAAATACAGTTTTACTTTACCACCACAAATTAGATTGTGTAAACTAATTTATATTACAAACGAAAACTCAGAAATTGCAAAGTATGTCCATTCTAAAATTAAATTACCATTACCTTGACCAAAAACATGAAATTTCGAGCATTTATTATTGACAAATAAATCTTTAATCTATTATTTAGAACTTCATAAGAAACTAATTTGTCTTTAATTAGCGTGTTTAACTTTCTTTGAAATTGGTAAAGACTTCGTAATGGGTTTAACAGAAGCCTTGTACTGAAATGCATATTTCCTGTGCTCCTTAGTGACCCAGTATGTAATCATTGCTATAGTCGCTACAACATCAGCTGGAATCTCCCTCAGAATTTGTTTATCCTGATCCACAGCCTTCATGAGCTGATGCGTAAAGTACGACAAAAGCAGAACACTATTGAGAGGAACCTTCAGCACGATGTCAGGTATCCTCAAAAAATTTAAAACCTTAAAACAGCGACGTAAAATTGAAGGAATTTGCTTCTTGTATTTTCCATCGACTAGTTTAACTAAACACTTCATTGCTAGAATTAGTACTACGAAGATGAAGTCTTCTTCACAAATATCATGTTGATTGTGGTTAGATAAGGAGTTAGACTGTGCTCTTTCCATGGAATTTTCAATTTTCAAATATTGAATTTCACTACAAAAGTCAAAATGACGAGAAATTATTCTCCAATACTCTTCTTGAAACTCTGGATTCTTGCATTCTTCGTGTAACCATTCAATTTGTTCCAATTTATGAGAGTAGCAGCTTTTCTGAATTGAATTAGGGAGCTCGTCTTTTAAATTTGCATACACTCCATAATCAGGAACTGGATACGGATAGAAAAAACCTTGTCGTAGTGTGACTTCATTTCCTTTGATTGTGCACTTTGTGAATGGATATTTGAACCACAAATCATGTATACCCTCAAAATCATCATAATTCTCTTTAAAAGCTACATTCTCTGTAGCTATAATCACAGTCAAGTCATTAGTCATGTGCCAAAGTATTCTCCCAACAGCATCCAAGCGCCGCCTCAAGTTGATAGCTGCGTAATGTAGCATCACATTTACTACATCACCTCCATGAGCAACAGTCTTCTGACACAATTTATCGACTGTGCACAAAAGATCATTGAAGTTTACAAGTGAGCAAAATTTATCTTTCCATATCTTGCTAACCCTGAATAAGTCTAAGAAGCTCTCCATTACAACCAGCAGATTGTAAGCCGACAGTTTTATATCGTTGGTATGGCTCAACTTAAAATATAAATCATCTCTACGCAAAATATCTCTTAGAATAAAGTGAAGGTATCCGTAACTAATTATAGTAGCCTTTATATTAATTCTAAAATGGTTGAGCGCATGTAGGATTCTGATCAATTGTATGTCTATATTATGCTCTGCTGTAAAATACCAAATTGGTACTTTAAGAGAAAATGTCCACATTTCTTCTTTTTCATCCCATGATAACACGTCATTTTCGAGCTTGGTAGGTTTCTTTTTAAGTTGCTTCAAAATTTCTTCATAATTGTATAGATCACAATTGAATTTATAGTTTTTGATTGCTTTGAACAGCGGTGGAAAAGTCATATTAAAAATTATCAATCAAACTGAAATGGAAAAAATTATTGGGTACACAAATACTGGCCATTGAAATTGAGAAGTATTTTCCCCATCCTAAGTACAATAACACCCTCTTAAAAACCCAGTTATGATCCACAACACCCTCTTAAAAACCCAGTTATGATCCACAACACCCTCTTAAAAACCCAGTTATGATCCACAACACCCTCTTAAAAACCCAGTTATGATCCACAACACCCTCTTAAAAACCCAGTTATGATCCACAACACCCTCTTAAAAACCCAGTTATGATCCACAACACCCTCTTAAAAACCCAGTTATGATCCACAACACCCTCTTAAAAACCCAGTTATGATCCACAACACCCTCTTAAAAACCCAGTTATGATCCACAACACCCTCTTAAAAACCCAGTTATGATCCACAACACCCTCTTAAAAACCCAGTTATGATCCACAACACCCTCTTAAAAACCCAGTTATGATCCACAACACCCTCTTAAAAACCCAGTTATGATCCACAAGACACTGCTACAAACCCAGTTAAGATCCACAACACACTGCTACAAGCCCAGTTATCATCCACAACACACTGCTACAAACCCAGTTATCATCCACAACACACTGCTACAAACCCAGTTATGATCCACAACACACTGCTACAAGCCCAGTTATCATCCACAACACACTGCTACAAACCCAGTTATGATCCACAACACACTGCTACAAACCCAGTTATGATCCACAAGACACTGCTACAAACCCAGTTATGATCCACAACACACTGCTACAAGCCCAGTTATCATCCACAACACACTGCTACAAGCCCAGTTATCATCCACAACACACTGCTACAAACCCAGTTATCATCCACAACACACTGCTACAAACCCAGTTATCATCCACAACACACTGCTACAAACCCAGTTATGATCCACAACACACTGCTACAAACCCAGTTTGTGTACGTTTAAAAACTAGAAAGCACCAAAATAAATGGAAAAAAATATAACATTGACACTTTGCAATGGCTTCAAGGAAACTAACTATATTCAATTCACAATATGTGATCAAAAATATATTACAATATTCATGCCATCACCTACCCAGGATCTAATTTTGTAACCCGGTCATAGATATTCTGCTGTAGTTGACTGGAATTTAAAATTGAACTTTTTGTATAGTGAACACTCAAATATATATTTTTTTATAAATTTGCATGAATTCAAGTTTTAATTATATCAAATTTGTAGCGAAAGGGATAAGTTAGTTTAAATCCATTTTTTAAACCTTACGAACACTTGGGACTGTTTTAAAATTAACATGTTTGTAGTTGTCATGGACAGTGGGATACGAAATAGATTATTAGGTATTCGTGGTCATCGAATATATTAACTTTTGGACTTAGTACCTGTTCCATATAATTATTGTCTCTGTCATAAAACAGTAATATCCTGGTTATTATAAGTAATGCTTTACCCAGGGTACAGGAACATAACGGGTATAGTAACTACTGGATATGTTAATATTGAGAAGTTTAAAGTCATTTTATAAGGGTTTCGTATTAAAGAAAAGTGAAAATGGTGATTGAATCTCAAAGTTGAATATGTTGATAAGATTCTGTAGTGCTTTTATTGGTAATTTTTTTACTTATCTATAAAAAAATTGGGTCTTGAACATATGCTACCAAGGAGTCTAAACTAGTGCTAGTTTATTTCTAAATTTTAGTTCCTATGAATAACAATTAAGGAAAAAATAATGGAAATACAATTTAACCAATGCCTATAGTTAGTAATTGATAAGAAAAAAGTTAAAATTTGAAGTGACTAAGTTTAAGTAGGTCGTCCCATGTTTCAAAGTGTGGTCAGAATCGCCATTTCCAGTTACCCGGTGGTCACCAGGTCACGTCAAACTAGTTTCGATGAGCTGATTACCATACCTGTTATGTTCCTGTTCCCTGGCATTACCTATGTAAAATATTTTTAATTGAATCAATTGGACTATCATGAACATGAATAATCTTATATTAAAAAATATTTTATAATGATGATTATTCAGGTAATTAAAGATTTTCACTGCATAAAATCCAAGAATATTTTGAATAATATGATATAATATTGAATTCTAACACTTAATCATTGCACTGATTAGGTATATTACTGAACTAAAATTTTCAGAAAATAATAATTTCTCCCAAAATTCCATTTAAAATTAAAAGGGCAATACAGTCAAAATTAAAACTTTTGCCAAATTGGTCCTAAATCAATTTAGAACATTCAATCATTCATTAATAGTGTATTTGTTACTCATAGAAATGCTTTTATAAAAATACAATATGAAAAATGGGTGTCTGTGGTGAATGGAAGAGAAGGGGGTGGTTCCCTTGGGCTCAGAACTGTTGTAATTTGCATTTTGCTTGGCCTTTTTTTTCATTTTTACCATGTTTATCATTTCGGTGAATTTGCCGAAATCCAAATTTGTCGAAAACGGATTCGCCGAAGTGAAGATTTGCCGAAAGACAAGTTCGCCGAAAGTTAAATTTGCCGAAAGACTTATTTAAAACCAAATGTAAAAATATACAAAAAGTTATAGAAAAGAAACGAAATAACGAAATCATAACCCTTAGTTACACTAAAAATTGATCCTTTAATTATTCTATCTCTAACTGTTAATCTTTGTACCACAAAATGATCCTTTTTCCTAGTTCTTATTTTAAAGAACTAGATTTCAAGCTTTATTCAGTCAGTCAGTTTTGGGTGCATGTTATATTTCATTCATTTGAGCGTTTGGCTTGTTTTTAGACTGTGTGTTACTATAACGTGTTTATTATTTTTTTGTGAATAATCCATTTATAGTGCTTTGTTTTAATGCAGGAATGATATATATCACGACGAGTTAAATAAACTACATGTTAGCAACTTTGTGTGATTACTTAAAGGTCCCCTCCAAGCAAAATTTTTTATTGTTTAAATCAACGAGGCTAATGTTTCTTATCATTTTACTGCAAACCCCATAAAATTTGATAGCATATTTTTAATTTTATATGCGTTTAAAGAATTTTTTAATCCAAACTCTACAAGACCTACTTACTTCCGACTTTCTAATTTTCAGTCTGAAGAAGAAGAATGTACACCATTTTTTTGATTGTCAACTAGGTATTTGGTTTAATAAATCTATCTATTATTCGTTTAAAGGTTTAAATTTTGATAAACTTATTATAGAAACGTTTATATACTTTTAGAAACAATTAATATCTTAAAAGAAGGCCAAAAACGCATTGTTTGTTTAAAAATCTAAATTTGAAATCTAAACAAAGAGTGTACAATCTTCTTTCTCAGCATCAGGTTGGAGATTCGCTCGATTGTTGCTCACAGAGTATTAAAAAGCTTTAAAAACAAATTATAAAATATATACTGAACCGAATTGTATGCGGTTTGCATAATAATGATCTCCACAATGAGAGTTAAATGATAATTAAAATAGCTACCTATAATATTTATAATACGTGTCCGAAAATGTGGAACCGTTCGATAACTCTGAACTTACCCTAGTCAGTAACTAATATGTAGAATTATAAACAACTAATCACATTTATTCTTAAATAAAAATATTTATTTAAATTTATTTAAAATAATAATAATATATAAATAGACTACTAAACAATGAATTCAATCATTCACATCTAAAATGATAATAATTATCAAATTTACTCCATACCGATATCACAAATATTCTTTCAAATAACAGTCGCGAACGCTTTGATTCTTGTGATCGGGGACAAATTTGCCTGCCATATCGCGGACAAATTTGTTCGCGAACACAAGATTTCGGAGAAAAATAGGCATTTGTCGGAGCGTCTGGACGGGGCTTTAGTGGACAGCAAATGGGCAACACCTTCATCATAGGGGCAATTGTTCCTCACAAACACCAGGTCTTCCTTTAGGTCATCAAACAGTCTGTAGCCTTTTCTTTCGATTATTTGGACTATTTTGGGGTGCTCCTTCAGGCGTTTCCACTCCAGGTAAATCTCCTGATGTCAGAATAACAATTATATATAAAAAACCTTTATGATTATTATACATGGAGAGGAATTATGGTGGGGTTGTAGAAGAAGATTAATCTTAATCTCCTTCACCATTAGGCCCCCTTCACACTTGCATTTCTCAACGCCGCTTTTATAAAAATGCTCATGGCAAAAAGTTTAGCATCAATTGATATTAACAGAGCCCTTCACACTTGCGTTAATTCTTTACCAGCATTTTTTCTAACGCAAATGTGAAGGGCTCCGTTAAAAAAATTGCAGCTAAACTTTTCGCAATGAGTATTTTTTTAAAGGCTACGTTGTGAAATGCAAGTGTTAAGCGGGTCTTACTCTCTCAGTTCAACAAATTATAAAGTTTAACGGGAAACAGAATTTTCTTCGCCGGACCATTTTTCGCCGGACCTTTCCCTGCCATTTATTTAAAGTTATTTTTCTCAATTCATGTTACTCTGTTTAAATATCAAACGACCCTAATTATTTTCGACAACGCTTGTAAACGAAGCTGATTTCATACATGTGTCACAACAGGGTGACCGACAAAAAAGTGCACCCAATTTAAAATTAATATAAATATCAGGTGTACGGACAACTGCCATGTGGACAACTGCCCTACTGATAATTGCCATGTGGACAACTGCCATACGGATAACTGCCATGTGGACAACTGCCATACGGATAACTGCCATGTGGACAACTGCCATACGGACAACTGCCATGTGGACAACTGCCATACGGATAACTGCCATACGGACAACTGCCATGTGGAAAACTGCCATACGGATAACTGCCATGTGGACAACTGCCATACGGATAACTGCCATGTGGACAACTGCCATACGGACAACTGCCATGTGGACAACTGCCATACGGATAACTGCCATACGGACAACTGCCATGTGGACAACTGCCATACGGATAACTGCCATACGGACAACTGCCATGTGGACAACTGCCATACGGATAACTGCCATGTGGACAACTGCCATACGGATAACTGCCATGTGGACAACTGCCATACGGACAACTGCCATGTGGACAACTGCCATACGGATAACTGCCATACGGACAACTGCCATGTGGACAACTGCCATACGGATAACTGCCATGTGGACAACTGCCATACGGATAACTGCCATGTGGACAACTGCCATACGGACAACTGCCATGTGGACAACTGCCTTACGGATAACTGCCATACGGACAACTGCCATGTGGACAACTGCCATACGGATAACTGCCATGTGGACAACTGCCATACGGATAACTGCCATGTGGACAACTGCCATACGGACAACTGCCATGTGGACAACTGCCATACGGATAACTGCCATACGGACAACTGCCATGTGGACAACTGCCATACGGATAACTGCCATGTGGACAACTGCCATACGGATAACTGCCATGTGGACAACTGCCATACGGACCACTGCCATGTGGACAACTGCCATACGGACCACTGCCATGTGGACAACTGCCATACGGACAACTGCCAAGCTATATATTATATTTTTGTGTCGGTTTAATTGTAATGCGCTTGTAAACTCAACCTTTCATGGATTGAATTTGAAGTGAAGTGTAGTATTATTTTAATCTAAAACTTTAGTATAAAAATGTTAATTGTATAGTCCGAAATGGTGAATGGAGAAGCATATAAATTATATTGAAGTAATACTAAAATTTTTTCTATTTACAATATTTTCTATCACATTAAACATCACATTAAGAGGTTAAAATCTATCGATGTACAACTTTCATTTTAAACATTTCAGAATACAAAGAATATTACAAATATAAGCTTTATAGGTTAAAATTTACAGTGAATGTGATTTTGCATTTAATTATTTAAGAGTTGCGTTCACGTAACGCTGGCATATATTGATTATTTAATCTTTCGTTTGTTACTAGTTTATTAAAAAAATTAATTAAATATATTTTATTTATTTATTACCGATTAAAGTTAAAATAATCAATAATCAATTAAAGTATTATTTGTTAGATAAATTTTAACATTTAAATAAGATAATAACTACTTCAGTTTCTAATCCTGAATCTAGAGACAAAGCAAGTTTTTTTAAACATAAAATGTTAAATATTAATTAACCAAGTGGAAAACTATAAATTGATAAAATACAAAATCAAACTCACTTGGAATTTTAACCTGTTTGAAGCTTGTGTTTGTACTATTCTTTGTATTATGAAATATTCGAAAAAAAAGTTTTTGAATCGATAGATTTAAATTTTTCATTAACCCTTTGATTATTTATTAAGAGACTAATTGGGTTAAATGTGAAAGAAAAAAATTTAAAAGAGAAATGATTCTGAATTTACCGTCAATATTAACCAATTCCAAGCGGCCTAACTATACAGGGTGGCGCAAAAAAAAGGAAACCCATTTTCAAACTACTATATTTTACAAATTTTCAAACCTAGAAATTTTCCAAAAACATGTTTTTATTCGTTTACTTTTTTTTGCATATATCGTGATAATCTGTTAAGAGTTACGACCAAAATTAAACATCCTGCAGTGAATTAAAAAAGGTAAATAAAAGGGCTTGCGCGAGGACGAAAAACTCGAAAAAGTTCATAATAGGAATAATTTATTTCCATATGGTAGCAGTAAAAATTAAATCCTACTAGTTTTCATTTAATTAACGTTTTTATTATTGACTCTTTCACTCACGGAAATGCATCTTCATCACCAATCACGATATCTTCTACAAAATAAGCATTTCTTTGCAGAAACAATTTTGCAAAATTTAGACAGTGCGGTAAATCTGTTCTAAAAGTTCGAGCCTTACATGCATCTTAAAATGATGATTCTTCACATCGTGTTTCACAATTCGGTGAAATGCGTCTTAAATGAAATCTAATCCTTACTTTCTGATTGATATTTTTTGGGTTCTCAATAAACTGTTCATAAAAAGATTAATCTTTTCATGTGTTCATTCTTTTCTCCTGCGACATGATCACTTTTTGTTCAAATTTAAAGTGGTTTCTTCAGCTTTGAACTTATTAACATTTGTCGATATGATTTTATAGTTGGTGATGGAAATCTTTCCAAAAAGCGTTGTTCAAAATGAGGTTGAACCTGTGTAAAGCTTTCAGTGTTTAAATAACTTGTCACAACAAAAACTCTTTGTTCTTTTTAAAGCTGCATTTTGAGGCTTTCGATTTGGAGATAAAAATTATCGGCGAAATGATTTTATAGAGATATCAATTTTATCTCAAAAACCAACTTTCAAATGGTAATTAATTTTTTATTTTCTCTTATTTGTTACAAAAAGTAGTAGAATTCATTGTTTTTACATCCGTATAAAATGAATTATACCTCTTATGACTTTTTTTCGTATATTTCGTCCTCGCGCAAGCCCTTTTTATTCACCTTTTTTTAATTCGCTGCTAGATGTTCAATTTTTGTAATTTGTCGTAACTCTTAATAGATTATTACGATAGATACAGAAAAAGTGAATGAATAAAACTGTTCTTTTAGATAATTTCTAGGTTTGATAGTTTGTAAAATAAACAAGTTTGAAACTGGGTTTCCTATTTTTTGCGCCACCCTGTATTTAGACGCTCCGAAAATTTGTCCCATTTTACGGAGCGTCTATATATAGTCGCTAAATTTTCATGCTAAAACAGTCAAGCGGCAGGGTCAATATGTAGACGGTGTTTAGAAATATGACAAGTATTAACGTGTATGCACATAATTACCGGTTATTGTTGTGATGTAATGATTTGATATAGTTAGTACGTCATTAGTATGTCACTATAAATGTAAGCTTTGTAGAAAGAAAAAGTTAGTTCGCAGGTAGCCACCGTGCAGTCAACATCCTCTAATCACAGATCGCAAGTAGTGCCATTCTAGTCAACATCTTCTGATCAGTCTTGCAGTTAACTCCTTGAGCACAGACTCCAACTAAAGTTTCGTGAAGTAACAACGATAGTACTCGTGATAAAACGAGAAGACTTTTTACACGTTGAAGGTGTGAATATTATTTGACTATTTAAGTATAAAAGTTAAGTATAAATGTTAAATAAGAACAGTGACTAAGTAAACAACAGAGTTGTTGTTGCCAGTGACATATCACCAGGTCACCAGTTACTGCATGGTAGGCATATACCCAGTCAGAAATTCTACACAGAAGAACAAGAAGAAGAGCTGAGAAGGAATAAAAAAGATAAGTCATCCATTACTTTTTGATATTATTAAATTATTAATTTTCCCAGTGCAGACGATTATCTTATTAGTAGAATATAATCAGTATAAATTTCTTTTTTCAAAACGATTGATAAAATAAGTCATAGATAAAGTAGAATATATGGCGATTTTTTTTTATGAAAAAATAATATATGATAATCACTAATCTTTTGTTATTCAATAAGAAGGGAGAGAGAGAGAGTTCTTGAAGTTTAAATGTGTTGTTAGGAGGCAAATTCATAGCAATTAAGTATGAGTTAAATAAGAATATGGCAACTGTCAGTTTGACTCAATTTGTAATGAAACCAGTAAGTAGGTATGAAAGAGACTGGAGAAAGAAAAAAAAGTAAAATGTTTAAATAAGTGATTAGAGAAGGTGGTTATTTGTGATACTCCGTGCATGTCACGTTAAAATTAGGGTTAAGTGAAGTTTGTGGTAAACTGAAACCATGGAGAAAGTTAATTTTTCTCAGGTAAGTTTTCGGTAAGCTGAAACCGTATAGTAGTTTGTGGTAAACTGAAACCATGGAGAAAGTTTGATTTTCTCAGGAAAGTTTTCGGTAGAACTGAAACCGTAATGTATAGTTCGTGGAAAAGCTGAAACCACAGATTCAGAGAAAGTTTGATTTTCTCAAATGAGTTATAGCGGTATGTGAAACCGTAAAGTGAATTAATGAGGTTCGATTGAGGGTCGAACAAGTTAATTAAAAAATGTTATGAGTAACCAGTGTGATATGGGTTAAGGGTTAATAACAATAACGCAAAGGTGCGATTAAAGAAACTACTATGACGCTGAGTAGTGCAGTATAGATGAATGCATGTGATTAGTAAAGTCAGTGTATCTTCTGTACCAGTGGGTAGGGTGTTTGTGCCAGTAATCGGCATACCTCTAGTAATCGGAATAGCAGACACAATGAGTATAATTTTCTATATAATATATTAAGGAATAGAGGCATACGTACTAAATTATTAAAGAATCAACCACTATAATTGATTAGTAATTCTTTCTAATCATTTAACCTCACAAATTAACAGGTAGCTTCCAATCATTGTCGGAAAGTCAAGTTATCGGTCAGTTCGTTGTATTTTTCGTAAGAGAACGGTTCCTCTTTGAAACTCCTGAGTGTGTTTCAGTAGCTTTTAATGTAGAAGGTGAATGTTTTTCTAGAAGTACAATTTACGATCTATCAGGGCATTTTAAAATTTAAGCAAACAAATACTTACTTTTTATTTAAAATGGTAGTCCGATCACTAGATTATCAGAACATCTAATTTTAATGTTCGGACAGACTGGCCGATTAAACATAGAATCCATCCGTCCGGAAAAACTTCCCGTCATGCGTCCGATAACAAACTGGTATTTTAACTCATTAATTTAGATAGTTACATTGACCGATAACATTAATGAATGAATTTTGAGATAGTTACGCTTGTATATTCTCCGAATTAAATACGTTATTACATATGATAACAAGATATGATTACTTTAACGTCAAATATATGAATATTTTACATAATCATACCCACTTATATAGTGTCACGTGTGAATTATATATGGCGTTTGTCAATAACCAAAATACGTAAAATTCAATTAGAACGATTTAGAATCAACAGAAAACAGGACTTCCACTCCAGGTTGTGACGTCATTGATAGCGACAAAGAATGGTTGAATCTACATCACAATAGTGGAAGAGGGCAAACCAAAGGGAATGTAGAGGGCATATATAACGGCATTTATTTTTTAAGGGGACATTCTAATTATGTCCCGTTTAAACTTAAATAAAGCAACAGCTATTTAGGGGCCGAAAATTACTTAGGAACTTAGCTTTGGAACTATTTCAATGAAAATCTAATTGAGGTAAAGCAATTTCAAAATAATTTTTATCAGTAAATAAAATGTGTTATAGACTTATTATCACTTATAGTTAGCATTATAATAAGGCTAAGATATCTGCAACTAAATAGACATGAAATGCGCATGACAATTACGGCTTGCTTTTATTTAAAATAGTTACCCCTTTTTTCAGAACTATTCTAATCAAAGAAAACTTATAGAGGCTGCTGGCTGGATAACTAAATTAATAGATATTACTGAATACCAATCTGAGTCTGCTGACAAATGAATAAATTAAGCATTGATTGTCAATTTTAAAACATCTGAATATAATCTATGTATACTTGGCAGACGAATCAAATATATGATAAACCTTATAATTTAAAGTAGCCGTTGATTCTTAAAGCGGGTAATTTTTTCCTCTTGCATGTAGAAGGTAGCAGTTGTAGAAGTTTCAGCTTATGTAAATAAATAATCACATTTATATAAAATAACTTAGTTTTCAATTCTGGTGTATGGCAAACAACAATGTATAACTTGTTCAAACTTTCGAATGAAATGACAACACTAAAATATAACGTATTTTTAACCATTGACGAAGTGTTTGATTGTGTGTATGGGTAGTTAATAATAATATAAACATAATACTTACTAGTTACTATTACTTTGTACAGAAGGAATTACATTAATAAAAAATACACATTAGGTATGACTAAATCTATTACTTGTAATAATTAGAAGCGGGAGACTAGTTATACTATATACTATTTTATTAATCAGTCACTAATCAACAAGTATGACGAACATTAGTTCCTTATGATTGGCCACCTGACGATAATAGAATTGGAAGTGACCGAACATGGATATTGATTTGACGATTACTAGCATTTTAGACTAATGGGACATTTTTACTTTTAATTGCATAATTAATAACATAAATATGTTTATGTGTAAAGCGATTGGAAAGATAAAAATTCCAGCTTTCTAATGATAGTTGCATCGCGTTGGTAGCGTTTATATGTGACTTGTTATTGGTATTTGTTTGTAATTTATCCTTAAGTGACCGATTACTGGCACAAACACCCTAGCATAGTATAGATTGCTATTTTAAAAGATTAAATGTTGCTAGTGACGGATAAATGCCATTATGTATTAATTTATCTTGCGAAAAAGCAGTGTAATCTAGGAATTTTCAGACAGCAGACATTGTTGACAGTTCAAAATGTCTGAGTCGGTTAATAAATAGACATCCGGTGATCCAAGTAAGTATCACGGTGTAAGAACATGAATGTGAGAAGTAAGAATGGGTCAGCATAAAAAATAAAAGCAGACACGGTTACACGAAAGGAAATGTGTGTGGAATAAAATAATATCACCACGCAAAAGAGTGATAGATGTTTTATTCAGTTTATAGGATAAAAGAGTATTGCAACGATCAGCAATATTAATGAGACATTAATCAGGAAAAATGATGAGATTATGAATTAACTTACGTCTATATTTAAAATATCAATGATTAAAATATTATGAATTCGCAAAGAAAATGAAATTTAAATTGAAGAGTGAATTTGAAAATAAGTAATCACTATGGGTGATTAATAAATTATAATACAAAATATTTATGCCAGGGGTCACAAATGCTAATATTTTCTCTGTTTGCAGAATTCAAAAAACGAAGAAAGAAGAACGGACAGCAGAGGAACCATTACAGTGTTCCCAAATCAAAAAGATGGAGAACGCAGATCCAACAGTTGCTGATAAGTCATGCACGTAACGCTAGGAAGGACACCTACCTCATCGAAGGAGTCAAGAAACAAAAAGAACCACATATCCACACAACTACATGAAACCAAATACCACATATAAGTTATCAAGAACTTTATAGCTTTTTAATGATCAGCAGATTAATCATTGAATCGTAACAAAAACTACCGACACAGCATTTTAATTATTATTTTAATTGATGACTCAGCTTGTTTACTTAATAGAAGTACGCGGTCTATTAGGTGAGCATATGAATTGAATACAGATGAAGTAATATTCATACTGTGAATATTTAGAAGTGAATATTTAGAAATAAATATTTTTTCATTTTGAAATAATATTTAGATTTTGATTATTCGAAAATTTTAGAGTCAAAATAAATTAGGAATTTGCAGGAATGAACTATTTTTAGATTAATATACATAAATGAAATGGTTATTTTTAACTAATTTGCAGTAAAATATTAAACGAACTTTAAACTTTTCTGAAGAAAGAATTTAATAGTAATATGTTTATTAAAAATATTTTTTAAACAGATTTATAATCATGTCAGAAAACGTCAAAATTGTTAATTTATGAATAATTAAGGAACATTGTTTAATTTTAGCGTGACACTTGATAATTGTTTGAAGAGTAAAATAATTTTATTAAAGGTAACGTAAAAAAAATGAATTTAATCAAATTAAATTTTAAAAAGTTAAATTGGAATAATTTTTTTGATGGTTTAAAGCAAAATGTCACAATATGTTAAGTTCAGTTTTGATGTGAATTCATACTATTTTTGATGTTAAATGTAAGTTTGAAATATTTTATATACATAGTATATTTTCTTTTTTGGATTTCTGAAGACTATTTAATATCGACATTCAGAAAAAAAGAGGGGAAGAAACTAATTATTATTAAATAAATGTTTAAAATTCTTGCAGTTATAGGTTTGATGTTTAGGATTGTTCAATTTGAATTTTAGAATTTTTCAATTTGAGTTTTAATGTTTTGAATTTTAGGATTGATTAAAATGGGATTTATGTCTTTAAATTTTAGAATTGCTTAATTGAAAATGAAGTTTTGAAATGAAAATTTTAAAAATCACTTTCAATTTAAATGGAAGGGGGAGATATGTGATGTAATGATTTGATATAGTTAGTACGTCATTAGTATGTCACTATAAATGTAAGCTTTGTAGAATGAACAAGTTAGTTCGCAGGTAGTTACCATTTGGCTCGCATGAGATTAACATCTAATTCTCATGTCTTTAGTTGTGAGACAAATACTTGTGAGTGCTTAGTGAAGTGCATTGTGTTGTAATTTTTGCTTGATCTAGAAATACAATCCCTTTTGAGTTATAACAAAGAAAGTATTATTTAACCTAAATACTTTGGAGCATTGACCATAGGCCTGAGGTCGGAACCATATAAGCAAGTTGGTTCTAGGGCATGGCAATGAGTATTTATTAGAAGGAGATTAATAAACAGGGCTGGGACAATATGCTCTAAAAACTATAGATCCCAAAAATATTATAGACGGAGAGAGTTAGAGTATTGAATGCTTCTACACCAGCGGTATAAAGTATTCGATACCATTTCATTTAGTTTCGTCTATGATATTTTCGGGATCTATAGTTTTTAGAGCATATTGTCCCAGCCCTATTAATAAATATACAAAGGAATCTGAAAAGATAAATAAAAGAGTAAGATTCTAATCACTAGAAGAACCCATACCGTGGACCGTTATAAGGTACCACAGTTGATGAGATCACCCCAAAGGGGAACCATCACATTGTGAAGAAGTGTAAAAGAGGAGGGGGGAGGGGAATAAAGGACAAACTGTATGTCAGTTCTAAGGAAAGATGATGCATTTGAAATGAAAAGATGTAAATATGTTGAGTGTTGACTGTTAAGTACATAGCCCATACAACAATGAAATAAATTCTCGAAAAACACAGTAAAAATGAAATAATATATATATGAATAATTCATATAGTTGTTATGAATTCATAACAACTATATTATAAATTTATATGAATAACAATACAAAACTAATATGTCACTCCACCAACAAGCAGCACGTCTATATATAGACGCTTATCTGACTCCATGATTTAGCGGGGTAACTAAATAGTGTACATGCAAGCCTCGCTTTAAGTACAACTCCCGTAAGTAAAAGTGGTACTTATTTTGAGTCATGATTCAAAATAAGAACCGTTCGTAGACATAGAAAACGGAGACAATTTTCTGTTATTATTTCTTGGTAACTAAAAAAAAAACAAAATTAAATAAGGTTATCAAAAGCAATTGGTTCAGAAATTCAACATGTCCTATTTTAGGGTTAGTTCCGTGTTATTGCACGGTTCCACATTTTCGAACACGTGAAAATCTTTATATAATAATCATTATTTAATTTTTATTTCAATTGGTATCCATGATACCAATTAGAATATAAGTTAAATAATAATTATAATATTTTATTTTCTGACGTGTTCAAAATTGTAGAACCAACCAATAACTTGGAACTTAGTACCCTACTACCAAAAACATTTCATAGAGCATAAAATTGCGGTTTGTTAAATGCAGCACAATAATTATAGAAATCTATTAATTACGCAACTATACTGAGTGAGAGTTAAGCTATGGATGGATTTTAAAACATTTATTAAATGCACGACTTTAAACTTTCTCATCACAGTCACAAACAATGAAAGACTGTATATTATTATTAATATGCTTATATACGTAGTACACACTCTAATAACTAAAACAAATTTTCTTTCTATAACTCATAGAAAATGAGACATTTAATCGAGGAGTGACAATTATAAATTTCTTCTTACTTTTATTCGCTTTAGTTACCGTTTGGTAACTAAACTGAATCGTGATTTGGTAACTAAAGCGGGGGATGCCTGTAGTTAAAATTGAAGACAGTCAATAGCGGCGGTGACTATATATAGACGATTTTTATTTTTGTCGACTTCTATTCACCTACTGCCGCTTGGAATGGGTTAACTTTTAGTTTTCTTCATGCACAATTACGGACTATACGATTAACATTTTTTTACTTAATCTTAAGGTTAAAATAATAATATACTTCATATTAAATTCAATCCATGAGAGGTAAAGTTTACAACAGCATTACAATTCAACCAACACAAAAATAATAATACAGTATGGACCACAAAAATGTTTCCGCTTTTTCAAATACTTGTAAATCGTTAACCAATTGACGAAAAAACTTTCTCTTTTTCTCCGCCTCTTATTGTACTATTAACAAGTAAAAATATTTTCGAACGGATGGACAGACATAGTTTAAGAACAGGTAAGCAAAGTGTGAGGGGGATTATTTTTTGTCATTGTGCGAAGGTTATTCTTAGAGCTAACTCTGTGATTTTACTTACTAAAAGGCAATGAATAAAAGGAAAAAAATTGTAATTGTAGACATTTTAATACAGGGTGCTTACACTTCTTCCTTGGAAACTATTTGGAAATAGAACAACTTCAGTGACATTTTGATCTCATTGATGTTTTCACTATGAATATTCGTTCTTCGCTTGTTCATTGCATGGTTAATGCCCGTTTCATTTGCATTTTTAACAGCGCGGAAAAAAAGCTCATCTTAAAATGTATTCACAAATGCGTTTTTTTATCGCTGAAGTAAAAATTGAAAGTTATTCTTCCATCAGCGATAAAAAAAAGCGCAAGTGTGAACACGTTTTAAGAAGAGCTTTTTTCCACGGTGTTAAAAATGCAAGTGTGAAACGGGCCTTAACCATGAATTAAAGTGGCACGACGAATTGTCACTGGGGGAATTGCCACTGGGTGAACTGCAACTGGGTGAACTGCCCATGTGGGGGAATAGCCACTGGATGAACTGCCCACGTGGGTGAATTGCCTATGTGGGTGAATTGCCACTAGGTGAACTGCCCATGTGGATGAATTGCCACTAGGTGAACTGCCCACGTGGGTGAATTACCACTGGGTAAATTGTCACTGGGTAAACAACTCTCTGACTGCATCACTACGTACACGAGATGGATGAACTAAACACACACTCGCCCCGTGTGTTTAGGTGTACCTACTCCCCCCCCCCATTAATATAAGCGTGGACCAAGAATTGGGCCCGCCAACAGTTGGGCCTAGAACAATTGAGGCCCAGGACAATTGGGCCCAGGACAATTGGGCCCCAGGACAATTGGGCCCCAGGACAATTGGGCTTCGGATTATAATTTTAAAAAAATAGAGACTATAAAGCATATTTCAAAGATAATATTGTCACTGCCCTAGTAATAAAAAGTAACACTTCTTGATTGTGTCTTCTGTCCATTTTTTTCTGGGCTCAATTGTTTTGGGGCCCAATTGTCGTTGGGGTCAATTGTCGGTGTACCAATATAAGTGGGGGAGGGGCGCTTCACAGCCGAAAATGATGGATAGAGATAGCACGAATGTCGAATAAGTACATATTGAAAGGAACTTTATCACTGTACATTTTCAAGGGTTTAACAGTTTAAGGTATCATCGGCACCCAGTGTCAATTAACCCAGTGACAAATACCCACATGGGCAGTTCACCCAGTGGCAATTACCCCACATGGGCAGTTCCCCCGGTGTCAATTCTCGCACATGGGTAATTCACCCAGTGGTAATCCCCCCACATGGGCAGTTCTCCCAATGGCAATTCACCCAAATAGCAGTTCCCAGAGACAATTCACCCAGTGGCAATTCGCCCCGTGGCAACTCCCCTAGAACCGAATTAAACAAGCGAAGAACGAATATTCAAAGTGAAAACTTCAATGAGATCAAAATGTCACTGAAATTGTTCTATTTCCAAATAGTTTCAAAGGAAGAAGTCTAAGCACCCTGTATTAAATTGTCTACCAATATAATTTTTTTCCTTTTATTCATTGCCTTTTATTAAGTAAAATCACAGAGTTAGCTCTAACAATAACCTTCGCGCAATGACATAAATAATCACCCTCACACTTTGCTTACCTGTTCTTAAACTATGACCCTCAGTTCAAAATGTTTTTATTTGTTAATAGTACAATAAGAGGCGGAGAAAATGAGACCAAGATACAGTTTTTTTCGTGCATTGGTTAACGATTTACAAGTATTTGAAAAAGCGGAAACATTATGTGGCTCAATACTGTATATTGCATGGCAGTTGTCCTAGAGCCAAATATTGTATATACAAGGTGACCCACAAAGAAGTGTACCAAATTTGAATTAATATGAATATAGTTTTTATAAATAAATAAGAAATCTCAAGCAATGATGATGGTATAATGGATATCAGTGAAAATATACAATTTTTCTTAAACTTGAACTCCAATTTATTTTTAAATACAATAATTATATTAATTCAAAGTTGGGTACACTTTTTTGTGTGTCACCCTGTATAATTAGTGAAAAAATGAGTTGAAATAAATTTAGAAATTAGATTTTTTTTCTGATGTATCCATTCTACGGTGTCCGGAAAACTGCCAGGCGGAAAACTGCCAGGCAGAAAACTGCCAGGCGGAAAACAGCCGAAGCGGAAAAGTGCAAGGCGGAAAACTGCTAGTCACTTATTGGCAATACATGTATATTTTTTGACTTTCTGAAATATTCTTTAGTTATAAACACATTTTAATTTATAAAAAAATGCGTTATTCCTTCTTCAAAAGGTTAAGGAGACATTCATTTTTACAGTAATAACTACATAGATATTGGAATACTCATATAGTTTTCAAATAAAAATAATATTTCAACCAATCTACTTTATTAAACACTCAGTAAACCAAACTTCAGTAATTACTATTTTTAATTTATTTTCAAAGTTACATAAATTTTAAAAACATGTTCAGTTACGTTTATAGTCTCTTGTTTTTAATTTCCTATTGACGTCAGCAATATAGCCTTTAGTTCCGAAGCAAATGTTAAGCCCTGTGTACTGATTTGTGAATACTAGATAATTAGATATTCTCACAATAATATAATTTTAATTATACAATGAATTAAGTGAATGTTAAATCAACTTATAAGTATGTTAAATAGTTTTAACATTTTTATTCTCCATGTCATTAACACAACCCATTCATTTTAACAATTTTCATTTATATGTAAAAAGTATTATTAATTAATATGCAATCAATTCGATCGAGTGAAATTGTCAGAGAATTAGGTAAGTAATAGCAGTTTAATAATCATAGATGTTGGGTTGCAAATTCTAAATATTTCACGAAGATCGATCACAGTTTTTTATTGCGAGTACAAGTGAATATTGAGCTTCCCTACTTACAGTTCCATGTGTATATCATGTGGCACTTACACAATAAAATCATGTGTATACCATGCATATTATTGAAAATGGATATCATATCTATAACATGTTGTGTTACGTGGTAATATGGTAAATTATATGAGGTGACCATATGTTATAAGTATGGTTTTTATCATGTTGCTATGAATGTGGTAATTAACACTTGGTAAATACCTGTTATAAGTATGGACTGTATGGTAATTTACATGTGGATATGATGTGGTATATACAATCTCTATTTGATATGTTTTTTATGATATGGTTTTAAAATGGCATAACCACATGTTAATTATGTGTTTTTATGATGGTTAGATTGGCTCAATGTGGATAACACATATTCATACACCATTGCTATATTAAAACCATTAAACCACATGGTAAATATGTGTATGCAATAGGGAATGGTTTGCAGGGTTGAAGACATGTTCAATTCTCAAATTATAAACACGAAACGAAATAATTAGACCCTAAACCCGTTATGAACTGATAATGTAAAGACGCGTTGTGTAAACAATGAAATTGTACTCTTTCCCTAATACAATTATTCCTTTGTTTCTTCTCTTAGTATTTTCTAAGAAAGGTTATATTTTCAATTTCTCTATTGTAATGGATTAATTTCTGTAATATTTATCTGATTATTTATTTTATATATTTTTCTAATCAATTTGTGTACATTTAACTATTATTTTTATTTTGTAAAAATGAATATCCCTTCAACTACTTAACGAAAGGCGAACGGTTTTTTTATAAATTAAATGTAATTATTGACTAAACTGATTAAATTGCCAATAAGTGACTGGCAGTTTTCCGCTTCGGCAGTTTTCCGCTTCGGCAGTTTTCAGCCTGGCAGTTTTCCGTGTACCCCATTCTACCACCGTCATTGCTTAAGATTGTACGTGTACAATCTTCATATTAATTCAAACTTGGGTACTCTTTTTTGTGGGTCACCCTGTATGATTACTAAACTCGCACAATACGTTTATTGTATGCTTAAAATTTCTATATGTAATTGAATATTTAAATTTTGTACAATCTATGGATCCTTGAATGCTGTTACCACGAATCAATAATTAGATTTTTGGATTTCAATCATGATTGAAGTTTACATTATTATCTATCATTTTCATTAATTCAGATATGTTATTTCATACACAAATAATAGTTTGAAAAACATGTTATCAAAAGTGATTGGATTATTTAAAACTCATCTCATTCATTATTCTACATTATTTAATTATAGGTAGGTACTCATTATCCAAATAATCTAATATCAGTAACGCTTCCCTTATTATCAGTGATTCTATCCCATTTACTTCTACGGAAACATTGTGTAGGAAATGTTTATTAATATAATTTAGGTACCTCAATTTTTATATTATGGACCACATTATGCCATAGCAAACTAATCACTAAGGTTGTGACAATATGCATTTATAATCATAGATCTTAAGAATATCATAGACAAAACGAAATGAAATGGTATCGAATACTATATACCGCTGGTGTAGAACGATTCAATAATTTTTAATTCACTCAGTCAATAATATTTTCGGTATCTATGATTTTGAACGCATATTGTCACAACTCTACTAATCACTATACAGTTTTCAATGTTTTTTCGAATCTATAGTTGTATCTTTTTACCAACAATATAACAGTATCACGATATAGATTAATTTCCCTACCAACTCTTTGAACCCGTTTTGTATTAGTTACTCCTTATTTAATTAGTTTTAATTGGAGAATTTTAGATAATGTGAATGACATTATATCTAAATATTCCTCAAACCTGACTACTTGAAAAGTCTTGATTAAAGTATTTCTACACTCTAACTTTTGTATGTACAGTAAAACTCTTCATTTATGAAGTTCTGTATTATGAAGCACTCTAGTAATGAAGGACCTGAGTTATAAAATGCACTTATGAAGTATCTTCTAGGTTTAAATTATAGAAAACGATAAACGTCAGAATTTTGTCCTAGTTATTCCTAGTTATTCCTCAGTTAAATTTAATGTTTCTTCATTTGATAAATTGTTTGTTTTTATTCAAATTGTACCTTAACATCCAAAAATGTTGATATTTTATTCGGTGGGGAAAGCTCCAGGCGGTTAAAAGCCCAGACAGGGAGAAGTCTGGGCGGAGAAAAGTCCGGCGAGGAAAAGTCGTAGTGCCAGGTTAACATCCGAAAATTTACCGAGCCTTTTTTTTTTCTCACATCAATTGTGAATTTCTCCAATTCCAGGTGCCTGATGTGCCTCCCCCTTGATGTCCATCAACAACAGATCCACAAAAAGATGTGCGTTATTCAAGACATACTGTGCAGTTTGAATAGTAATTACGTACCCCATTGGTGAGAAGCACTAAAATAATCGTAAAAACTAGTAAGAATTTAACCATTAAACATTGGACAGTTTTAATGAATAGGAAAACTTCAAATGAGAAAAACTCCCACCGAGAAAGAAAAACTCCCACAGAGAAAGAAAAACTCCCACAGAGAAAGAAAAACTCCCACAGAGAAAGAAAAACTCCCACAGAGAAAGAAAAACTCCCACAGAGAAAGAAAAACTCCCACAGAGAAAGAAAAACTCCCACAGAGAAAGAAAAACTCCCACAGAGAAAGAAAAACTCCCACAGAGAAAGAAAAACTCCCTCAGAGAAAGAAAAACTCCCACAGAGAAAGAAAAACTCCCACTGTGACAGAAAAAACTCCCACTGTGACAGAAAAAACTCCCACTGTGACAGAAAAAACTCCCACTGTGACAGAAAAAACTCCCACTGTGACAGAAAAAACTCCCACTGTGACAGAAAAAACTCCCACTGTGACAGAAAAAACTCCCACTGGGACGGAAAAAACTCCCACTGGGACGGAAAAAACTCCCACTGGGACGGAAAAAACTCCCACTGGGACGGAAAAAACTCCCACTGGGACGGAAAAAACTCCCACTGGGACGGAAAAAACTCCCACTGGGACGGAAAAAACTCCCACTGGGACGGAAAAAACTCCCACTGTGACGGAAAAAACTCCCACTGTGACGGAAAAAACTCCCAGTGTGACGGAAAAAACTCCCAGTGTGACGGAAAAAACTCCCAGTGTGACGGAAAAAACTCCCACTGTGACGGAAAAAACTCCCACTGTGACGGAAAAAACTCCCACTGTGACGGAAAAAACTCCCACTGTGACGGAAAAAACTCCCACTGTGACGGAAAAAACTCCTAGTGTGACGGAAAAAACTCCCAGTGTGACGGAAAAAACTCCCAGTGTGACGGAAAAAACTCCCAGTGTGACGGAAAAAACTCCCAGTGTGACGGAAAAAACTCCCACTGTGACGGAAAAAACTCCCACTGTGACGGAAAAAACTCCCACTGTGACGGAAAAAACTCCCACTGTGACGGAAAAAACTCCCACTGTGACGGAAAAAACTCCTAGTGTGACGGAAAAAACTCCCAGTGTGACGGAAAAAACTCCCAGTGTGACGGAAAAAACTCCCAGTGTTACGGAAAAACTCCCAGTGTGACGGAAAAACTCCCAGTGTGACGGAAAAACTCCCAGTGTGACGGAAAAACTCCCAGTGTGACGGAAAAACTCCCAGTGTGACGGAAAAACTCCCAGTGTGACGGAAAAACTCCCAGTGTGACGGAAAAACTCCCAGTGTGACGGAAAAACTCCCAGTGTGACGGAAAAACTCCCAGTGCGGAAAACTGCCAGCGTTTGGTAACTTATTCATCAAATTACTAAGAAGTTCATTTATTATTGGTTTAATTCTTTAAGATTACAAAACTGCTTTTATATTTAAAATATCGTTGTTCACTTGGAAGATATTCCAAACACAGGGCAGTTTCGTACTTTAATGTATTTCAATGAAATATTTTTCAATGCATTAAAAGTTATCGTTCACAACATTACCACAATTATAAGCCAAAGACAAAGTGGAACGCTTTGTTTAAAAGGAACGAATTTCAAATATACAGCAGTTTCGTAATTTTAAACTAAGTTGAACGATTTGTTCATTAGGAAGCTATTTCAAACATAATGCAGTTTCGTAATAGGCAGAAACTCCTAGTTTGTTTATAAAATTTCAATTCATATTAATAATTATAACAAATCACTGGTAGTTTTCCACTTTGGCAGTTTTCCGATCGCCCATTTGATCAGACATGGATCTGAATCAATTTACTAGGGGCTCAACGTCTGCTTTGAAACCAAAAGCCATATAGCTAACGTCTTGAGGAAAATAAGCACTAGGGACAGGAAGAAGCTGTCAGAAAGGAAAGTGGCTCCAAGAACAAAGTTACTTACCTCAGTCGGTGACAATGCTCATGGATGCAGAAAAGCTACTACGTAAATGCAGTCACTTACCAAGGAATGTGACGATACGGGACACGAAAACTGGTGGCTGCATTCACGGATGGAAGAGGAAAATGAAGAGTTGATAGTAAATGAAGCCTACGAGCCTACCTAAGACAAACCTCGTAGTTGGAGAATAACCCTATTGCTATCTTCTAAAACTGCAAGAAGCGTTAAAAATGACTAAACAAAACAAAAAGAACATACAGAATCCAAATTAAAACAGAAAGAATACAAACAGATATGGTCAAAAAATGCATTATAAGTATTTTTAACAATAGAAAAAATTAAAACGGGTATGATTAAAATACAGTTTTCCTTTATTAACTCATATTTGATTGCGTAAAATAATTTAAATCACAAACAGAAACTCATAAAATAATAAATCACGTCTGTTCTAAAATTAATTTACCATGACCTTGACCATAAACATGAGATTTTGATCATTTATTGGATGTCTATCTAGTCTGAACATATATATTTTTTATCCTTTCCAGTGTATTAAAAACTAGTAAAAACTGGCCGTGAAAATTAGAATATTGACAAAGGAATCTTAAATTTTCCTTTAGATTAGAACCTGACAAGAAACTATTCATTTGTCTTCAATCAGCGTCCTCAACTTTCTCTATAATAGGTAGAGACTTCGTAATGGGTTTACCAGAAGCTATTAACTTTCTTTTCTCTGATTCTAGTCTTTGTTTTATTTTCCTCAAAGACGAAAAAGACTTCTTAGTTAATTTGCAGGTTCTTAGTCTTCGTAAGTCAGTTGATCAAATTAAATAACAATTGCCTTTATAATTCAATAATTACAATTAAGTGGGGTAAATGAAAAACACGGTAACACAATCTAATATAATAAATCAATTGGTTTACACTGTATAAAGTTTGAGTAAAATATCGATTAATTAACTTGTGTTTATTTCTTCCTTGAACAGTGTTAGTAAGCTTGATTAAGATAAGTCTATCGGCACTTAATTCACTCAGTCACTATTATGGAATGTTATTCAAGGGTTAACTTGATCAAGAGTTCTAGATCGATAGAGCTCGAACACTTTATGTTAGACACACGGTGTACCGGCGAACACGTCAAGGAGTGACGATGAAGGAATAGAACTGAACAAATGAAATGATTCTCGATTGGGTTTTATAGGGAGGTTGAAGGCCAAATGCGCCCAGAGTTTTCCCAGGTCTTGGGTGGTAAGTTCGGCTTTATCAAAGAGTTAAGAACGGCGACATCAAGTTAATAATATAATTGAATTCGTGTTTTTGCATGAGTTTACATGAGTTTGGATCTGAATAACAGAGTCATAAATATGAGTCGATGTGAGTGTTCTCACATGAGTTTGGGACTGAATAACATAACCATAAATATGAGGACTGAATAACATAACCATAAATATGAGTTGGAATTTCCTAACACCTCTTCCTTGATTAGCTATTGAAGAGTAGTACAGGATTATAAAGTTTATAATCTTGTTAAAGATTATAATCTTTATAAAGATTAAAATACTTCTGCGTATTAACAATAGATCAGTAAATTAATTAGGTCGATTGTTATAATCAGATCGATTGTTAATATCACTCCCTCCCCCCGTTAATACAGGTCAATTGCAACTAAGTCTCACATCAAGTGCCATCTCCTAGTTATAAAGTGTTAGTAAACAAATTCTAAGATTAGATTAAAATATAGGGAATATATGTAGTTATATAGAATATATAGTAATACCATTACTAAACCCCTACAATCTAACCTTATTTGAAAATATCCTAAGAATTTCTTAAAATTTTTCAAAGTTCGAAACACAAATTATTCTATGAAAACAAAAGAAAATAAACTATTAATTCATTAATTGTTTTATAGATTCAGAATTTTTAGTTTTAGTATTTGATTTGCTAGTAGATCAGTATTCTCATCATAGAATTTGAATGTTCAAAAAGTATGGTGACAATTCCAATCATGTATCCTACCTTGGTTTACAATCTTAATTCAACTTAGAGTTCAGTTAATATCTCTAAGTTATCCTATTCATATTCAGAAAATTACATCGAAAATAATCCCATTAAAACTAAAATACAGTTTAAACATTATAGAAGAATATTATATTTAAAATATAATTGTAATCTTACTTTATGATTCTATAAATTGGAACTTTCGATCCTATTTCATACAATCCTAAAATTCAAAACATTAAATGTCAAATTAAATAATTAGTTCCAGAGTTCAAATCGAATAATCCTAAGCATCAAACTCATAATTGTTAATAATTTATTTTAAAATATTTTGAAGTAAAAACCAAAATAAAGATTTCTATTTCCCTTTCTTAAACACTTAAATGGAAATGGTTTCCAAGTGAATGTTTAGTCATTGAGAACTTAAATTTAAAATAATAAAAACATTCTAATTCTAAAATCAAATGTTTATGTTTTCATTTCTTTATGTTCAGTTTCCAAGTGAATGTCTAGTCGTTGAAAACATAAATTTATTGTTCTACTTAATTCATATGATTCAATTATAAATCGCTATTAAATTTTATTCCTTTCTTTTTTCGAAAGTTGAAGATTATTTAATATTTTACTGCGTTATAATTCTAAATAGTTTATAGCTATTTATTAACTACCTATTGTTTCCATTATAACTGTAAATTTAAAATTGAATAATTTTAATAAAGTGTACTAATTATTAATTAGTGGTGTTCAATTAATCTTGTGTTGACCCAGTTGTATTGGCCCAATCGTTTCACGATCGTCTCATGGGAACGTCTCATACAAGGTTCTCAACCTTGTCAGTGGCCACATTGGTATTGGCCTAATCGTCTCATGGGAACGTCTCATACAAGGTTCTCAACCTCGTCAGTGGTCTCGTGGTGGGTTCCCAACCTTGAGAGGGAACTGTTGACGTCTCTGGCCATCTCGGTTACTGTCGGCTTAGGTCAGTGATATGAGGGCAAGGTGGATAGACGTGAGTCTCGGGTTGAAGTTGTGTTGACTCAGCGGCCCTCATGGAAAACGTTCACAAAATAATTGATTAATATTATGAAACAATAAAAACATTATGTAGCTATTACAATCGGATTACTATTTATAGATTTTATAACTTAAAGTAAAATTCCTCTTAATTTTTTAGTCATTGAGACTGGAATTTACATGTTGGTGGTGCGTAATTTTTTTTTCTTCATTTAATTATTCAAAATAATAAAATAGCAAAATCTCTGTAATTTAAACATCTCCTAGACAACATCGAATTTCGAAAATTATTTGTATGCCTTTAAATGTATTCTATTTTTTCTTTCTTGCACCGTTGGTGTGGTTGGAACGGATGACAAATTTGGATACATAATATTAGTGTTAGTTCCTGTATTCACAAATTTACGAGAGTCAGTTGATAAGTCATTCCTTTTCCTAGTTAGTGAAGAATTTCTAATCGCTTTTCTTACTGATTTAGATCTCTTTCTAATGTTAGCATTCAAACTAGATCTAATGGAACTTTGTCGTGAGCTTGGTCTGCTTCGGTCTTGAAATTTGTGCAATTTATTTCGGATTCTTCTGAAACTATTAAGGTTCAAAGAGTCTCTGGGGAACTGAAATCTATCCAAGAACTTAGATCGTCTTCCTAATTCTACATTGTCTGTTGTATCGTCACTTTTCTTGAATTTCTTCCAATATATCACACCTATTAAAATTGAGTTAATTATTACTATAATCAAAATTATTCCGTAAGCCATCGTTGAGTAAATTTGTACTTCGTCTGTTGATAAATTAAAATCTTCAAAAGTGAAAGTTAATGATTCATTAATGGGTAAGTTCTCTAATTGATTTTTAATGGTCTTATGGAGTGGATTCGTTGTGTTTACGTCAAAAATGGGTAATGAGGTAATGTCGAAAACACTGGTTTGATTATTTTCTACTAATAAGTCTTCCAATTGTATTTCCTTTTCTAATTTTGCAGGCCATGCTACTCCTGCAGTTTTGATGTCACACGTATTTGGTACTATGTGTAATCCTGTTATCTGTTGTCTAATCTTTCCAGTAGGACAGTCTAGTTCTATGTTCCTACTAACGGTCGTGTAGATTAGTCTATGTTGTGGAGTGTCTGTCAAGAATATTTCATGAGATATTCTTAGCCTCCGGAAATTACATAATTTAATTATCTCTGTCGTATTTTCTCTAAAAGCTTCAATTTGACAGGAAGATTCTGTTTCTTGCCATATAGGCTGATTTTTTATCAATAAATAGTTTTCATCTACAGTCCTTAAATTTTCCTTCTGAGTCACTATATATGTGGATCCGTCATACAACAAAATGTCATTCTCCAAATCTGCTATCATGATCTCGCTTTGTTGAAGTCTGATTGGTAAAGGAATAATTTGAAACGTGTCATAAGTATTTATATGGACTAATGGAATGATCATAATGTAATGATTTACTCCTACCTTTTTTATTTCAATTAATGGGATAATATCACCTATTGTTTCCCTAGATACTTTATCAATTGGAAATCTTAACTGAGGAAAATGTGCTTTTCCTTCCTTAAGTACTTCCTGAAAAGTCTTTATGTCTAATAGTTCAGAATTTAATAGTGAACCTCTCAATAGAGTGAGGGTGTTTTCGGTTGATTTTAATAACAGTAAAGCATTAGTAGCTGCTAATTTTAGCTGAGATAATTGCCAAACTATCATCTGTCTTTGTTCTGTACCTTCATTAAGCGTCTGCATGTTACTCAATAGAACCTTGAACTCTCTAATGGTGTTTGATACATTTTTAGCTAATACATCTACTCTCTGGTTCGTCAAGAGCACTTTTTTGTTGACTCTGTGGATATCTTTATTTAATTGGTCGATTTCGGCTGAATTGTCATTTCCAAATAATGATCCTACAACTCCTCCAGTTATCAAACCTGTAACTAAAGCTATTCCTGCCCCTAAAAATATGGAAGTTTTGGGGTGGTAGTCTTGCTACGTTAGGTCGTTGGGCAATGAATGATTGGGTGATCATGGTGTTCGTATTCTGATTTGAGGATTTTATTTCCTCCCATACTTCGTCTAACCTATCCTTTAAGTTAAAGTATTTTTCTCCTATCTCTTCTAGAGTGTTGTTTTCACAAAGTTGAGTGTTGTTCAACATTTTGTATATGTCTGAATTTATAGACTCTATTTTCAAGCATAAAAATCCTATTCTTCTGGTGAATCCTATGTCGTCCTTAAAGGTGTTTAAAATATCAGATAGAATTATTTGTCTTATGGACCTTGCAGAGACGTCTAGATTATCTCTGACTTGGTTACAAATATTTGAAATGAATGTTAGCTTTACTCTACTGACTAAGTACGCACCACTAATCATGGTCCTTCCCCTCCAGGGAGATATCGTCATAGGTGAGGCTCTCTCCGTGGAAGTCTCTGACTGTGAGGTTACATTTTGGACAACTGCTACTACAAGTAGCAAGGCTAGTGGTAGTCTCCAACCCTCAGTCTCTGTAATACAGTTTTGAGTTACAAACTAACCATTTAAAATCTTACATTAACTTATAATTAGTGGATACATATTTTATAGTTTATTTTTAATCCTTGATATAATTATAAGGATTACAAGAGTATAATTCTTAAACAATCTAAACATATCAGAATACATTTTTAATGTAAATATACTATTACATATCGTTACTGAAACAAAGAGTAAGGTTTACTCTTTAATTTCTTGGTCTTAGATTATAAGGACCTTTGAAACCTTTTGTTTCCTGTAACTGTGTATTAGGTTTTTCTACTAGTGATTCTGGTTCTGGAAAATTTGATTCCTTCAAGTTACCCTTAGTTTGAGAATTAGATTCAATTACAGAATTATCAGGGGAAGAATATTCCTTCGTGATAAGGGTATCAGGATGCACCTCGTATTTTACATCAGAGTTTGCCTCCTGGAGTGTGATCTTGTTTCCTTTTTGTTGGAGAACAATGAATGGCCCAGATACTGGCAAATCTAATTTGTTCTTAGGAATATGTTTCGGTAATTTTGCATAAATGCGTTTACCTATTGTCACCTGTTTGTCCTTTCTTCTGTAATTAGTCCTGTCCGTATACTTATCTTGGATTTTTAGGATGTGTTCCCGACAATGCTTCCGGATTTGCGCTACTCGTCTAAGCCTGACGTCACTTTCTAGTTCACTGTAATTCATTCTTGGCTGGGATAATGTGATCGTTGGACTATCATAACCAAATAAACTGTAAAATGGTGATTCGTTTATGCTTGTATTCCAAGAGTTATTTATAGTTAACATTATTACTGGTAGAAGATAATCCCAATCCGTCATGGCCAGTGAGTTGGTGTATATCCTTAACATTTTGTTAACCTCCCGGTTAATCCTTTCTGACAGTCCTTGGCTTGCTGGATGGTATGGAGCAACTTCAAGCTTTTCGATGTTGTAGAAATCGCAGAAGGTGCGGAGTTTAGTGGATTTATACTCCTGTGCATTGTCGGTTAGAATTACCTTTGGTGATCCATAATTAGATATTACCTGTCTGAATCCTTCTATAATGGATTCGGCTTCTTTATTAGGCAATGGTAATATCACAGTGTATCTGGTAGTGTAGTCTCTCACCACCATGATATAACGATTCCCTTGTTCCGTGATAGGTAACGGTCCCAATAAATCTGAACTGAGAGTTTGAAACGGTTTAATTGGTATCGGATATTTTCCGATGGGAATAGGTTTAGCAATCCCTTTAGCCTTGATACAAAGCTCGCAATTATCACAAAGTTCTCTTAGTATCTTGCTTTCGTTTCGGTTGTAGAAGTTTCGAACGAAAATCTTCAAAGATCGTTCGATATCTCTATGACCAGCCGTTGTTTCGGTATGTACCGTTTTAAATGCTTTTGGCATTAAACTGTCTGGTACATAAGGAACTATGTGAACTTCTTTCTGTTTCTGTCTTGTGATATTTCTTACCACAAAGATTAAGTTCTTTAGAATTTTAAAACTTGCTAAAGCAATGGTTTTTTCACGTTGGTTGGATAATATTTTTCTCTTGATTTCTATGCAACCTTCGTCCTTTTCCTGGTGATTCCTCAGTTCTTCCTCACTGAATGGAGTTTTCACCGGAAGTAGCGATGATAACCCTTCGGTTAATTCCGGGTTCTCCTGTGTCTGTTCTATCTTATTTATTCTACTCACCAATTTTTCTTCCAGTTCCTCCGTTACGTCAGTACAGTTCTCCTCGACTTTAGATAACCTAGAGAGGGAGTCTGCAAATAAATTTGACTTACCTGGCAAGTAGAAGAGTTGAATGGCATACTCCTGAGCTAACATAGACCATCTATTTATGCAACTATCTTTGGTATTCTTTTTCAGAATACCAAGAAGAGGCATGTGGTCAGTATATACTGACACTGGATAGCTGAGTATGATATTTCTATATGTCTCTAAAGCAAAAATCAATGCTAGGAATTCGCGCTTAGTTGCGCTATAGTTCCTCTGAGCCGGATTTAAGCTTTTCGAGATATAAGATATGGGGTGGAGGATATTATCGTATTCTTGCATAAGGCATGAAGCTATCCCCGATAGGCTTGCATCACAATACAAATGGAACGGTTTAGAGTAGTCCGGGATTTTCAAAACCGGACTAGTAGTGAGCATTTCCTTAAGTTTATCTACTGCTTCACTTTGTTCTTTACCCCATTTAAATTTTACCCCCTTCCGTAGTAAAAGGTACAATGGTTCTGCCTGATGGGCGAAACCTCTCACAAAGGTTCTAAAATAGTTACAAGCTCCTAAGAAAGCTTGAACTTCCTTCTTAGAAGTTGGGTATGGCATTGCGTTTAATGATTCGATTCTAGACTCGTCCATTGTTAACCCATCGGAGCTGACTTTATAGCCCAAGAATTTGATTTCTTTTGCAAAAAATTTGCATTTAGTCAATTTTATTTTGAGGTTGGCTTCAGACAATTTCTGCAATACTGCCTCAATCCTTTCTAAATGAGTTTCTTTATCCTTTGAATATACGATAATATCATCCATATAAGCAAGTACATTACATCCAAGTAAATCGTACAAAACTGAATTGATAACTCGACTGAAAAAAGCTGGACTACTTTGGAGCCCAAAAGGCACTCGGTTAAACTCATATCGAGTTGAATTTACAGTGAAAGCCGTTTTGTGTCGATCACTTGGTGTTATTAAGCATTGATGAAAGGCCGATGCAAGATCTATTTTTGAAATATATTTGATTTCATCTAATGACTTTAATAAGTCGTTTATCCTTGGGATAGGATATGTTACAGGTTTCATGACCTGGTTGAGAGCGCGATAGTCAATGCAAGGCCTAATTTCATTATTAGGTTTGTTTACTATAAGCAAAGGTGCGTTAAATACACTCTTTGATTTAGCGATAACACCTGTATTTAACATATCCTTAATTACCTCATTTAACTGACCTTGTTTGGAGTGCGGTATGGGATAAGGACTCCGGTTGACCACCACGTCATCCTTCAAGTCTATATCCAAGGTGTCACCTGTAAAAACTCCTAACTTTTCACCCTTTTTCCAACCTACCTGTCTGTACTTTTTCAGGAGATCTAGTATCTTATCCTTCATGCTGTCATCTTCACATATTATATCCTTTTCTTCCAAGGGTTCAAGTTCCTCTTCTCTTAGTTTTTCCCTTGGGTCTTCTTTGTTGTCTAACGTTACGGCATTTATCCTTTGTTCATTAAACACACTTCCAGTAGAAATCTTCGTTCCCTGGGTCAATACAATGTTATCGTCACTTATATTTATGCAATTAATGGTTATTCTCCCCTTGCATACTCGTGCAAGTGTATTGGGAATTAATATCTTTTCCTTTAGTCGCGAGCAATGGATTAATATCTCTTCACCATCTTGTGCTCCTGCAATTTTCATATTGCACACGTTAATTGCATTTCTTTGGACCTCAATGTCCTCTATTATGTGTAAGTTGAAGTGTCCTTCATCTTCACATTCCTCTGTGACTATTTTATCCACATTTATTTCCTTCTTTTTATTCCCATTCGTACATTTGGGATAATTATGAAGGTTTTCGTTTATTATCATCATTTTCAACTGGTCCATTCCTTTTGAGACCTTACAGTTTTCTGTTTCATTTTCCATGAAACTTATCTTACCTTCTGGTAAGTTTATATGAGCTCTCCTCAATATATTCATTCCAATCAGAATATCCATTCGCAACGCACTGGTATTGCTAAATATCAGTACATTTTCATGAAACTTACCTCGTGGATTTACAATTTCCACTGTAGTTTCTCCCACAATAGGGATAACGTTGTTGCTAGCATCTCTTACCTCCTTTTTATAAATTCTAACCATGTGTTTATCCGTCAGTATTCGTTCTGACATCAGACTAATTGACGCTCCAGTGTCAACTAATCCCTTATATTTGGATTGTCCTATTACTATCTCTACGTGTGGATTTACCAACGTTTTGTTTGGTTCCTGTATACTTCCTAGTCATTCTGACTGATCCGATTCCTCACATTCGTGATCAGGGTTTTCGTAATTTCCATCCTCTAGGACATTAACCCTGTCACCATTCCTTGTGAGAGTATCTCTAGGTCTATAGCTGTTTGATCCAGCTATTTTCCTCTCTTGTTTGGCTCCTTGCTCAAACTTACCCTTACGACAATCTTTATTTTCATGGCCAATTCTATGGCAGTTCAGGCAATAGGGGATTTTTTTAGCTATCCTTAATTTGCAATACTGCGCAGAATGACTGAGTTTTTTACAATACTTGCAGGAAATCTTTTTCCTGCACTCTCGGGCAAAATGCCCGGCTTCTTTACAATTGAAGCAGGTCCTTGCTGCCCCTTGGCCTTGTTCTCTCTTCTTGTCATGGGAAGTAGTGGTTACCTGGTAGAGAACATCTTGCTGTGTTGCGATGTTCTCCTTTTTCTTCTTTAGCTTCATTAGCGCTTCTTTTTCGTATAAATTCACAACTTCCGACATTAGCTCTGTACTGGAGCAGTCGGCACACATGTCAGTGATTTTTTCGTACATTTTTGTCGGTAACTGATTACCAAGTATAAACTTCATTATGAGGTTTTGAAATAACCCCATTAGTGGCAACTTTAGTACTTCTTCCTCATCTTCCTCTTCGCCGCTAGGGAGTGGAACTACCGTTTCAGGGCTTATGTTGATTTTTTTCATCCCTTCTGTTGAGAGGAAACTTTCCACATATGCTCTTGTCGATGCTTCTAACGACGTCATGCCAGCAAAGAAGTTCGGCTTGTGGATGTCACTGGTTCCCAATACTTTTGCTGCATGTTGAGTGTCCTCTCTTTGATGATTTGGATACATCTTGAGGAATTCGCGTTCTACACGCTCATAGCTGTACTCTTCGCGTCCAGCATAGAGGTCTATCAAACTCAAAGCGTTTCCGCTTTGTTTGCTTACTTGGGCATATAGTATCCGGAATTTTACGCCACCATCTGTGATGTCGTTTTGCAGGAAGTAGTTATCTAAAGTACGGAAAAATGTCCTAACATTAGGACCTGGCACAAATGCATCTTTTTCGTGTGGTAATGGCGCACCCTTGAATTTAGGTAGGTCATTTAACACAATCAAATTGTTGTTAGCCATCTTTGCAATAATTGGAAACTATTTTCCTTTTATTATTTCCGTTCAGGAAGAAATCTTATTTTTATCCTTTCCTTTGATTATTTTCCCTTTCAGGAAATTTTTATTTTTATCCTTTCCTTTGATTATTTTCCCTTTCAGGAAATTTTTATTTTTATCCTTTCCTTTGATTATTTTCCCTTTCAGGAAATTTTTATTTTTATCTTTTCCTTTGATTATTTTCCCTTTCAGGAAATTTTTATTTTTCTCCTTTCCTTTGATTATTTTCACTTTCAGGAAATTTTTATCCTTTCCTTTGATTATTCTGTAATATTTTTACAATAAAATATAAAAGAATATATAAAAATATTGAGCGCCACCCAATACACAATATAGGAGAAAAAAAAAAGGTTAGGCAAAGGACAAAAAAATATATAACTTGCAATAATAATAAAAAAATCAAATAAAATTTCTAATCAATATAAGTATCAATGAACATGCACAAGGTTGTACCTGTGTATAATTATTATCAAAATTATTGGGCACAAAAAAATAATATAATAAGAAATTATTAATTTACAAGCACATACACATATGTATATAATGTAATTATTATGTAAACATTATTTAGGCACACAAGAAAATAAAATATAATTATTTCTCAATCGTAAATGTTCACAAAATTCAAAACTCAATAGTGATGAAGGATTCCCCCTAATATTAATTAGCAATCAACAATATTTTTCGTTATTTTGAATTAATTATTTAATTCCCACATAACTTACTCATTCTTGCTTCTAACAATTGTATTTAACAACAGTTCTAGAACGTTCAACTTAACTTGATGAGGTGAGTCTTATTACTGAATACTATATTCGTTATTTTGAATTAATTATTTAATTCCCACATAACTTACTCATTCTTGCTTCTAACAATTGTATTTAACAACAGTTCTAGAACGTTCAACTTAACTTGATGAGGTGAGTCTTATTACTGAATACTATATTCGTTGACTGCTGAACTTCTGAAGAACCTCTGCTTTCTCTTTGTTGACCCCTTTTCTCTGAGTGTCTTGTTGTGGTCAACAGCTGTAGACTATTTCTTGTCTTCTTCTCAGCTTTGGATCCGCTGCGATGCGCTGTTTTTATACTATTATTCAGTATATGAAGTAGGGCTCCCAACTTTATTTGATGAAGAAGAAAATAACTCGTCACTCAGTTAAAGTAATTTCAGTCACTTACTCCGAAAGTGATGAGACGATTTAATTTACTTTAATTCGTTTTTTATTTGAGAGTGAGTTTATCACGACAAAAGTAGCTTTGTCGCCGTACCAGTTTTTTCTTGCCACTAGTACCCGAAGAGCTGATAGTACGCAGGTAACAGCGCGTTACTAGCGTAGCTAATGAATTTTTACGCTGCCTCCTTTTCCTTAGCACAAGGAGTGATTGTAGCACTTTAACACTGGTGTTATTTTTCACACCGGTATAACACTGAAATACTTTACATCGGTATTTCTTGAAAATGTTATTAGTTATTAGAATACTTTTCACATGTCACGTGATATTCTAAATAACCACACTATAACCGCATTAGTGTTTCATACGGAAACTTTCATACGGGGAACAATATTCTAACCTTATCGAACACTTCACTTTTTAATTGTTAATTGTGTTTCCCACTGTAATTGATTATTGATTATAATAAAAGCTGCTTTTTGTTAATTTTTGATCCCGTCGAAGATGCCATTATTAACTTTCTTTTCTCTGATTCTAGTCTTTGTTTTATTTTCCTCAAAGACGAAAAAGACTTCTTAGTTAATTTGCAGGTTCTTAGTCTTCGTAAGTCAGTTGATCAAATTAAATAACAATTGCCTTTATAATTCAATAATTACAATTAAGTGGGGTAAATGAAAAACACGGTAACACAATCTAATATAATAAATCAATTGGTTTACACTGTATAAAGTTTGAGTAAAATATCGATTAATTAACTTGTGTTTATTTCTTCCTTGAACAGTGTTAGTAAGCTTGATTAAGATAAGTCTATCGGCACTTAATTCACTCAGTCACTATTATGGAATGTTATTCAAGGGTTAACTTGATCAAGAGTTCTAGATCGATAGAGCTCGAACACTTTATGTTAGACACACGGTGTACCGGCGAACACGTCAAGGAGTGACGATGAAGGAATAGAACTGAACAAATGAAATGATTCTCGATTGGGTTTTATAGGGAGGTTGAAGGCCAAATGCGCCCAGAGTTTTCCCAGGTCTTGGGTGGTAAGTTCGGCTTTATCAAAGAGTTAAGAACGGCGACATCAAGTTAATAATATAATTGAATTCGTGTTTTTGCATGAGTTTACATGAGTTTGGATCTGAATAACAGAGTCATAAATATGAGTCGATGTGAGTGTTCTCACATGAGTTTGGGACTGAATAACATAACCATAAATATGAGGACTGAATAACATAACCATAAATATGAGTTGGAATTTCCTAACACCTCTTCCTTGATTAGCTATTGAAGAGTAGTACAGGATTATAAAGTTTATAATCTTGTTAAAGATTATAATCTTTATAAAGATTAAAATACTTCTGCGTATTAACAATAGATCAGTAAATTAATTAGGTCGATTGTTATAATCAGATCGATTGTTAATAGAAGCCCTGTACTGAAATGCATATTTTCTGTGATCCTTAGTGACCCAGTATGTAATCATTGCTATAGTCGCTACAACATCAGCTGGAATCTCCCTCAGAATTTGTTTATCCTGGTCCACAGCCTTCATGAGCTGATGCGTAAAGTACGACAAAAGCAGAACACTATTGAGAGGAACCTTCAGCACGATGTCAGGTATCCGCAAAAAATTTAGAACATTAAAACAGCGACGTAAAATTGAAGGAATTCGCTTCTTGTATTTTCCATCGACTAGTTTAACTAAACACTTCATTGCTAGAATTAGGACTACGAAGATGAAGTCTTCTTCACAAAGATCATGTTGATTGTGGTTAGATAAGGAGTTAGACTTTGCTCTTTCCTTGGAATATTTAATTTTCGAATATTGAATTTCACTACAAAAGTCAAAATAACTAGAAATTATTCCCCAATGCTTTCCTTGAAACTTTGGATTCTTGCATTCTTCGTGTAACCATTCAATTTGTTCCAATTTATAAGAGTAAAAGCTTTTCTGAATTGAATTAGGGAGCTCGTCTCTTAAATTTGCATACACTTCATCATCAGGATACGGATAGAAAAAACCTTGCTTCACTGTTACTTCATTTCCTTTGATTGTGTACTTTGTGAATGGATTTTTGAACCACGAATCATATAAACCATCAAATGTATCATAATTAGCTGAAAAAACAACATTCTCTGAAGTTATAATCACAGTCAAGTCATTGGTCAAGTGCCAAAATATAATTTTGATTGCATCTAAGCGCCGCCTCAGGTTCAAAGTTACGTAATGTAGCATCTCATCTACTTCACTAAGTCCACCTTTATTCTGGTACACTTCACTCAATACACTGATAGAGATCATTAAATCATTGAAGCATTTATGTCTGAGAAATACATCTTGCAATATCTTGCTTACCCTGAAAAAGTCTATAAAGCTTTCCATTATAACCAGCAGATTGTAGGCAGACAGTTTTTTCTTATCAGTTATCTTCAACCCATATTTAACCAACTTATTCAAAATAGTTTTGAAAATACCTTGAATCATTGTGAAACAAAGTTCGGGAGACTTTATATTAATTCTAAAATGGTTGAGCGAATGTAGGAGGCGGATCACGAGTTCATTTAAATTATCCGAGTATATCAAATTTAGTAAGAGAATGTTATTAGAAAATGTCCACATTCCTTTCTTTTCATCCCATGAAGTAAGATTATCTTCGACAAAAGTAGGTTTCTCTTTAAGCTGCTTCAATATTTCATCATAATTGTATAGATCACAATTGAATTTAAATTTTTTGATAGTTTTGGACTGTGGTACAGAAGCCATAGTATAAATTATTGATCAAACTGAAAAATATAGAAATAAATGTTAGCTACAATATAATATTTTCCATCCTAACACACTTCTACAAGTCAAGTTTCCACCCTCAGCACACTGCTACAAACCCACTTTCCACCCTCAGCACACTGCTACAAACCCACTTTCCACCCTCAGCACACTGCTACAAACCCAGTTACCACCCTCAGCACACTGCTACAAACCCAGTTTCCACCCTCAGCACACTGCTACAAACCCAGTTTCCACCCTCAGCACACTGCTACAAACCCAGTTTCCACCCTCAGCACACTGCTACAAACCCAGTTTCCACCCTCAGCACACTGCTAAAAACCCAGTTTCCACCCTCAGCACACTTCTACAAGCCAAGTTTCCACCCTCAGCACACTTCTACAAGCCAAGTTTCCACCCTCAGCACACTTCTACAAACCCACTTTCCGTCCTCAGCACACTGCTACAAACCCACTTTCCGTCCTCAGCACACTGCTACAAACCCACTTTCCGTCCTCAGCACACTGCTACAAACCCACTTTCCGTCCTCAGCACACTGCTACAAACCCACTTTCCGTCCTCAGCACACTGCTACAAACCCACTTTCAGTCCTCAGCACACTGCTTCAAACCCACTTTCAGTCCTCAGCACACTGCTTCAAACCTACTTTCAGTCCTCAGCACACTGCTTCAAACCCACTTTCAGTCCTCAGCACACTGCTTCAAACCCACTTTCAGTCCTCAGCACACTGCTTAAAACCCACTTTCAGTCCTCAGCACACTGCTTAAAACCCACTTTCAGTCCTCAGCACACTGCTACAAACCCACTTTCAGTCCTCAGCACACTGCTACAAACCCACTTTCAGTCCTCAACACACTGCTACAAACCCACTTTCAGTCCTCAACACACTGCTACAAACCCACTTTCAGTCCTCAGCACACTGCTACAAACCCACTTTCAGTCCTCAGCACACTGCTACAAACCCACTTTCAGTCCTCAGCACACTGCTACAAACCCACTTTCCGTCCTCAGCACACTGCTACAAACCCACTTTCAGTCCTCAGCACACTGCTACAAACCCACTTTCCGTCCTCAGCACACTGCTACAAACCCACTTTCAGTCCTCAACACACTGCTACAAACCCACTTTCAGTCCTCAGCACACTGCTACAAACCCACTTTCAGTCCTCAGCACACTGCTACAAACCCACTTTCAGTCCTCAGCACACTGCTACAAACCCACTTTCCGTCCTCAGCACACTGCTACAAACCCACTTTCCGTCCTCAGCACACTGCTACAAACCCACTTTCAGTCCTCATCACACTGCTACAAACCCACTTTCCGTCCTCAGCACACTGCTACAAACCCACTTTCCGTCCTCAGCACACTGCTACAAACCCACTTTCAGTCCTCAACACACTGCTACAAACCCACTTTCCACCCTCAGCACACTGCTACAAACCCAGTTACCACCCTCAGCACACTGCTACAAACCCAGTTTCCACCCTCAGCACACTGCTACAAACCCAGTTTCCACCCTCAGCACACTGCTACAAACCCAGTTTCCACCCTCAGCACACTGCTACAAACCCAGTTTCCACCCTCAGCACACTGCTACAAACCCAGTTTCCACCCTCAGCACACTGCTAAAAACCCAGTTTCCACCCTCAGCACACTTCTACAAGCCAAGTTTCCACCCTCAGCACACTTCTACAAGCCAAGTTTCCACCCTCAGCACACTTCTACAAACCCACTTTCCGTCCTCAGCACACTGCTACAAACCCACTTTCCGTCCTCAGCACACTGCTACAAACCCACTTTCCGTCCTCAGCACACTGCTACAAACCCACTTTCCGTCCTCAGCACACTGCTACAAACCCACTTTCCGTCCTCAGCACACTGCTACAAACCCACTTTCAGTCCTCAGCACACTGCTTCAAACCCACTTTCAGTCCTCAGCACACTGCTTCAAACCCACTTTCAGTCCTCAGCACACTGCTTCAAACCCACTTTCAGTCCTCAGCACACTGCTTCAAACCCACTTTCAGTCCTCAGCACACTGCTTAAAACCCACTTTCAGTCCTCAGCACACTGCTTAAAACCCACTTTCAGTCCTCAGCACACTGCTACAAACCCACTTTCAGTCCTCAGCACACTGCTACAAACCCACTTTCAGTCCTCAACACACTGCTACAAACCCACTTTCAGTCCTCAACACACTGCTACAAACCCACTTTCAGTCCTCAGCACACTGCTACAAACCCACTTTCAGTCCTCAGCACACTGCTACAAACCCACTTTCAGTCCTCAGCACACTGCTACAAACCCACTTTCAGTCCTCAGCACACTGCTACAAACCCACTTTCCGTCCTCAGCACACTGCTACAAACCCACTTTCCGTCCTCAGCACACTGCTACAAACCCACTTTCCGTCCTCAGCACACTGCTACAAACCCACTTTCAGTCCTCAACACACTGCTACAAACCCACTTTCAGTCCTCAGCACACTGCTACAAACCCACTTTCAGTCCTCAGCACACTGCTACAAACCCACTTTCAGTCCTCAGCACAGTGCTACAAACCCACTTTCCGTCCTCAGCACACTGCTACAAACCCACTTTCCGTCCTCAGCACACTGCTACAAACCCACTTTCAGTCCTCATCACACTGCTACAGACCCACTTTCCGTCCTCAGCACACTGCTACAAACCCACTTTCCGTCCTCAGCACACTGCTACAAACCCACTTTCAGTCCTCAACACACTGCTACAAACCCACTTTCAGTCCTCAACACACTGCTACAAACCCACTTTCAGTCCTCAACACACTGCTACAAACCCACTTTCAGTCCTCAGCACACTGCTACAAACCCACTTTCCGTCCTCAGCACACTGCTACAAACCCACTTTCCGTCCTCAGCACACTGCTACAAACCCACTTTCAGTCCTCAGCACACTGCTACAAACCCACTTTCAGTCCTCAGCACACTGCTACAAACCCACTTTCAGTCCTCAGCACACTGCTACAAACCCACTTTCAGTCCTCAGCACACTGCTACAAACCCACTTTCAGTCCTCAGCACACTGCTACAAACCCACTTTCAGTCCTCAACACACTGCTACAAACCCACTTTCCGTCCTCAGCACACTGCTACAAACCCACTTTCCGTCCTCAGCACACTGCTACAAACCCACTTTCCGTCCTCAGCACACTGCTACAAACCCACTTTCCGTCCTCAGCACACAGCTACAAACCCACTTTCAGTCCTCAGCACACTGCTTCACACCCACTTTCCGTCCTCAGCACACTGCTACAAACCCACTTTCAGTCCTCAGCACACAGCTACAATCCCACTTTCAGTCCTCAGCACACAGCTACAAACCCACTTTCAGTCCTCAGCACACAGCTACAAACCCACTTTCAGTCCTCAGCACACTGCTACAAACCCACTTTCAGTCCTCAGCACACTGCTTCAAACCCACTTTCAGTCCTCAGCACACTGCTTCAAACCCACTTTCAGTCCTCAGCACACTGCTTCAAACCCACTTTCAGTCCTCAGCACACTGCTTCAAACCCACTTTCAGTCCTCAGCACACTGCTACAAACCCACTTTCAGTCCTCAGCACACTGCTACAAACCCACTTTCAGTCCTCAGCACACTGCTACAAACCCACTTTCAGTCCTCAGCACACTGCTACAAACCCACTTTCCGTCCTCAGCACACTGCTACAAACCCACTTTCAGTCCTCAGCACACTGCTACAAACCCACTTTCCATCCTCAGCACACTGCTACAAACCCACTTTCCGTCCTCAACACACTGCTACAAACCCACTTTCAGTCCTCAGCACACTGCTACAAACCCACTTTCAGTCCTCAGCACACTGCTACAAACCCACTTTCAGTCCTCAGCACACTGCTACAAACCCACTTTCAGTCCTCAGCACACTGCTACAAACCCACTTTCAGTCCTCAGCACACTGCTACAAACCCACTTTCAGTCCTCAGCACACTGCTACAAACCCACTTTCCGTCCTCAGCACACTGCTACAAACCCACTTTCCTTGTAGATAGATCCTTTAATGTAGAAAGATCCTCTGTTGTAGAAAGATCTTTTGCTGTAAATAGATCATTTGCTGTAGATAGATCCTTTGCTATAGATGGATCCTTTGATTAGGATAGATCCTTAACTGTAGATTGATCCTTTGCTGTAGATAGATCCTTTGCAGTAGATAAATCCTTGATTGTAGATAGATCCTTTGCATTAGATAGATCCTTTGCTGTAGATAGATCCTTTGCTGTAGATCGATTCTTCGCTGTAAATAGATCCTTTGCTGTAGATTGATCCTTTGCTGTAGATAGATCCTTTGCTGTAGTTTGATCCTTCGCTGTAAATAGATCCCTTATTTTAGATAGGTCCTTTGCTGTGGATAGATACTTTGCTCTAGATAGATCCTTTGCTGAAGATAGATCCTTTGCTGCAGTAGATCCTTTGCTGTAGATTGATCCTTCGCTGTAAATAGATCCCTTACTGTAGATAGATCCTTTGCTGTAGATAGATCCTTTGCTGTAGATAGATCCTTTGCTGTAGATAGATCCTTCGCTGTAGATAAATCCTTCTCTGTAGATAGATCCTTTTCTGTAGATAGATCCATTACTGTTGATAAAACCTTTGCTGTTGATAGATCCAATACTCTAAATAGATCCTTTGCTGTAAAGAGATACTTTGCTGTAGAAAGATCCTCTGCTGTAGAAAGATCTTCTGCTGTAAATAGATCCTTTGCAGTAGAAAGATCCTTTGCTGTTGACAGATCTTTCGCTGTAGAAAGATCCTTTGGTGTAGATAGATTCTTTGCTGTAGATAGATCATTTTCTGTAGATAGATCACTCTGCTGTAGATAGATCATTTGCTGTAAATAGATCCTTTAATGTAGAAAGATCCTCTGTTGCAGAAAGATGTTTTGCTGTAAATAGATCATTTGCTGGAGATAGATCCTTTGCTGTTGACAGATCCTGCACTGTAGAAAGATCCTTCGGTGTAGATAGATTCTTTGC